>CM052887.1:2358416-2434890 GCA_028534135.1 Potos flavus | reverse complement strand
GTCATGTCGTGGCATCAGGGGTAGCCCCAAGCGCATGTGACTAATAATAAAACCCTAGTGATTTGTGCACAAGCTTGTACTTCTGGCTGAAAAATTGGTTGGGGGTCTGATTGAGGGAACTGTGATGTGTCTGTATCGATCCCACCTCAATCACAGTTCCTGTTGAATCAGAAGGCCTTTGTCCCAGCCTCCTGGTCACAGTGGAGAGCCATGATTAGGAGACAGTGGGGCTCGCGGGAAGAAGCCTGATAAAATTAGGAGCTAATTGTGCGGCCCAGCATCCAAACCACTTTCTGTCAGATGCTCTCAGAGGTGGTGGGATGAAATGAAGGGAAAAGCAGTTTTAGAAGGATTTCTGTCCTTCTGAATAACAATACCCAGGCAGCCTTGATTAGCTGAGAAATCCAAGGAAATATTGGGACTTCGCAGGCATCAGAAGAATTTACAATTTATTGCATTAGCTATAATGATCTTTCCTTCCCTCCTTTCCTTTTTTTTTTTTTTCTTCCTCTCCTTCTGTCATTTGTCTACTGTCTCCTCGGGCTACAGATAAAGAGCAGAAAGATTTCCAGTCAGCAAGTGAGATGACATGAGTGTCATCTGGACTCCACCAAGGGTAGATTGGGGGACCTGGGATGAACCACTGGGGGTCTCAGGAGCTTTGCTTTCTCATTGAGAAAAGAAAAAGGAAAGAAAATCTCCGAATGGGCAGGAAACCCCAAATGCCCTGGCACGGTGGCCTCTTTCTGCCCCCTTGTCCGGGGAACCCGGTCTTTTCCATCCATGTTTCCTTCTGGGCGCCCGAGTTAAACCCACCAGCAGAAGCATCCCCCCCATCCCCCCCCCGCTGAGCAGGGCGTCTGAGAGCCCCTGCCCACCCTGAGCAGCGGAGAGAGGAGACTGGTTCCAGGCCAAGGTCCAGGTTGACTCTTCAGTCCTCTCTTCTATTTTAAATAAGAATGTGACAGAGTTTTATATATGTCTACAACGAATCTTACCTTCCTCTCCCAGCGAGACCCGGTTTATGTCTCTGCGACAGGCAGGTGACTTTCTCGGAGGTCCTGGGCAGCCACACCCACCTCCGAAACAGGGGGCTCCGTGGAGGGCTGCAGCTGCTCACGCTTCATCTTTCTATGCTTAGTCTGGGGCCTCAGTGACTCAAACGAGGAGGGAGGGAAGGAATGATGGATGGATGGATGGATGGATGGAAGGGAGGAAGGGAGGGAGGGAAGGGAGATCAAGAGAACACGCGGGAGCAAGGGAAGAAAACACTTCGAGAAACACGCGCATCTCTCACACAATGCTGGGCACAGTCACACGTACCTCATTCACTTCCACACCATCCTCCCAAGTCTTGGGGGCGCCATTACTGTCTTCCATTTTGCCAGTGGGAAACCATACCTCAACGAGGTGGTGCATTCACTAAGGTCACGGCTAACAGACCTAGAGCCCACTTGACACCGAAACCTCAGACTCTTGTCCTGGGGCAGCCAGACGGGTGGTCTCCAGGGGGGAGGCGCTCTGTCAGTCACTTATTGTACTTAACTCATCCTTCCTCCCAGCTCCCCTCTTCAGCCGCTCCCACGAGACTGCGCACACTGGGCCCTACACCCCCAGGGTGTGGAGAAGCTCTGGGACATGGAAGTGACTAGACCAGGCTGTGGACCCTAGACGTGAGTTCCCGATACTCTCATGCATGTTCATCTGTTTAAAACTATGACGGGAGCTCAGCTGACCTTTGCCTAGGAATGAGGGAGCAAACTGAGGAAGGATAACTTGATGAAGAGCCTCTCAGACCTAGAGGAGGAATGAGAAAACAGGAAAAGGAAAAACTGCAAAAACGAAAAGCTGTCAGCCTTCATCGTTTGGGGTTAGGAGGAGTGAAAACCACTTTCATCCCAAATCAAGGGGGAGCAGGATTTTCGTGGTCCACATAGAAGGTGGGTCACTCATTCAACCTGAGGAGTGGGACAAGCCACCTTTGGCCCCCTGGTGGCGCTTTCTGGATGTGCCCAGAGCAAGCCCGGCTGTTCAGGGAGCCAACAGTTAAAGGTCTGCTCTAGACTGGGTCAGTAGACAACAGAGGCAACAGTTCTGTTCCCGCTTACCCTTTGATCCATGCCTGGGCTGGAGAGTCACTGCTCCCCAGTCCAGCCGGCTGCCCTGGCTGCCTGATTACAAAGCACTGTGGACACTCCTCCCTTCTGCTGTTAGGCCAAAAGTCAGCAGCATCTGTTTAGACTATCGAGCGGATGACTCGCAGATATCCTCAAATCAGTGGCAAAACCTCGTTCCTTGAAGGGAGGTTTCTAGGGATCCGATGTTCATACACTATAAAGTCAATCACCACATTCACATCACAGACCACAGACACATTGACCAGTAAGAAAGTTTCAGAAGAAATCATTAGGAGACGGAGGCCCATCAGAGTGCATTGGCCTGAGGCAACGGGGAGTGAAGTCAGGCAACGGCCTGAGGCAACGGGGAGTGGCACATTCTGTGGGCACCTTCTGAGCTCCGGGAGGAGAGGGCCTGAGGTCATCCCTTGCTGGGCTGAGCATGGCAGATCGCGATGTGAGCGGGAGGGTACGTCCAGGTGGACCGAGAACATAAATGCGTAGTACGCGTGAATTGGTGGAGTCAGGCAACGTGTCTTTCTGGGATGACTTCTCCCCCCGGGCCCCAAGCCGGTTGGCTTCTGGAACCTTCCACGGTATACCAAGGGGACTTTGAAATAACCTGGGGCATCTCAATGTTCCCCCCGATATCATCAGCTACTCTAGTGATGGAGTCTGAGGATGGGGAGCTACAGGAGTGAGTTCTGGAAAGGGTCGGACAGGGACACCGCTTGGGGCTCGGAGACTGGACTGGGCTTCAGACATGAGCAAGTGCTCCAGTGAGCGTCGTGGGCCCATTGTCATGAGGGGTCGCTTCCCTGCCCCCAACTGCTTCTGCACAGAAACCGAACATGGGACCACCCAGGTATCTGGGACTAGTGTGGACACGAGCATGAGCGAGTCCTAATCAATCTGTGGTCAGTGTGGGAAGGACAGGCTATGGATATGCTCATGGTTCGGCACTTAAACCAGGACAAACCGGGGACCCAGGGTAGTGAGGACAGTGTGTGACGGGTACACGACCCTACAGTGATGCATGGCCACAACTAAACGGGGTTCTCCTGCACATAGAGCCTTGCATGGAATCCATCGGTTCTGGGGTCACGGGGGCGGGGCGGGGGGACACCATATTACAGAAGAGGCCTCCAGCAGCCTTTTGTTGCCCTCCCAAATCTACAGTCCTCAGCATTTGTAAGATGATGTTACGTATGCTGATGCGATCATCTCTCTCTCCCTCCATGCCCCAACCTCCTTACCCTAAGTCACTTCTGTATTTCTAGCAATCTCGCTTCTGTGGCATCTATAGCTCTCAGACGAGCCGTGGCAAACATCTATCAAATGACTTAAGGAAGAAGCGCCAACAGCAAGAAAAAGTGCTTTTTGAGATCTGTCTTTGCCTCCATCCCCGTTCCTGCCCCACCTCCGCGCTGTGCTTGACCTTGAAGACAGTCTACAAGTGCCCTGGGCGCTCCTGCCCTTGGAGGCCTCCTGACTTTTCTGTGCCCTTCGCCGGGCTCTCCCAGGCTCCCACTCTTCTCCCTCTGATCTAAGAACGTGCAAGTGAGGTTTTATCTCTAGCTGTGAAAAGACACTCCTGTCTTTTAGCGGAAGACATGAGGAGGCCGGAAATTTCCCCACTGTCCCGGGCCAACAAGAATTTTGTTCCACACCTTCTGCATCCTGGTCATACCCCGCTCTCTTCCAATACTTGAGAAAGAAGTCCTTTGAAGCTTTGACTGAGGGTTGAGGGATTCAACACCCGGTCCCCACTGCTGGTCATGAAGAGGTCTTTCAGGTGTCTACCCTAATTGGCCAGTAGGCACTGGCTCCCTATTACCTACTTGTCTTAGGGAACGAGCCACTCACATCAAGGTATTCAACGTGGTCCATGAGTCTGCTGACCCTCATTCTATCTTCCCGCAAACTAACTCACCAGCCAACGTTTGTTTCGCCTGGAGATTTGCCGAGTGCTGCTTGGCGGTTCACCATCAGGTTTGGGACTTTTCAAAAGGCACACCATTGCTCGTTTGCTTCTGGTTGAAGCTAATTCGCTAATTAGTATTCTTGGAGTGAAGTTTTTCAAATTGTTACAAAGCTACCGTAGGGACCATAGGCAGGCGGTCCTCCAATGTGCCAGGCTGATAAAAGTTACATAACAGACCACTTTTCAAGGACACCGAGACCCTCCTCTGCCCCCTCAAAGCAAGAAATAAATCTCTCATGTGAAAGGCACTACCCTGTACCACAAGGTGGAGAAACATCCTTAGCACCACAGATTGGAAATTTAGAGCCCAGAAGGCTATTTAACTAAACCTGGTTACTTTTTACTAATTTATCGCCCCAACTGGAATTCTGGTTAGAATTCCTCACCAACTGAAGCTTTCAAAGTTAAGTCTTCTTTGTTCTGTCAACTCCTCGCAGATTTATGGTCTCTTCGTCCAAAAAGTATGAAAACTGCCTGCCTTAGTCATTTCTTGAGGTCCTGACTTCGTTATTAGACGCACATAATAAAATTTTGGTTTCTTCTCCTGTGAATCTGTCCCATGTAAATTTCATTCTTGGTCCATCCGGATAGACCTTGAAGGGTAGAGGAAAAGTTTTTCTTTCCCTTCATTCGATCTATACTGGCATTCAAATCACACTTCTCCCTCCTGCCCCAAAGATATTGTTACTATTCATTCATTCGAGGTTTACTTATTCGTGCTCAGAGTTATTTTATTGGAGCTCCTGGGCAGGTCAATAGATATAGTTATCTCCGTGACTATAGAAATAGAACTGTTTGAAACCCAGTGCCCATTTTCTTTTTTCTGGTAACAAACACTAACCTGATTTTCCTCCAGAGAACCGAGCCCTAGCCCACTTTTCAGCCACCTGCTTCTCAGGTAGAGCTGTCGGATGGGGGCAGATCTGGGCAGTAGTGGGTCGCTGGGCCCCAGTGAGAGGTCAGGAATGCTCTTGCTATCTTAGTGAGGACTATGAGAGTCACATTTGCACCATCTGAAAACAGAAGTTTTTCTCTTTCTCACTGGACGTGAGCCTTTTCTTTTTAAAGATTTTTATTTATGTATTCGAGAAAGAGAGTGCAGCAGCACGGGGGAGGGGCAGAGAGAGAGGGGGAAGCAGACTCCCCTCGGAGCAGGGAGCCCGATGCGGGGACTCGATCCCAGGACCCCGGGATCCTGACCTGAGCCGAAGGCAGACGCCTACCCGACTGAGCCCAGAAGCCCTTGGACTTGAGTCTTAACAACAATTAAGTCCAGATCAGCTGGGGGCTTTGGGAGTCGTAGGTTCTAAAATGGAGGCAGCACAGAAGAAAACCAAAGCAAGAAAAGAAGACAGATTAAGTCCCCCAAATGTTTATGTGAGATCCTCACAGCCTCAAGAAGACTCCACCTGCTGCCTCCAGTCGCCAAAGCCAAGGTCTCTCTCTTTCGGCTCCCCGAGGGGGGGATGTGGGGGGGAGGGGGGGTTTGGACTGGAGTTTTCTATCACTTGCAAATGCAAAAGCCGTGACAAATAAAATAGTTCACGGATTGGATTCAGCGATACCCCAATTGGAAGGGCAGCCCCAAACATATCTGCAGACCCCCAAATCCCACCACAATGGTCCGGCTGCAAATGGCTTCAGCCCCATCCTCCGCAGCCTCCAAAATGCCCCCTCGCTTGGAAATTAAGCCCGAGCTTCCTTTTGCACAACAATTCCTTTCATGCGGTTCCAGCAAATCTGCCTCTGTGCGCTCACAGGCAGAACTGTTCCCAAATTGTGCAAAGACTCACCCTTGCCAGCTCCTCCACATTTTTTTTTTTTTCCTGGCAGCCCCAGCATCCAATCAAGATTTCTGAATCCCTTCCAGTTATAACGCCATTTAGAAATACTCAGCATTTCCCAGCCCTGAATAATGTATTGATCCCTTTAAAAGGAGAAAATATTCTCACAGACCCCCAATGTTTACTTACATTCTTTTTATTGTAATCCCGCTTAAATACATGCAAACGTAAAGCCCCCCAGACTCTTGGCTCATAGCTTTTAAGCAAGATAAAAATGAATTTACAGATCAGATATCAAAGAAACTCTAAAACCAACGAAACGGAAACGCACCCTCTTCGGTTATGGGGACAAGGAGAGGGATGGCTGTTCATGGGAGGCTCGTGTCCCCAGCTACTCCGGTTCTTCTGAGCTCAGAATCGTGACAAGACTCGGGGCTCGTGGGGCCTGGACTCGTATTTATAAAGACTCGCTGTTGGCCTTTATTGAGTCCGCCAGCGTTAAAGCCGAACCAAGGGCAGTAATCTGGATGCTCATTGATCGACGTGAGTTGCAGGAAACGAAATCCCATCACGTTCTTCCATCTCCTCCACGAAGGTGGTCATCTGAGGATCTAGCCCATACTCTGTGGTTTCTAAGCAACTGTATTGGGGAACTGTTTTATATACAATACATTGCACGGTTTTTATTTACTTGGATGAATGTTGGTGGAGGTATGTATGGGTATGGCCAGCACACCCCTCAAGATATCATGGTTGCTGCTCACTTTCTCCTCCACTGAACCTTATCAGGCTGCCACCCCTGTCTGTCCTTCACATGCCACTCCCAGGGACCCGCTTTCATTTTGCTGAGTTAGCATTTCCCATACATGGCATCCTGCGGTACCATCGAGCCTTCCGGGTCTCGATCTGTCACTCACTGTGGTGTTTTAGAGAAGCCTACCCGTGTGATGTGCCCCGGGAAACTGGTTGGCTTTCCCATTCACCCACTAATGGACGTTTGGGCTGCAAGTCTTTTTGTGAATATAGGTTTCCATTTTTCTGAGGGGGAGAATTGATGAATCTGGGTATTATTGTTACCCAGCCTCTGTTCGCTTATTAATTCCAATAATTATTTTTTTGCATGCCTCAGGATTTTCTAAGCAAAAATGATATGGACTTCAAATAAAGCCAGCTTTAATTGTTTTTGAATCCTTTTAGTTTCTATCTTTTCGTTCCTGTCTACATTCTTGGGGGACCACCAACAAAATGTGGAATAAAAGACTCAGAGCCTTGTCTCGGATCACACATGGAAAGCATTCGAGGTACATGATTAAATATGACAGTGGCTATCGGTTTTTATCTCGAATGTCCTTTATTGGGCTGAAGAAATTCCTTCCTATTTTTTCTTTGCTGATTGTTTTTATGAACAAGTGTTGAATTTTGTCCATCTGTAAGCATCTGTTAACCTGATCATAAGATTTTCTCCTAACGTGTGAATTATGCTGATTGATTTTTGAATGTTGAACAAATATTGCGTTCCTGGGATGAACCCCATTAGGTTACAATGCTGGATTCAATCTGCTAATATTTCATGTGGATTTTTAGGTTTATCCTCACAAGAAATATTAGTCTATAATTTTTTTCTTGTGAGAGCTCTATCAGTTTTTGCTGTTAGGCGATGCTGGCTTCACAGGAGAAACCGTGAAGCCTCTTCTCCTCCTCTCATTTCTGCAAGAGCTTAAAACGATGCCTTCATTAAATGTTTGCTGTAACTCACCAGCAAAGCCATCCACACCTGGAGGGTTTTTTTGTTGTTGGAGGAGGTCATCGAGAGGACGTGACTGCCAGTGGACCCGAGAGCCAGACCTGGGTAATTGGTAGCTCCTTACCCCTTCCCCTGGTCTGGGAACATGCCCCCCACTTGCCTTCCCTGCTCCCAGAAGCTGCCCCAAGGGCACAGCCTTGAGATAGTCATGTGCAGCAGAGACCATCTAAATGGTACGGTGACTGAGCCCAGTTAATGCCTCCTTAAGATTTGGGAGTGGGGCGGGGAGCTCCTCATCTCAAGGGCCCTGAGACTAGGCTTGTGTAAATTCCCTTGCTCATTGTACCTGCCGCCTGCCCATCTCCGGTCGCTGCCTTTCTTCCTGCCCTGCCGTCTGAGGCCAGCTCAGTGTGAGATCTTACCGGGGAAGCTGCCGAGGCTGTGAACCAGCCCTCGTGAGTAGATTTTTAATTATAAACTCCATTTTAAAAATAAATGCCTAACAATTCTGATCTAATTTGTGACACTTTGGTAAGATATTTTCCAGAAGTTCGGTCATTTTATTTAGGTATTGTCAAATTATTTTGGCACAGGGTTGTTCATAACGTGCCTTGTCATCCTTTTAATACCCGAACAATCCAATCTGTAGTTGCCACTCCAATTTCTTCCTTCTAACGTGGGTTTTCTTCTATTCCCTCGAAAGTTCCCATCAATCTTTTAAAGACACCAAAGTTGGCCTCCATTGATGTGCTCTACAATTTGTTTTCTATTTCATTACTCTCTTTTTTTCTCTAGTGTTTTTATAGTGGAAGCTTACATAATTAATTT
Organism: Potos flavus; assembly: GCA_028534135.1. NCBI lineage: Eukaryota > Metazoa > Chordata > Mammalia > Carnivora > Procyonidae > Potos > Potos flavus. The sequence goes on along the minus strand of CM052887.1, from coordinate 2,426,433 downwards.
TATATCCCTCTGTTAAAATGTAAAATTTAAAGCTACTAATTTTACTTTAAAAAACACGATGTTGCATCCGGTAAAGGCCTTCTCATCATTCAGTTCAAAATATTTTCTAATTTTTCTGGGGATATTTTTTGAGGACCCATTTCTTATTTCAAGGCTGCTGAAAATTTTCCAAATATTTTCTACATATTTTATAATCACTAATATTGAATTTTAATGTAATAGAAATGTCAGAGAACAAAATATTTATGATTGCCATCTTTTGAAATGTACCGAAGCTCATTTCGTGGCCCAGCACGCTCTCTCTTGGTCAAGATTCCATGAGCCCTGGAAAACATTTTGTATTCTGCAGCCATCAGGTGTAGTGTTTTACAAATGTCAGTTGTGTCGAGAATATTATTCATATCTTCTATATTCTTAGTGAATTTTTGTTTGCAAAATATTTTATCATTAAAATCTCCAGCCATGACTGTTTGCTTTGGCTACTTTCTGTTCTCTCACATGCTTTCAGACTGTTATGTATTTTCATACACGTTGAGGATTGCTATAACTTTCTGATTATTTGACCTTTCAGTCATTATGAAAAGATTCTCCTTCTATCTGGCATCAACCAGAAAAGGGCAGTAAAGCCACCAGAAGGGTTAATTTGGGGTCTTAGGGATTGCAATCAGCGAGACACAGAGTTGACCCAAACTGAAATTGTGCTCCGAATTGCAAGTGGGGGAGTACAAGCTTACAAAGGCAAAAAACACAAGGTTACATAACTTGTTTTGAAAGAATTATGATTGGTGCTGGCGGAATTAAACTGACAAGCTCATCCATGATGGGCTATTTAGCTCACAGATGCTGCATTATCTCTGTTTCAGTCCAGAGTAGAGGGATGCGTTCTAGGAGGTCTTCTAGGTGCAACTCACAAGCTGAAATTCACAAAAGTCAAAAGTTCATGGTGTTTGGGGAATTGAAACAGGAGACCTGCACTGGCCGGGCTTTCTTCATACCCCTCTGGGCATGGTTTTGAATGACTTTCTTAGCAAAGCTCACTTCACTTTGCAATCTCTTGTGTTGTCGATACTCCTCGTCTGAAATTCTGTTTTGTCTGATATAGTCACACCAGTCTTCTTATGCTCACTGCCTGTATGATCTTTTTCTATTCTTTCAATCTGTCTACATGCCGTTGTATTTAACATTTTGTATTTAACATTCATCCCTCGGAAACAGCGGGAAGGTGGGCAAGGCCAACTTGGACATCCCCAGATAGGTGCATCTCTGGTCCCCTTCTTTAATGCCTTTTAAATGAAAATCTCTGCCTTTTATTGGAAGTGTTTAGTGCATTTCCATTTACTGCAATTGTTGATATGCTCAACTTTACATGAACCATCTTGGTATGTGTTTTCTATTTGTCTCTTCTGATCTTTGTTTCTTTGTTCTTTTTTTTTTTTTTCTTTTTCTGGAATGATTTTTTTCTGTTATGTCATTATGTATCTTTTATTGGCTTTTTAAGCTAAATGTCTGTAGTACTTTAGTTATAGTTGCTCTGGGGATTATAATAGGTACCCTTAACTTAATCACAGTCTGCCTTGATTACTGTTGTAGCACTCCATCTAGAATGCAAGAACATTACAACATTATAATTCTAGGTATACTCACTGCGGTTCTGCTTGCTCCTGTGGTTATGTCGTTTACTTCTACATGTGTTATAAACACCCCAGTATACAGCTATTATTTCTTTACTTTGAGCAGTCACTTAGATTTAAAAAATTACGACTAAAACCAAAATAATATTTCCACTTATGTAAGTAAAAAAAAAAAAAAAAAGAAAAAAATTTACTCTTTCCAGTGCTCTCTGTTTTTTTCTCTAGATACAAGTTTCCACTTGGTATCCTCTTTCTGTTTATTTCCAGCCTGAAAAACTCCCAGTATCAGGCTTTACAGTCAAGCAACAAAATCTTTCAGCCTTCATTTATCACAAGTTGACTTTCATTTTGAAAAATTCTAATCACTGGATATTGAATTCTAGGGCGATAGATTTTTATTTTCCCCAGAACGTTAAAGGTGTGGTTGCAACACGTTTGATCTTCCATTATTTGGAATGAGAAGCCCGGCAAGTAAACAACAACAAAACAACATTGTTTCCTTGTATCTATTGCAGAATTTTCTTTGGCTTCATTTAAGACTATGTATGTATCAGTGGTTTTAAGCCATTTAACTACGCTGTTCTCAGTTATCGTTTCATTTGTATTGATCCTGATTACATTTACAGGGCTTTCTGCGTATCTGGATTGCTGTTTTTGATCAAGTTTGACAAAATTTTGGCCAACATTAAAAAGATCATTTTTCTTTCCTGGTCTGTCTCTCTGTCCTATTTTTCTACTGGGGATCCAATTACACATACTTCCAAATGTTTGACAACATCAGATCACTGGGGTTAAAAATGATTTCGCCCCAGTTTTATTGAGATTTCACTGACATACAACATTGTATTCATTTTAGGAGTATGATGTAATGATTTGATATATGTATATATTGCAAAATGATTACCACAATAAATTTGCTAACATCCATCGTCTTGTATAGCTATAAATGTTTTTTTCTTGCAGTGAGAACTTTTAAGATCTACTCTCCTTGCAACTTTAAAATATACTACGCAGTTTTGTTAACTTTAGTCACCATGCTGTCCATGACATTCCCAGAACTTAGTTACCATGTAAGTTTGTACTGGGAAGTTTGTATTTTTTTTTTTTTTCCTTAGAGAGAAAGAGAGAGATAGAGAAAGTGCATGCCTGTGGGAGTGAGCAGGGGAGGGGCAGAGGGAGAGGGAGAGAGAGAATCTAAGCAAACTCCCCACTCAGGAGGGAGCCCAACGTGGGGCTCAATATCAGGACCCTGAGCTGAGGTCAAGAGTTGGAAACTTAACCAACTGAGCCACCCAGGCTCCTCAAGTTTGCACCTTTTGATCATTGACCTTCACCCTTTTCACCTGCCCGCAACCCCCTACCTCTGGTAACACAAATCTCTTCTCTGTACCTAATCACTTGGTTTTTACAGAGGCCACATATAAGTGAGACACAGCGTTTGTATTTCTCTGCCTGACATATTTCACTTAGCATAATACCCTCAAGGTCCAACACTTTGGTCACAAATGGCAGAATTTCCTTTTTTTCTTTTTTCCCAATGGCTGAATAATACTCCATTTGTGTAAATAAAACACATTTTATTTATTCATTCGCCTATGGATAACTTAGGTTGTTTCTTTGTCTTGGCTGTTGTAAATAATGCTGCAATGAATGGGGAGTGTGCAAGATCACTTCAAGATAGTGATTTTGTTTCCTTCTGGTATACGTCCAGAAGTAGGAACAGCAGAGGAAACTCCATACTGCTTTCCATAGTAATTGTACCAATTTACATTCCCCCCAAAAGTGCACACTGTTCCTTTTTTCTCCACATCTTTGCCAACATTTGTGAGTTCTTATCTTTTCAATAATAGCCATTCCAACAGGTGGGAGATGATATCTCATTGTAGTTTTTACTTGCATTTCCCTGATGATGGGTGATGTTGACATTTTTTCATGTACCTGTTGGCCATCTGTGTGTCTTCATGGAAAAAAATGTTCAATTTCTCTGCCCATTTTTAAATTGGATTGTTTGGTCCTTGATTTTGAGTTGTATCCATTATATATATATTATATTATAACATATAATATAATAATATATAATGTAATAATATATATTTGATATATATTCTATATATATTCTATATAATATATAATATAATATATAATACATAATAATATATTATATAATATATACACATATATGTGTATATATATTATATATTATATAAATATATGAAGAATATATATATACATATATTTTACTTTAACATCTCAAGTGTGTTACTTGCAGATTTACTTAATTTTACACAAACTTTAATATGATTTCTTGAATCTAAGTAACAGTCACACATTTTTATGGTAGAAAAAAGAGCAGTTCTACTCACAAAGTACTCGTGAAGTTAGCTGGCAACGTTCAAGGCACTGCAGTGATTTCACAAGCCACACGTGAAAAATTAGTCAAAATTAAAACAGAAGAAGGGCCCCTGGGTGGCTCAGTCACTTGATCTCAAGTGATCTCACTTGATCTCGGCTCAGGTCATGATCTCAAGGTCCTGGGATCGAACCCTGCATGGGGCTCCACGCTCAGCGGGGAGTCTGCTTGAGATTCTCTCTCTCCCTCTGTCCCTCCGTCACCTCTACAAATTACAACGGAAGAGTGCAAATAGTCTTTGGAGAAACTGAGAAAGGTTTCAGCATCGTACGTGTCAGCCTGAATGCCTTCTGTGCACATCGGCAAGATCTAATCCAAGTGAGCTTTACTACTAGGGGTTCGTTCCTTCTCCCAAGTGGCAGCAGAACCACTCTCAGAGCAAATCTCCCCTCCTTGGTCTGGCTCACAGTGGATCCAGGGTTCAAGGACAGGCAGCTTTCTGTCCAGAGCTCTTCAAACTCCCCCACTACGCCCTCTGTCCCTTGTCACCTTCCACGCAAGGTCTGGAGTAGGCAGAGGTCTCTAGGTGTCTGAGGACTATATATTTTGGACGTTAACCCCTTATCGGATATGCCATTTGCAACTATTTTCTCCCATTTCGTAGGTTGCCTTTTCATTTTGTTGATGGTTTCCTTTGCTGTGCAGAAGCTTTTTAGTCTGAAGTAGTCCCTCTTGTTTATTTTTGCTTTTGTTGCCTTTGCTCTTGGTGTCGGATGCAGAAATTCGTTCTGAGACCGATGTCAAGAAGCTTACCCCTGTGTTTTCTTCTAGAGTTTTTGTTTGTTTGTTTCGTGTCTTACCTTGAACTCTTTAATCCATTTTGGATTGATTTTGGTGTATTAATTAAGACAGAGGTCCAGTTTCATTCTCTTGCATGGAGCTGGCCATTTTTCCTAACACCTTTTATTGAAGAGATTATCCTTTTTCCATAATATCTTCTTGATCCTTTTTTGCACATTGATTGACCACGTATGTAAATGCATTGACCACATATGCATGGGTTTATTTCTGGGCTGTCTCTTCCATTCCATCCATGTGTGTGTCTGTTTATATGCCAGCACCATACTGTTTTGCTTACTATAGCTTTGTAACATAGTTTGAAATTTCAAGATTGTTTGTTCTATTTCAATTAAAAATGCCTTTGGAATTTTGATAGCGATTGCATTAAATCTCTAGATCATGGTGTGCAGTATGGACATTTTGACAATATTAATTCTTCCAACCCATAAGCATGGAATATTTTTCATTTATTTGTGTCTTCTTCAATTTTTTGATATCAATGGTTTACAGCTTTCACTGTAATCTTTCACCTTCTCAGTTAAATTTATTCTGGGTGTTTTATTCTTTTTGATGCAATTATAAATAGGATTGTCTTCTCAACTCCTCTTTCTGATAGATCGTTATCAGTGTATGGAAATGCAACTGATTTTTGTGCACTGATTTTGTATCCTGTAACTTTACTGAATTGTTTCTTAGTTATAATAGTTTTTTAGTGGAGTCTTTAGCATTTTCTATGTGTAATATAATGTCATCTACACATAGAGACAGTTTTACTTCTTTTCTGATTTGGATGCCTTTTCTTTCATGTCCTTGCTCTGGATAGGACTTCCAACACTGTGTAATATTATGCATAAAAAGGGTGAGTATGGGCACCCCTGTCTTGTTTCTGGTCTTAGAGGAAAAGCTATCAACCTTTCGCCATTGAGTATGATGTTAGCTGTGTGCTTGTCACATATGGCGTTGATTATGTTAAGGTATCTTCCTTCTATACCCACTTTGCTGAGAGTGTTTATGATAAGTGGTTGTTGGATTTTGTCAAATGCTTTTTCCGCATCTATTGAGATAATCGTATCGTTTTTAAAATTTTCTTGAGTAATCTCTATACCCAACGTGGGGCTCAAACTCATGACCCTGAGATCAAGAGTCACATGCTCTACCGACTGAGCCAGCCAGGCACCCCTATGATCATATTATTTTTATGTTTAACTCTTTTTTTTGGTGTGTGTGTTTAACTCTTTTGATGTGGTGCATCACATTGTTTGATCTGCATATCTTGAACCATCTTTGCATGATTGGAATAAATCCCATTGGATCATTGTGTGTGATCCTTCTAAGGTATTATATTTGGTTTGCTAATATTTTGTTGAGGGTTTTTGTACCTATGCTCATCAAGCATGTTGACCTGTAATTTCCTTTTTTTGTGGTGTCTTTGTGTGGTCTTCGTATGAGGGTAATGCTGGCCTCACAAGTTTGGAAGTGTTCCCTCCTCTTGTATTTTTTAGAACAGTTTGAAAAGGATTGATATTAATTCTTACTTAAATGTTTAGTAGAATTCACCTGCGAAGCCTGGGTCCTGGACTTTTTATTCGTTGGGAGGTTTTTGATTACTGATTCAATCTCCTTACTCATTATTGATCTGTTCAAATTTTCTAATTCTTCATGATCCAGTCTTGGTAGGTGGGATGTTTCTAGGAATTTATCCATTTCTCATAGTTTGTCCATTTGAATTGGTGTCTAGGTATTTGTAGCGTTACTTGTATTTCTGTGGTATCCATTGTAATGTCTCCTTTTTCATTTATGATTTTATTTATTTGAGTGTTCTTTTTCTTGATGAGTCTAGCTAAAGTTTTGTCTATCTATCTTTTCAAAAAATCAGCTGTCAGTGTCATTGATCTTTTGTAATGTGTTTTTAGTCTCTACTTCATTTATTTCCTCTGTGCAATTTTTTAAAAAGCAATATTTTCCCAGCCTATAATTCAATTTGGATGACTTATAGGGACTTTTCTTCCAATTCACTTTTCATTGTTTCTCTGTGTCCAATGTGCTGGTAATCCTATATAGTAAAAGGTTATTTCTGATATTGCATGTTTTGGTTCTACGATGTCATTTTTTTTTTAAAGATTTTATTTATTTATTTGACAGAGAGAGGGAGATCACAAGCAGGCAGAGAGGCAGGCAGAGGGAGAGGGGGAAGCAGGCTCCCTGCTGAGCAGAGAGCCCGATGCGGGGCTCGATCCCAGGACCCTGAGACCACGACCTGAGCTGAAGGCAGAGGCCTAAACCACTGAGCCACCCAGGTGCCCCTCTACGATGTCATTTTATATAGTTCTTTTTGTCTCTCCTAAAATTCTTCATCTTTTCACTCTTTTCTTGTACTTTAAAAAAATATGTTCATTTAATAGTTATTTTAAAGCCCTTATCTGCTGATTCTAAAAGCTGAGCCATCTGTTGGCTTATTTGTACTGATTGATATTTCTCCAGAGTGTCATTTGCAATCTTTTATCTCCTTGCATATTTCTTTATTATTTGTGTGCCGATGTCCTGGACATTTTCTAAGAGGATAATATATGCTGAAAGAAAGTATGTGTATGTGAAGACAGATACAGTTTAGATATAGACAGATACCAATACATATGATATAGATATATTCTCTTTATTTTAGGAAACACTCTCTTTTGTCTGTTGGGCAACTAGAGCACTTGCACCGATCCGTTTGATCCAATCACGAGCTGAGCTGGTTAGATGGAGTTTTATACCTAAAGCAGCAATTTAAGCACCAAAAGTCACTTTATCAGCTCGGCTTATAAGTTCCTGAAACTCCAAGGGGTGTCTACCTTCCATTTTAACACAGGTTGAACTGGGTTGGTGTTTGGTTGCGTCTCTGTTTAGACTTAGCTCATCCGTCACTTCAGATGCCTTGGAGAGGAGGCCGGGCTTTTTGCTCTGGTGGGGTAAGAGTCACCCAGGAAGACTTCCAGGCTGCAGTGTCTCAGGTCCAGAAGACCCAGAGAAGCTGCCGGCTACGGAGATAGTGAGGCCAGGAGACTGAGGTCTAGATGCTGCAGGAATGAGACTCACAGACCGAGGTTTCATGGCCCAACCGCATTTCCCCCTCCTAGACCCCCAGCAAAATTCACGGGTTACAGAATTACGGTGGAAAGGATTATCTTTGCCCTTGTGTTTTCCCAAGACTCGGGGGGTGGCGTGTCAGCCCGTAGGTTTATCAGCAGTCTGTGTGGTGTCTTCTTGTCCCACACTTGTACTTTCTCGGGTGGACACCCCCGCCATTCCTGCCACCAAGCTCACTAGTGACAGGAAGGGGTGCTGGGGCCCTCCATCACTAGGACGGGCTTGTCTTTCTAGAATTTAGTTCTTTCAGATTTCTTTGCATCCTACAGCTTCTCAGTGACTTGTTAAAAAATTTCCAAAAAAACCCCAAAAAACAAAAAAATAAAAAAATATAAAAAATTTCCTTAGTCTTTGCGTTGGTGCAATGGGAATAACCCCCCCCCCCCAAATCCTTCTAAATGCTAACTGGATGTGGAAACTGCTCACGTGATTTTTTAAAAATATTAGAAAAATGAAGCTAAAAATTTTAAATCAGTGAAACGGGTACAAATACCTCAATGCCTAGGTCTCAAAACACTCATGCCCAAATCTGGCAAAAATATTTTAGGCCATCACAACCCTCGGGAAGCTTCCTATGGGTCATGGCCTCACCCTGCAAGCCGCTACATAGAACATGAAGCCAGTGGTCTTATTCAATATGAAAACTGAATTCCAGGCCCTAGGGCCAGGATAAGAGTCTAAGATTAAAAGATAAGTCTTCCAGGGGGCCTGGGGGCCTCAGTGGGTTAAGCATCTGCCTTCCCCTCAGGTCAGGATCTCAGGATCCTGGGATCTAGCCCGGTGTCAGGCTCCCTGCTCAGTGGCGAGCCTGCTTCTCGCCCTGTCTCTTCCCCCTGCTCATGCTCTCTCTTTCCCAAATAAATACATAAAATAAATAAATGCAAATAAAAAATAAGTCTTCTTTTCCTGGACACTTTCCATTTGGGATTGCCAGAAAAAGGCATAACCACTGCGGGAGGCACATTTCTACTAAAAATATTATATGTTGTTTATCAGAAATTCAAATTTAACTGAGAAGCTTGCATTTTTATTTGCTAAGCCTGACGACCCTATTTCTGTTGCATTATACTGATTCTTTTTATGTTAGCAGTTTCTACAAGAAGACATTATCATGAAAGTTTCCCCCTTATTTTTTTTCCAAATCAAAAGGTGAAAAAATGAGTTTTTGACATTCATTCTTCTGTGTGATCAGAGTTTCGCTGATAGAGAGTTCTGACATACAGTGAAATCACTTTATGATCCTGTGATTTGTGGAAAGGATCGAAGCAAATGTTTTAGGGATTTAACATTTCTTTCATTATACTGTAATTTCCTCGAGGGAAGGGACACACTCTTTTTACTGATATTAAAGATTATATGAATGTCATTTAATAAAAAAATATGCTCATACAAGGACATTTGGAAAACTATAACCTTGCATAAGAAAATAAAGCAACAAAAATTCATGACCCAAGAGAACCTCTTTCACATTTTGATACTTTCGTTTTACTCTTTATGTAGAGGACAGGTATGTGTATGTGTGATGTGTGTGTGTGGGCGTGCATATGTGTGTAATATTTGTAGATTCATGAGACCTCAGCCTGTGACCGTAGACATAGTTACAGAAACAGCTTTTTAAATAACCTACAAGGTGAGTCTTTTTTTTTTTTAAGATTTTATTTATTTATTTGCGAGAGAGCAGGGGGAGGGGCAGAGGGAGAACCAGACTCCCCGCCGAGCAGGGAGCCTGACTCAGGGTTTGATCTCAGGACCTGAGCCAAAGGCAGACTCTTAATCGACTGAGTCACCCAGGCGCCCCTGCAAGGTACCTCGTAAGTGCTGCCTGCATTCATGTTTATGCATACATTTGTAACTCTGCAGCCCTAAGATGCCACTACTCTTTGTGCTAGTGATTGCTACTCTAGACTCCTTGCCTCTCTGAATGATACATGTGATCTCAGACGTCCCAGTTCGAATATCCTTGTCTCCCCTTGCCGAATGCCCATCTGTTCCACTAACCGGCAGCGAATTGCTTGCTTTTTTGTAGCTCCGAGTTCACGGAAAAGTTGGCTTTTCCATCCCCTTGGCCCTTGCTGGCAGATGGGAGAGCCGTTTCCATCCCATGCCAACATGGGCAAGGGCCATCTTGCGTGATAGCCAATCATTGCTTAAGAAACTATAAAACTGACCTGAACACAGAAGATAGGGGCATCTTTGGGGTAGGGCTAGGCCATCTCGGTGGTCTATAAATATCTTTCGGTGCCTCTTTATTGGAAGATGAATCTCATCCACAGCACGTCTACTGCAGTGACAAATAAGAACTCCTGGGGACAGTGTGGTTGTCTATGTAGTCAATCTTCCTGTTGGCCAGTGCGTGGAGTATTTCTATTGTATCGTGTTGTTCAAGTTAATACCTTAATGTGACAGTTGACTGGGGATATTTCTCTGCTTTGGGGAAAAAAACCCATCATGAGGACATGAGTCCACTCACAGATCATAGAGGTTGGGGAGCCCTGGGCAGAAACTAAAGGGGGGGCGTACTTGCAGAGAGAGGTCCTTCTAGAGGTCAAAAATAGAGCTTAAAATTTGCATGTCTTGATTAGCAGGGAATACTGTCTTATATTCTTGCATATATATATTTTTTTATCTGCGTGCATTTTCAGAGAGATTTCCAAGTTTCACCAGTCCACCTGCTTTGGGAACTGGGCAAAGTTCTCCACTTCCCACCCTTAGAGGTCCCGGCCTCCCCCCCATCTGTGGCTGTAGCTCTGGGCTGCCTGGATCGTGGTCCATGTATGAGAACAGAGGTCCTGCTGGAACTGGGCAGACAGTGGGGTCGGAAGGAAGCTGCCGTTAGCATCTCATGGTGCCAGGCAGACGCCGGTCTTCAGGTCCTGCTTCCCCTCCGTCTTGCCGGCTTGTCCTTTCTTCCCTACACTCCTCCACAAATGTGGGGCTTGCTTTCATGCAAAAGTCTGCTTCAGGTTTTTGCTTGCATTTAACCACTTGCAGGGCAGCAGTGATGGGACCCAAGGGGGGTTAGGTTCGAAAGCTAATTACCGTGAGGTTGCACTGGCTTCTCTTCACCTACCATCCATATGATTGGAGGACAAGTTTGATGCTCTGAGCCTCGGTCAGTAACGTCCAGTTCAGACAGGTGGGCGTCAGGGTACACGATTTACAGCCAATATTTTCCCTTGCAAGGAAAGCACCCACAGAGGGTGGGTGTACATCTGTCTTAAGCAGTGGCGGATTTTGTTCATAGAACTTCTGATTAATTTCACTGCCAGCTCTGAGCAGGTGGCCACCATCCCCTCCAACCTCCTCAGTCTGGACATTTGATGTGGGGACATCTCCACCCTGTGGCTCCCACTCTGCACTGAGGCTGGGACTGGTGCAGTAGCTCAGGGCTGCCGGTCCAGTAGCGCATTCTGCACCGACTCTTCTTTCTCAATCCAGTCGGGAACCTTCCTGGTCGAGTTTGACCTGAGACTCTTCAGTTTGAAGCACCCAAATAAATGCCCATCTTTTCCACGAAATCTTCTCAGACATCCAGCAGGAGATAGTTGTAGCTCTGGGTAATCGTGACCTTCGTCTGCGCCCACCCCGGCCACCATTAAGTGCTCTTGGCGTGATCTGTGGCTTGTCGAGTGTATGTTGATCAGAGTCCCCAAGGAACTTGTCCCTTTCCCCATTCCTTAGTAAACCTGTGAGATCAGAATCCCGATCCACTTCATCTTTCCTTCACAGACCCTGGAAAAGTGCCATGTGCGCAGAAGACTCACTGCAAATGGTTTTTAGTAAGTTGATTCATTTATTAAAATATAAAGTGCTCGCCCACACAGTCTCCCAAGATCTTTTGCCATTTTATGCCCTTAAAAGTCCATCTTTATTGATCAAGTTTCTTCTCTAGCCTCTAGCTAAAAATTCTGTGAATTATGGCATACTCAAAGCAGTAGTTATTTAAAGTAGCAATGCCGTTTTATTTATTACATGGAAAGCCTTGCATTGGAAGAGAAGAGGTAGATTAAGAAAGACAGAGCATTATACACGTGCATGTGTGTAAACCCAGAGGAACACCGCCATTACATTAATACTGGTTCTTTCTAGAAAATGGAAGTCTGGGTGACTTTCTTTTTCATGTTTTTTTATCTGTGTTTCCTATTCTCCCACACTGACTATAGTATAGTTTATTAAGAAAAAAAAGGAGACGGGGCACCTGGGTGGCTCGGTCAGTTGAGCGTCTGCCTTCGGCTCAAGTCCCATCTTGGGCTCTCTGCTCAGTGAGGAGCCTGCTTCTCCCTCTGCCTACTATTCCACTTGCTTGTTCTCTCTCTTTCTCCCTGTCAAATAAATAAATAAAATATTAAAAAAAAAAAAGAAAAAGGAAACAATGAAAAATCACAGCTAAAGTTTAAAAAAATTAGAAATGCCATAATTTGGGGCACCTGGGTGGCTCAGTCGGTGAAGCGTCTGACTTTTGATTTTGGCTCAGGGCATGATCTCGGGGTCGTGGGATGGAGCCCCATGTCGGGTTCTGTGCTCAGCGCAGAGTCTGCTTGAGATGCTCTCTTTTCCTCTCTCTCTGCTCCTCCCCCCCAGCTTGAGTACTCTCTCTAAAATAAATCAATACATCAATCAATCAATCAATTAATCAATCAAATCTTTAAAAACAAAAGAAACGCCACAATCTGGGGGCATCCATCCAGTTTTTAAGGTGCGATGAGCCACTATTGCCATGAGGTGCTGGGTGAGTAGCTGCTGGCCTTACCCTCCGGAGGTTGGACTTTTTTATTTTTTATAAGATTTATTTATTTATCTGAGACAGAGAGCATGAGTGGGAGGGGCAGAAGGAGAAGGAGAGAGAATCTCAAGCAGACTCCTCACTGAGCAGAGAGCCGGATGCAGGTCTCGATCCCAGGACCCCGAGATCATGACCTGAGCCAAAATCAAGTCGGATGCTTCCCCGACTGAGCCACCCAGGTGCCCCTCAACCTGCAAGACTTCTCTCAGTTGAAATAACACTTTGAAGGAGGGCTACAGTCGGTTTAAATGCTGTACCAATATGCAAGGAAAAATACCAATACCAGTCTGTACCAAATTTAATATTGTAAGCAAGGAAAACTCTGACCTTTGAAAATCTATAGAAGTCGACAATTTATGAGCCCTATGTGTTTTTCCATATAAAACAGAGTTGGCATGAGACAAAAAAGCAGTGTTCCACTTTCCAAGCAGAAACTACTCAGATAATGACTGAAATGTTGCTTGTCTGAATGCCATTTTCTAGAATTCTCTCCCATTCTGTTGCCACAGGGGCCCTGTGCACAGCAGAACAACCCTCGTCATTCATGCGCTATGGGTCGGAAATCAGACACACTTTTATACAACTTGCATTCCCTGTAAGTTACACAACCAAGAGAAATAACTATTTAGCTGCTACCTACAAATACTTGGTTTTAATTAAAAGCTGTATTCTGGACCATTTTAGTTCTTACTCCCCAAAATAGAAATTGATGCCTTGGAATCCTCATCAACAGGACCGTTTGAGGAGGTCCGTGCTTCTGTTCATTGATTTCCCTGGAAAAGAACGTGAGCAGAAACATCTCGGAGTCTTCAAATATATAAAATGCCTGGCTATTTGCTCTCCTTTCTAAATTTTAATTTAGAAACTGCAGGCATGCCTTGGAGATGTTATCAGGTTGGTTTTAAGCCCCAGCAATAAAGCAAATATTGCAATAAAGCAAATATTGCAATAAAGCAAGTCAAATGAATTTTTTTTTCCAGTGCATATAAATTCCTGTTTACACTGTATGGTCATCTGCTAAGTAAGCCCTAGCCTTGTGTCTAGACAACATACAAACCTTAATGAAAAATACTTTATTTCTAAAAAACGCTAACCATCGTCCAAGCTTGCAGGGAGCCAGAATCACTGAGTGCAGGTCACCGTAATAAATAGAGTAATCATGCAAACGCTCGAAATACTGTGAGGATTATCAAAACATGGAGTGAGCAAATATTGTTGGAAAAATGGCGCCCAAGGACTTGCTCAAGGGAGGGTCGCCACCTACCTACAATTTGTACAAACCCCAAGGTCTGCAAAGCACCATAAAGCAACGTGCGGTAAGACGGGTGTGCCTATCAAGGCTCACTTGTCTCCTCTCCTCGTCTTAAGTCCTTTAGTTATTCTTACTCAGCCTGTTGATGTGAAGCATCAATGCAGCAGTTGCAGTCTTGGTTCTAAGGTCGATTTCAGGGACGAGGCAATGAGCCCAGGCCATTGTGTGGCTTGGTCTTGGTCCCACAAGGGCCGCCATGACAGGGACAGACCCCCGGGGGCCTTGCACCTCCCATTCCGCCCCCCCCAACACAATGACTTCTTACTCTTAAACCATCAAATTCTTTGAAAAAAGTGTTCTATTTTATTGTGGAAAAAAATATTTAACATGAGATCTGTGATACATGATGAATCACGTTGATTGACATTCAAATGCTGAGCCAGCTTGCGTTCTAGAGAGAAACAAGCTTGGTCATGATGCATGAATCTTTTGTACATGTTTCTGGGTTTTATTTGTGAGGATTTATTGAGAATGTTGGCATCTATGTTCACAAATGATATTATACTGTAGTCCTCTATTTGTAGGATCTTTGTCGGGTTTTGGTATGAGAGTAAGGCGTGCATCATCAACTCTGTTCTCCCCTTTCATGTTCTGAATGAGTTTGACCACTTTTGGTGTTTTTTCATCCTTAAGGGTTTGCCTGAATTGGACAGTTGGAGGCACTGGCTTCTGTCATTTTCTGTGCTGGAAGGTTACTAACCGTCAAATTAATTTCATTAATAGATAAAAGACAATTCAGACAATTCTTTTAAAGAATTTTCTTTTGCTTCTAAACGGTTGGATTCCTGGGTAGAGCGCTGTTCCAACATTTCCCTTATTACTCCTTTAAGGTATGTGGAGTGTGTAGAGGGATGTCACTGCTCTTATCCCTAATGCTTATAATTTATTTCTTCTGTATTTTTTATTGGCCATTCTGCTTAGAGGTTTTACAATTTTATTGATTTCTCTCAAAGAGGCAGTTTTTTGTTTCACTGACTTTTCTTCCTATTGCTTTTCTATTTAAATTGTATCAATCGTGGTTCTTATCTTAATTCTTTTTTTCCTTCTCCTTGCTTTGGATTTACTTTATTGTTTGTTTTTTGGTTTCTCAATATGACAATTTAGATAATTGATTTGAGACTATCTTTCCTCTGTAATGTAAGCATTTGATGCTATAAATTTTCCCTTAAGCACTGATTTAGCTGCATTCCACCGATTTTGATGTGCTGTGATTTTATTTCTGTTAAATTAAAAATATTTCCTATTAATTAATATAAATATCTATGGGTTATTTACGTGTTTTGTTAATTTCCAAATATCTGGGGATTTTTCCAGATATATTTCTCTGTCTGTTTTCACTTTATTCTCACTCTGTTGTTCTAAGAACAAAAATGTTCTAAGAACATTTTTGGTATAATTTCAGTATCTTCAATTTGTTAAGACTTGGGGTCTTTTTGGCCAAAAAAAAGGTCTATTTTGGTGATTGTACCATGTGCACTTAAAAAGAATATGTATCTTGTATTGCTCGAATGTTCCAGAAATACCGGTTAGGTCAAATTGGTTGATAGTGTCATTTGGCTCCATTCTATCTACATATTTTCTATTATATCAATTATTGAGAAAGGAATGTTGAAGTCTCCACTTATAATTGTGGATTTCTGTATTTCTCCTTTCCTTTTGTGTATTTTGAAGCATTGTTGCTACAAGAAAAATTATGCAATGGCCCTCTTTATCCGTGGTAGTACTACTTGTTTTAAAGTTACAATGTCATTGGCACCTGGGTGACTCAGTTGGTTGAGCATCTGCCTTTGGCTCAGGTCATGATCTCAGGGTCCTGGGATCGAGCCCCGTGTCTGGCTCTCTGCTCAGCAGGGAGCTGATTCTCCCTCTTCCTCTGCCTGCCTCTCTGCCTACTTGTGATCTCTCTCTCTGTCAAATAAAGAAATAAAATTAAAAAAAAAAATAAAGTTACACTGTCTGATATTCATATAGATGCTCCATTTTCTTTTGACTTGAATAATATATCTTTTTTACATCCTTTAGCTTTTACCCATCTAGATTTGTTTGTTTGTTTGTTTATTTATATCTCTGCCCAACATGGGTCTTAAACTCACAACCCGGGGATCGAGAGTGGCATGCTCTACTGACTGAGCCAGCCAGGCACCCCTATGTCTTTATATTTAAAGTGGATCTCTCAGAGACACCATATATTTGGGCCTTACTATTGTATCCATTCTGGTCATCTCTGCTTTTAAATGCTATCCTTAGAACATTTATATTCAATGTGGTTTTTGATATGGCTGCATTAGGATCTGTTATCTTGCTAGTCATTTTTTATTTGTTCTGTCTCTTCACTTTATCACTTTTTCTCTTTTTCCTTCATCACACTAATTCAGTATTTTTTTTAAGATTTTATTTTGAAGTAATCTCTACACCCGACATGGGGCTCGAACTTACAACCTTAATATAGAGAGTCCCATGTTTCACCCACTGAGCCAGCCAGGCCCCCCTAATTCAGTATTTTTTTATGATTCCCTTTTATACTCACTTTTGGGTTAAGCTTTGGTCTTCATTGTTAATATCTATCTTGGGCTGATTTGGGGGAGATTTAGATTATACATTTTGAATTAATCACATCCAATCCTCAAATATTATACTACCTCTTCTGACATGTAAAGATCCCTCAACTGGATTCATCCAACTTCTTCCTCCCATTATTTGTGATGCTTTGTCATACGTTTTGCCTATGATGTAAACGCAGAATGCGTTGTTCCTCTGTTGGTTTTACGCAAGCTTCTCATATTTTAGAGGAATTAAGAACAAGAAGCAATAGATCTCTGTGTACCTTCGTGGATGTCACACACAGCGCATTCACGTCTCTGCACAGATCCATGTTTCTGCCTGGCATCCCGTGCCCTTGCCTGAAGAGCTTCTATGACTGATTCTTACAGTGCAAGTCGCCTGCTAATGGCTTTCCTAATCTTTTGCTCACCGAAAAAGTTTTTATTTTGCCTTTTCTTGAAAGGTATTTTCAGTAGAATTCATTGAATTCTGGGTTCCCCATTTTTCTAATGAGCACATTAAGCATATCTCTCATTTCCTCTCACTTGGAAGGTTTCTGGTGAGAAGTCTTGCTTCAAGATTTTATCTCGCAGTCTCAGTTCTCTGCTGGCTTCAAGAACAAGTCTGATTTTGTAGATTATCCCTTTTTTTTTTCTTGTAGTGAGGTTCGGAGTAACACTCCCCAGCTTCTTAGATCTTGATTGGAAACAGAAACAAGGCCTTTAAACTGAACCCTTCATGTCCTTTTGTTCTTGGAAGGTTCCTTGAATTACTTCACTGATGGTTGTCTTGACTTTGTTTCCCTGGTTATCTTTTCCTGGAACTCCTTTTACTGGGCTGTTGAAGCTTCTGTCCTGAAACCACATTTCTTACCTTTTGTATCTTCCATGTTTTCGTCTTTCCAATAATGCTCACCAATTTCCTTGACTTTCCTTGTACATTCTTCTGCTCAGTTTTATATACATGCTATCATGTCTTCGGTTTTTGTGAATTCTTCACTCTTTGCTAAACGTAGTATATATGACATAAATGTACAGAATATGTATGTCAAATATGTATGTATATATACTTCTTATTTACTAAGAATTACGTATAAGAATTATATTCTTATTTACTAAGAATTATTTATGTATAAGAATTATGTTCTTATTTATTAAAAATTATTTTTATATAAGGAAATAATATAAATTCTTAAAAAATAACAAAAAAAATAAAAGAAAAAAGAAAAAAGAAAAATTCTTATATATTAAGAATTAAGGATTATGCATATGGATATATAATACTGGTTTATTAGGAATTCTTATTTATTAAGAATTATGTATTAGTTAATAATATATCAGTATATATAAGAACATATATATATAATAAATAATGTATACATAAGATAACATATATGTATTTGCATATACCTCCTATTTATATATAATTACTTCCCTTACAGTGTAGGTCTTTTCTTCCTCTGAGCATGTTAATTTTGTTTTGTTTTAGTTTTCTTCAGCCAGCGTGATCTCTACTTCCTCCAAATTACTTTTCTCCCCCTGATTATTTCAGGAAGCTTCTCCTTTCCCTCATAGGAGCTTTCTTCTGATACATAATAATACAAGGCTGTCCTCTCGTAATTAAGAGTAGGGGATTAAAAGCTAATTGGAAGCTCCGAAATGAGTGGGGCTCGTTAATTTTGACCTCAACTAGTTAGAGCTGTTTGTGAGGGTCATTATTGACACTATCTTTAGGTCTTTCCTATGGGGTTAGCTGAATTACCCAGAGAAGAGCATTTCCATCTCTGGCTGGGGAGGCAAGGAGCTTATCCCCATTCATTATTCTGGGAGCTCCCGCTGGGGAGGTGGGGGGCGGGGCGGAATTTCTGCATCCAGTGGTTAGCCTGCATGGTCACTGGACTCCCCCCTAGTGGCGGGCACAGTCTCTGCACTCCCAGTAGAGCTGAGAATCCCCCAGTGCATTTCCAGACTTCAGGCAGGTACCCAGACATGTAGACCATAAGAACGTGCATGCAGCGTTATTACACATTGTGCCTTTAATCAGTCATAAAATTCTTCTCCTTCCCCTTGTTTCCTCTTCTTTGTCTCTTCCTCCTCTTCCTCCTCCTCCTCCTTCTTCTAATCTTAAAAGGTTACTTTTTATTTTAAATAACACATCTTCTGCACATTTTAAGGACACTCTCCAACATGAAGCTCTTTTCCTGGCTCCATCAGAAAGAGGAAGGGAGACCTAGGTGGGTTCATGGCCACGGGCAGGGAGGGCATTGCCCATCTCCGCCTTCTGATCGCACGCAGGGTGACACTTTCACTCCCAAGGGCACTGACTACACGTACAAACACAACAAATCAGTAGGCAAGATCGGAAGCACACGGACAGGATTTTTGGCTGAAGTCACTTGGCTTCCAGACTTATTTCTTCAGTCCATTCTCCCCATATTTTCTTCCTTTAACCAATTTATTTATATATTATGTAAACATTTCTGTGATTTATTTACTGCATCCACCTTTAGGTCGGTCGCTGGTATGTTGTTTCGCATATTAAATTGATGTAAACCACTGAAGTTCTCTATGACATTGCAGGGAGGAAGAAGGCCTGAAACATTACAAGAAGGAGCATTAGCCAATAGTCGATGACTCACTGTGTTTGCATAAATGCCCAAACATTTTACAATCTGAAACTAAATATTCATATGTTTTCAGTGTCAATGGCAATTATAAATCCTCCGGAACTTTATCTAAATGTATGTTGGCACCAGTCTTGACCAGAATCTCATAAAATATGTGAGCTCACTAGTTTCATACATATGACAATTTTTTATCTAATGGATTTCTGGAAAATACTTTTAAAATGCAGGTGAACTTGATTTTGGGTTCATGTGTTATAAATAAGTTCATGAAGTGGACCCACCATTTGAAAATGCTTCGAGCATCCCAAGAAATACAACCATCGTAGTTTTTCTGGAGAAATACTGGAATGTATACTTAAGAAGTCAAACAGTATCTGATATCCAAAAAAAAAAAAAAATCCCTTTAAAAAGGCCTCTGAGTTGCATCTGGTGAATCCTGAAATGTGCAAGCATGAATGGAAAGGCCCGTCCCCCTGCCCCACCTCCCCGCGCACCCCCCTTCCCCCTCAGGCACTGGGTCCCTGCGGCCGGGGGACCACCTGAGTTTGCCTGACTGATGGGGACTGGAGCTCTATAGGACGTAAGTGACTTCAGGGAACGGGGATCGCCCCAGAAAGCTTCTTCGTGGGGTCTCTCTGAATGCTGTCCGCTGGTGCGGATCACATGCGGGGGGTGCTGAAGCCTGTTGCCCTTGTCCTCTGACGCGGGGTCTTGTCCTGGCCTGCGGGGCCCGGCAGAGGCAGTTGTGTTCAGAGCGCAGTTCCTTCTCTGGTGCAGAAGGCAAGGGTCCTTGGCCTCTGCGGGAGCCCAGCACCTGCACAGTCCCTGGATACAATGCTGCCTGCAGTCCTTGGGCCCCCTGGGTTCCTGGTGTGGGCCGTGGAGCCGGGTCTGCACGACGTCCTCTGCTCGGCTGCTGACCGTGGGGACCAGCACAGGAGCTCCACGAGCCCGCCAGGCCGTGGAAGCATCTTCTGGTCAGTGTCATACCGTGACCCCCAGTCCTGAACAGCCATTGCGGGGAAGGTCCCAGATGCTGTGGTCGGCCGGTCATCCCTGAGCGTTGGGGACGAGGACCCCTCCTGGCCTTGGCATGGGGAAGCTGCATCTGGCAGCCGTGTGCTCCGCCCACTCCGGTGGGGTACCCACGGCTAGTCCTCTGGGACTGGAGGTTTCTGGGGAGTGACGGACCCCACCCTACGTTCAGCAGCAGGGTGGAGGGGGGCAGTCTCTGCAGAGGACCAGGGGGCTCTATACCTCCCTCCCCAGTATCTGGCCCCATTCCTAGAGTAGGTCCAGTTAGGGAGCGAGGCACTTGTCACTTTCAGGATTTCGCGATATAAATCCTGCTGCTTCCTGCAGGAAGGGGAAGCCTTCCTGCAGGAAGCCCAGGGGGGCTGGAGAGTCCCCTCCTTCCGCTCTGCTGGGCCCGCTCCCACCTCGTCATCTGTTCCCCAGCTCTGCACGTCTCCTTTGCTCTCCTCCTCCCCTTGTGTCACTGTTCCTGTGAGTTTATGTCTCTTCTCAAATGAACCTTTCTTTTCCAAGTGGATCTGGAAGGAGCATATTTGCATGTCTGCTTTTAATCTTCCATCTAGACCCAGAAGCTGAGCTAAAGGTCCCGTGAATGAATGTGTCCCGCCTCCAGCCCTTGCAGAGTACATTCGGAGAATGAGGACAATGGACTACAGACAGTGACAAATGTATAACACCTAAAAAAATTAAGAAATCTCAGACAACCAAGGATGCAGAAATTCTTCAGATAGGTTTTGATATACACAAGGCCTTGATATATCAACACAGACTAACTAGAACTCCACAAAGGAGAGAATAAACAGTTGGAAATAAAATGTAAAGAAATGAAGTAGTTATGTATTTCAAAAGTATTTTCTTAAGACTGGTTTTGTTATAGACGTTTTATAGTCACAGAAAAATTAAGGGGAAAGGATAGAGATTTCCCGGACATCCCCCTTATCAACGTTCGGCATTGGAGTGGTACATTTGTCATGATGAAACTACACTGACACATCAAACTCCCTCAAAGTCCTAGTTGCCATGAGGATTCTCTCTTGGTTTTGCCCATTCTGTGAATTTAGGCAAATGAATCTCGAATGAATCCATTCAAGTTTACTGCCCTAAAAATTCTCTACGCTCCACCTATTCATCCTTCCCACCCCCAAGCCTGGGTAACCACTGATCTTTTTACTGTCTCCATACTTTTGCCTCTTCTAGAATGCCATATTGTTAAAATCATACAGAATGTAGCCTTTTCCGATCGGCTTCTTTCATGCATAATACGCATTCAGGGTTCCTTCCATGTCTGTCTGTCACTTGATTGCTCATTTCTTTTATTACTGAGTAATATTTCATATCCACTAAGCGACTGACGGACATCTTGAGTGCCTCCGCGTCTTAGCAATTAGGAATAAACCTGTGTGCAGATTTTTGCATGGGCGTAAGCTTTCCACTCCTTTGGGAAAAATACCAAAGAATGAGATGGCTGGATCATACAGTAATACTATCTTTAGTTTTGTAAGAAACCACCAAACTCTCCTCCAAAGTGGCTGTGCCATTTTGCATCCTCCCTTGCAATACGGGAGAGTTCCCACTGCTCCATATTCTGGCCAGTATTGGCTATTGTCCGTGTTCTGGATTTTGGCCATTTTCCTAGGTGTGCCATGGAGTCTCACCGAGGTTTTAATCCGCATTTCCCTGATGACATTATGAAATCAACTTTTCATGTGCTTCTTTGCCACCTGGTGTCTACGGTGAGATGTCCATTAAGGTCTTCGGCCTATTTTTTAATTGAATTGTTTGTTTTCTTATTATTGAGTTTTAGAAAGTCTTTGTCTATTTTGTGTAAGTCGTCTCTCAGGTGTCTTCTGGAAACATTTTCTGTCTCGGTCTGTGGTTTGTCTTCTCATTCTGTTGACATTGACTTCCACAGAGCGGAAGTCGTAAATTTTAATGAGCTTCAGCTTATGACTGACTTCTTTCGTGGACCGTGTGAGGAGAGAAAAACTCTCCAAAGGGCTGACATACAAGGGAGGCCACTTTACATTTCTTTCTAAGTCAACACGACTTTATATAAACTTGGTTCGAACCAACAGCCTGATTTATGGCCCTCCACACAAGCGTCGTCCATGTGCTTTGTGCTTGAGTAGCCTGAAGGAAAACCATCTTGTCCTTGAGACATGGTCAGCACTCCTACTTTTCCTTTATGATAAAATTTGTGATTCCTGCCTATATGTTAATCTCCAATCTTTTGGACTTCTACAAGATGTAAAAAGTATATAATGTTGTAAAACCTATTCATTCTCGGGAACGCTCCCTTCCCTGTAGAGAGTGTGTTTCCAGGCAGCTGTCCTAACTTGGGCACAAATAAAACTCTCTTTCTTACTCTTAGAGATTCCAAAAGTTTGTCCATTTTGCGTCGACGCCTGCCTATGGTGTCGTATCTAAGGTTCATCGCCATATCCCAAGTCATGGTGGTTTTCTTCTGTGTCATCTTCTAGGATTTTTATAGTTTTTTTGTCTTACATTTAGGTCTGTGATCCACTTTCAGTTTGCTTTTGTGAAGGGTGTAAGGTCTGTGTCTAGGTTCTTTTTTTGTTTTTTTATTTTTTT
Organism: Potos flavus; assembly: GCA_028534135.1. Classification (NCBI taxonomy): domain Eukaryota; kingdom Metazoa; phylum Chordata; class Mammalia; order Carnivora; family Procyonidae; genus Potos; species Potos flavus. The sequence goes on along the minus strand of CM052887.1, from coordinate 2,403,594 downwards.
GCATGTGGATGACTGGTTGTTCCAGCATCATTTGTTTGCTCCATTGTGATGTTTTTGCTCCTTTGTCAAACATCTGTGGATTTTATTTATGGGGGTCTATTTCTGAGATTCTCCTCTGTCCCATTGATCTATTCACCTATTCTTTCACTAATCCCACACTGTCTTGACTACTATAGATTTCTGGTAAATCTTGAAGTCAGGTACTGTCAGTCCTCCAACTTTGTTCTTCTCCTTCAATATTATGTTGGCTCTTCTGATTCTTTCAGCTCTCCATATAAACTTTAGAATAATTCTTTCAAGATCCATAAAATAACTTGTTGGGGTTGTGATTGGGATTCCATCCAACGTCTAGATCAAGTTGAGAAGGACTGAATCTTGATAATACTGTGTCTCCCTCTCCGTGAATGTGAAAAGAGTTGTATTTTATTTTTTTAAGATTTTTGTTTATTTATTTGATAGAGAGAGAGAGAGCATGAGCAGGGGGAGTGGCAGGCAGAGGGAGAGGGAGAAGCAGGCTCCCTGCTGAGCAGGGAGTCCAATGTGGGGCTCGATCCCAGGACCCTGGGATCATGACCTGAGCAGAAGACAGACGCTTAACTGACAGAGCCACCCAGGTGCCCCCCCCCAAAAGAGTTTAAAGTAATTATATATTATAAGAGGTATGTGCACACTTAGCAGATATGATGAGTAATGTTTTTTTAGAATAAAAGCTGTAGGTGAAATCATGACAAAAATATAATCATGTAGATAAACATTTTACATTTTCTGCATTTCCCGAGATTCTCATTGTACATGATTGATCTCTCAACTCAGGCAAAAGACCCTGCAGGCAAAACATCCCTTGATGGGAATCGAAACTATCCCCTCCAGCAATAAGGACTCCCCTAACCCAGTTGACCCCAAGACACTGAGGGACTTGACCTTTACTGCCCACCTGCCTGCACCCACTGACCTTTGACCCACGTTTTCCTTATGTCAACCTGGAAGTGTCTTTGGCACTTTGGAGACCATCTTTGAGAGACCAGTCCATTGTCTTCCCATTGTTGGCCTCACTGGAATAAATTCCTTTCTTGTTTCCCCATCACTTATTTCTCTGCCTTGAGATCTTGTCCGTGACTAGTGGTGAACCTGGTCTTTTGGGATCCCCGGAGTTGGGCGCCCTGTACCCCTGTGCCCCGGCTACAGCTTTGCAGTCTGAAACCTCATTTCTCATTGAGTAATCCGTATGACCATTTTTGTCCCCCTATATGAGTGTTCTGATTTCCACAGAATGTTATCTGACAAACACCATTCATAGATGGACTAACATGAACTATAAATCGTTACCCTTCCAAAGCGGAGATGAGAAATGTCTACACAGTCGCCAGTTTGGCAGCGCTATAAAATGCCCCTTCTCTCTTAATTGTTTTCCTGTCAAGGAAAAGATAAAAGAAAGACATCAAACACAGATCATCCTTAAATACCTTCAGTGCTTGTGAGGGCTAAAAGCCTTCTTCTCGTTTTTAACTAATAAACTCCAGAGTTTATTAGCAACTCACATTTATTCTAGGCATCATGAGCGGTACCGGAATAAAGAGAAAAATGAGAGACGGCCATTGTCTTGGGATGGCTTACCTGCACAGGTGTAGAGACGACAAAAAAGATAATTCTGCTATTCATACCGTGAATGCTGTAATAATGTTTCGATTTGTTGTCCATTGTACGGTCTCATGTGGATGGAGGGTCTGCGGTGGGGAGGATTTGGGTCAAGGCTTGGGAACTGCCAGATTTGTAGAGTTCTTCAGATATGGGAGTTCCTCCAAGATGTCATTCCATTCCACTCGAGATCAGGCCTTAGCAAAACTATAGACGTGTACTTGCCCACCCATTTGGGGTGACACCCACAAAAAGCATAACCCACAAAAAGCCAATTTCCATGTCAGTGCTGTACCTGGTTGACTAGATGTGCTTTGCGCTAGGGCTGAGATGCGGGAGTTTGTGGACAGTGTCCTTTCTGACCGAGCTCAATGGCCATGCTAATTGGTCAATGTCTAGTCCACAGCAGGGTTAAAAGCTTTGAATGTCGCCTCTGTGTACACCGTGCTGGATTTGAATATCTAAAGGTGGGCTCTGCCATGAGTCTGCCATGGGGAATTGGGGAAAACAGTTACCTACTTTGCAGGATGAAGTAAAGGGAGGGAAAGTTGAAAAGGAGGAATGTGAAGAGAAAAGGGTTGGGAGCCAGTGATATGGTGTGAGCGCAGGGAATATAAGAGATGGAGTGGCCTTCTTCTTGAGTGGGGAGATGGCCAACTGACTGCTCAGATTAACTTTATTTATTTACTCATTTATTTTTTTATTTTTTTTTACTAATATCCAGTAAAGTGTACAGTAATCCAAACAGCCAGATTTTCATCACCTTCCTTAAGAGCACAAACAGAATGAGTTCCCTGCGAAGCTCTTTCCTCTTGATCTTTATCCTCCTCCTTCTCCTCTAACCCCAGGGAGGAAACCTCTATCCTACACACCATGTATCTCACTATTTTTTCTGTGTGGTTTTATCTCCGTCATCTACATTTGATTTAATGTAGCAGGTTTTGGAATTTTACATAAATATATTACTCTGGGGATTTTTTTCCTCCCGAGAAGCAACCACTGTGGCAAAATGTAATCATAGTGCATTCAGCGTTAGTCTTCCACATAATTTTGTTGTAGGAAAGCACCAAACAGCGTTCCTCCAAATTCTCCTGTTGTTGGACATTTCGTTTGTTTCCACTTTTTTTTTTTTTCTATGTCCATCAGCTAGCAGTGAACAGTATTGTATTATTTTCTGGTGCACACGTGCAAGAGGTTTCCTAAGGTGTATGACTTGGAAGGAACGTGCTGGGTCGTGGGATAGGCAAGTCTTCAACTTTACTCAAGTTCACCAAACCGTTGTCAGGCTGATGGTCCCATTTCCGTACCCACTGACAGTGGCTACAAATTCCTTCATTCCACCGCTCCCTCCATCACTAGAGGTTGTAAACGACTTAATCATAGTTGAATTAATTCATACCGAATTCCAATAGAGTTGAGTTTATCTTCATATACAAATTTTTTGTCATGCATGTTTTCTCTCCACTGAAATACCTGTTTAAGTAGTTTACTAATTTTTCTCTTTGATTGTTGTTCTGATTATTGAGTTGTAAGCTTATTCCATATGTGTTTTATATTGTCTTTTGTTGGCTATATATATATGGCAATATCTTTACCAATTTCTGGGTTTAACTTTTCACTCTTTACGGTTTTTGTTTTTTTAACAGATTTTTTTTTTGAAGATTTTATTTATTTAATTTGAGAGAGAGAGAGAGTGAGAGAGAGCACGAACGGGGGGGAAGGGAGGGACAGAGGGAGAAGCAGGCTTTTTGTTGAGCAAGGAGCCTGACGCAGGGCTTGATTTCAGGACCCGGGATCATGACTTGAGCCAAAGGTAACACTTAACCGGCTGAGCCACCCAGGTGCCCCTCAACAGAAGACCTTAATTTTAATGTGGTCAGTGTATCAAACTCTTTTTCTAACTTTTTAGTTTGAAGCAATTATAGATTCATAGGACGTTGCAAATATAGTACAAGAAGGCCCCCTATACCTTTCTCACAGTTTTTCCAGTGGTTACATTTTACAGAACTATAGAAAAATATCCAATCCAGGAACTAACATGATGTGGTGTACCATTTTATCACATCGTGGATTTATGTAGCAACCGTAACCAAGACAGGGGACTGATCCAGAAACATACAGCTATCACTCTGCTGCTGCTTTATACTCACACAAGACCCCCACTTCCTGCAACTAACCTTCACCTTGACAATGGCTAATTCTTCTCTTTACGTACGTGTGTGTGTGGTCTGTGTGTTTGCTTTGTTTTGGTTTTGGTTTTTGTCAATTTAATGTATTTTATTTTGTTTTAAGTCATCTCTCCACCCAGCTGAGCTTGAACTCACAACCCTGAGATCAAGAGTCACACGTTGGTCACTCTGTCAACTGAACCATCCAGGTGCCCCTCTTTGTTTTTTAGTTGAAAGTCATAGAACATAAAAGTAACCATTTTAAAGTATAGCATCTTTCGCTTAGCATGTTTCTGACATTCATCCACATGTTAGTGTGTATCGATAATTTTCTCCTTTTTATGGGGAATAATTTCCCATTATTTCTATATACCATGATTCTGTTCATCAACATTTGGGTTCTTCCCACCTTTGGACTATTGTGAGTCAGGCTGCTGTGAGGATATGTGCGCATACACTCATTTGAATACTGACCATGGGATCCTACGTTGAACTTTCTGAAAAATGGCCCTGCAAAAATGTGAAGAATTTCACTAATTTTCTGATGTTTACCAACTGTGAATTCCTGAGATTCCTTGGCCATGTATCACACATTGACATTTACTATATATTATTTTCTGTTATATATCGTATTTTTATATTTGCTAAATTTTGCTGTTGGTATTTTGTCAAATACAATATTTTGTTGTTTTCATCTATATAAATATTATTGTGCTTCTTCTATCCCTTATAGGATATGTTGAAGAGTGTTGCTTTTTTGTGTGTATCCTATAATTATGTAACTTTGGAATTATCTATTTCTCGAATGATTGGTAAAATTTACCAACAAAATCATAAAATTATCTGGACTTGGTTAATAATTATTCCTATATTTCTTTGAGAAGTAATTTTGGTAAGTTCTATTTTTTCCCTAAGAATTTATCGATACATTGTTTTCAAATTTATTGCTATTAAGTTGATTATAATACACTTCTTTCTTTTTTTTTTTAGATTTATTTATTGATTTGAGAGCGAGAGGGCGAGAGAGCACATGGTGGGGAGGGGCAGAGGAAGAGGGAGAGAGATAATCCCATGCAGACTCTCTGCTGAGCTCAGAACCCAAAGCAAGGTTCCATCTCAAGACCCTGAGATCTTGCCCTGAGCCAAAATCAAGAGTCAGACACTCAATTGACTGACTCAGGCACCCCTGTAACGCACTTATTTCTTATTCTGTGCTACATTTTTAGTTAGTTAACATTTTTTCATTCTTAAAATTGTTTCCCTGTGTTTCCTACTTTTTTTTAGGTATGATTTCTCGAATTCTTACTCTACCTCAGGCATCATGATAGGCTTTTTCTCTGTGTTATCCCATTTTTTTTTTTTTTTTTTTTTGCCCTGATGTTATTCTTGCCTCATTTATTTATTTTTTTAACATCTTAAACCATTTTTAAGTGGACAGTTCTGTGATACTAAGTCTGGTCACTAACCATAAGTTTGGCTATATTACTAGTATATTTAAATAAATACCTTTTGGCATCTGTGAGTGTATTTTTTTTTTTTTCGATTTCTCTAGTTTCTGCTCTTACCCACTTCTGTTCATTTCCTTAGGCGATTCTTCTGTTCTTTTTCATGCTCTCAAGTTAGATGCTTACCCTTTTTTGTCAGGCTTTCTTCACATTACTGACTTCAGCAGTAATGACTATGAATTTTCATTTAAAGTTCATGGGGTAGGGATTAATATTTATTTTTTTCAAATATAAATATTTTCAAACTGCCTTTTCATTTCTTCTTTGACTTATGAGTTGTGGAAAATGGTATTTAAAATTTTCAAAGGTATACCTATTTTTTTCCTCTTTATCTGTTTGCTGTTAATCTCTAACTTCATTGTATTTCCTTAAGACTAATTCGTGTCTATGACTCAAAGCTTTGAAATGTGTTGATGTGGCAGAGAAAGAATGAGATCTCTTCCATGATTTGTTCATTGGGTCAGGTTGACTCTCCTTCAAATCTTCTCTAGTCTTACAGGTTTTCAGGCCTGTTTGCTTTTGTGTGCTTGGTGTAGCAATTACGGAATACGATATGCCCACATCTCCAACTACAATCATCCCCTTTTCTCTTTAAAGTTCTGCCTACCTCTTACCCCTTGGGTTTAGTGTAAATATTTATAAATATTTTTAAAAGGTGAAAGCATGGAATGCCTGGGTGGCTCAGTCAGTTAAGCACCTGCCTTCAGCTCAGGTCGTCATGATCTCAGGGTCCTGGGATTGAGCCCTGCATCGGGCTCTCTGCTCGGTGGGGAGCCTGCTTCCCCCTCTCTCTCTGCTGCCTCTCTGCCTACTTGTGATCTCTCTCTCTCTGTCAAATAAACAAATAAAATCTTAAAATTTTTTTTTTTTCCAACAGTTTAATAAAAAACAAAATACATCCCTTTTTTTAAGGCTTCCTCTGTATGGTATAGTAATTTCGGTATTTATCCATGTCATTGTGTGTGTGTGTTTTTTTTTTCTCTTTTTTGCTGAATAGGATTCCATTGTAAATATGGATATACCACAACTGTTTTATTTATTTTCCTATTGATGGACTCATGGGCTGTTCCCATGTCTCAGATTATTGTGTGAATATAGCTACTAAGAACATTCTAGTACAATCTTCTACAATCTTCTTTTTGTGTGTGGACATACCTAGGAGTAGAATTATTGGATCATATGGCAGATGTATTTTTAGTTTTATAAAAAACAAACAAACCAAAAAAACGACCCAAAAAACAGCCAGTCATTTTTTTCCAGAGTAGTCGTACCATTTTGTATTTCAGTCAGCAAGGGATAGAAATCCCAGTGTTCCAACTCCTTGCCGACAGTAGATGTTTTCCGGTCTTTTAAATCTTAGTATTATGATGGGTATGTACTGATGAATAATTTTAGTTTTAATTACTGTTTCCTTGATGACTAATGATAGTGAATAATGTTTCTTGTGCATATGGGACATTCATATGTTTTCTTGTTGGCTCAAAGTGTTTGCCCATTTGTTGGCTCAAAGTGTTTGCCCATTTTTCTCCTGAAAATCTTCCTTTATTATTGAGTTGTAAGCTTACTTTATAAACGGTGTTACACAGTACTTTGTCAGACATATGCTTTGCTAATATTTCCCACCAGGATCTGGCTCCACTTATTCTTTTCCTTAATTATATCTTTTTTTTTTTTTTTTTGAGATTTTACTTATTTATTTGGGAATGAGAGAGAGCATGAGCAGGAGGGAGGGACCGAGGGCGAAGCAGACTCTCCCCTGAGCGGGGAGCCTGTTTTGATGCAGGGCTTGATCCCAGGACTCCAGGATCATGACCTGAGCTGAAGGCAGACTCTTAACCGACTGAGCCACCCAGATGCACCCTTATTTATATCTTTTGAAGAGCATAATTTTAAACTTCTGGTGAAGTCTGTTTTCTCACTTTTTTTTCTCGTATTGGTCAGGTCTACTTTTGATTTATATATTTCGAGGCTATAATATTTGGTGAATTCACAATCATCTATTAGATTATTCTGGGTAAATTATAATTTTTATTAAGTACGTAAAACCCTTGTCTTGAAATGTTCTTTACCAAGTCTCTTTCCCCATATATTAATATAACAACACTAGTTTTCTTTTGATTAATATAGGTAGCAATCTTTTTCTACCTTTGAACTTTGCTTTCTCCAGATTTTTAAATCTTGCATGAAAAACTGTCATTTATTAAGGATCATAGTTCTTTTATACTTATTTTCATTTTGATATATTTAAATTTATTTCTATCATTTTCATTTGTGCTTATTCTTTGTTCTTCAGGCTGGATCTTAATCAGACTGGATTAAATATTTAATATTTAGTATTAATTAATATTAATTAATTAATTTTAATAAAATTAATGATTTAAATTAGAATTTTAAATTAAATTTAAAAATTTAAATTAAATTAAAAAGTTAATAAATATTCATTAATGTTAATTAATTAATTAATGTTAAATGTTTAATATTAATCCAAAATTATGATTTTTCATGAATGAAATATAATTTTCATGTGGATGATTTAACTTGGATCATTTCTTTTCTAATGCTTAACACTATTTTTTTTTTTGTATTTTTGTTTTACCTTGTTTTGTTTAACTCCACAAGTTGAAAAGAAGTATTACCAGTCTTTTTTTTTTTTTTACCAGTCTATTTAGTATATTACTAATATGTTATTAGTATGTTACTAATATTAGTATTAGTTAAATTATGTATTAGTATGTTACTAATTAGTTATTAAAATCGTTGCTCATCTTATTTTCTTGCCCATCTGAATTTTCAGATTGGGTTATTAATCCCTACTGGGAATGTCATCTTTAGAAGTTGCTTAAGTATTTGTTGGTGGAAAACTCTTTTTTTTTTTTTTTCAGTAATATACCTTTATTTCTGTAGCTGATTTTAAGTTTCACTGTGATTCTGATTCTGAGGTTTGGTGTTTTTCAGCCATTCTCAGAAATTACCAACTGTTATCATAACCAATATTGCCTCTTGCCCAATCTTTTTAATCTCTTTCTTGAATTCTTATAAATAATCTTCCATATATGTCAAGCTCTTCTTTGTGTTTCTAAATATTTTATACTCTATGTGCTGTGATCTAAATAATTTTTCATACTTTATATTCTTGTTTTCCAATTTTATCTTTAGCTATAGCTAATCTGCTCCTTACTATGTCAATGAGTCTCCAACTTTAATAATTATTTCCTTAATTTTGAGTTCTATTATTTATTTATTTTCCCCCCAAATCTACCTGGTCCCTTGCTCCTTGCTTATATTTCAACATACTACTTCTCTTTTGTGACATTTATTATTTTTTTATTTTTATTTTTTTATTATTTATTTATTTGAGAGAGAGAGAACGTGAGAGGGGAGAAGGTCAGAGAGAGAAGCAGACTCCTCAAGGAGCAGGGAGCCCGATGCGGGACTCGATCCCAGGACTCTGGGATCATGACCTGAGCCGAAGGCAGTAGCTTAACCAACTGAGTCACCCAGGTTCCCTTTTTGTGACATTTATTAAATGTAATTTATGTTCTGTCTCTACTCATTCTAGTAGCTTCATTGTGAGACTTTTCTTGTTTGTTCTTATTCATGATGCTTGAATATTTTTTATTACGGAATATTTTTTATTATTTTTTATTTTTTTATTATTGACTATTTTTTAGTATTTGAATATTTTTTGTATTTTATTTGAATATTTTTTATTATTTATTTTATTTATTATTATTTATTTACTTTTACTTTTATTTTATTTATTATTTTATTTATTTTTCATTATTTATTTATTTATTGAATATTTTTTATTATTTATTTTATTTATTATTATTTATTTACTTTTACTTTTATTTTATTTATTATTTTATTTATTTTTCATTATTTATTTATTTTTTCCTCCGAATGATTGTATTTGAAAAGGCATTTTTGGAAACTTACTGGGGTAGTTGAAACGATATTCCTTCCGAGATTTCCTTCTGTCACCTCTGCTACCACCAACCAAAGACTATATTAAGCTGAATTCTTCATTTGAGGTTTCTCAGGCGACACTAATGACACAGATTAAGTCTACAAACTCTGGTTAGGTTTGATGAGGGAGATTAAAAAAAAATTACTCATCCAAAATTAGCTACAAAGAAGCATGTTTCCTGGTGTTCTGTCTGTTTTTCCAGATGGTTTTTTTCATTGGCATTCAACCTGAGGGTGAGACGCTCATGTCAAATCTCTAAGTGGAGGTCACCATTCAGACTCCCAGCCATGAGCCTGTCCTCATGCTCGACACCTGCTTTTTGCAGAAGTAGTATTAAGAACAAGGCTGTTTACATTGAAATTCTTCACGTTGCTAAGACATAAACTCCTCTGCCCTTCCTAAAATGTCTTCATTAAAGTGGGTTTTGTAGCTATTTTAATTTTTTTGTTTGTGCCTATGTGTAATCTGGGATTCTTTCTATCAGTGTAGCAGATGGAGAGGACATTTGTAGACTTTCTAGACAATTAAGTCATTAAATTCATCATTTCAGTGGAAACAGTAGTTCAGAGCCAGAGAGAGAGAACGTTAAGTATGTAAGAACACATGAAAAGATGCTCAACATCACTCATCATCAAAATGCAAATCAAAACTACAATGAGCTGTCACCTCGCACCTATCAGAATGGCTAAAATCAAAAACACCGGAAACAATAAGTGCTGGTGAGGATGCAGAGAAAGGGGAACACTCATGCAGTATTGGTGGGAATGCAAACTGGTGCAGCCACTGTGGAAAATAGTATGGAAGTTCCTCAAAAAGTTACAAGTAAAACTACCATACAATCCAGTACTTACACTACTGGGTATTACCCAAAGAAAATGAAAACACTAATTCAAAGGGATTCATGTACCCTTATGTTTGTTGCAGCATTATTTACAATTGCAAAATTATGGAAGCAGCCCAAGTGTCCATTGATAGATGAATGGATAAAGATGTGGTGTATATATACAACGGAGTATTAAGCAACTATAAAAAAGAACGAAGTCTTGCCTTTTGCAACAACATGGATGGATCTAGAGAGTATAATGTTAAGCAAAATAAGCCAGTCAGATTCTTAACTACACAGAAGACCCTGCTGGTCACCAAATGGGAGGGGGGTTGAGGGGATGGAGGAAATAGGTGATGGAGATGAAGGAGTGCACTCGTTGTGATGAGAGCACATCAATTCCATATATTATATATATGGAATTGTTTCATATATATACGGAATATATGCAATTGTCAAGTCACTATATTATACTTGTGAAACTAACATAATACCGTATATTCACTACATTGGAATAAAAAAAAAAGAATGTACGATCGCTGAGAAATTGTCAAAAAAGTTGTGAAGTGTTTTGATGGTTATAGGCTATGGATTATGTGCTATAAAACTTTTCTTTTCAAGATGTCAAGATGTAGGGCCCCCACTGGAGTTTGACTAAAATAAAAAAGTCATTTCTCAATGTCCATTTTAATTTTCTCTCTTTTCTTTGGATTTATGTCCCAATGGAATGTCCACTGTAAATATTACAGACTTTTTTTTAGAAGACTTCTCCACTGAAACCAACTGCAACACTTTATTGTTTTTCTTGGGGCGCCTGGGTGGCTCAGTGGGTTGAAGCCTCTGCCTTCGGCTCAGGTCATGATCTCAGGGTCCTGGGATCGAGCCCCACATCGGGCTCTCTGCTCAGCAGGGAGCCTGCTTCCCCCTCTCTCTCTGCCTGCCTCTCTGCCTACTTGTGATCTCTCTCTGTCAAATAAATAAATAAAATCTTTAAAAAAAAAGTTAAAAAAAACCCCAAAACATTGTTTTTCTTTAACTCTTTGTTTTCTTTCATCCAGTGGCTACCAGCAGGGATGGTTGGATGGGTTGAGATTGAGTTTGTCTTCTGTAGATTTGAACGAGGGAGGCCTCTACACAATTCAGCATAGTCATATTTCAGAATAATTTTTTGAACATGAGCAGTAATTCTTATGGCAAAGAATAATTAAAGGAAATAATTACTTTTAAGAATGAAAACAATCTAGTGTTAAATAGTTCACGTTCTAACGTTTGTTTGGATCTTTATAAATTGTTAAGTGTTACATAAATGCTGGATTTTATTTAATTCGGATACTAATTTGGCCTTTTTACCAAGCCTGCTGTTAATTGCTTTACAAGAACCAAATGCCTGCCATCAAAAAGAAAATATAAGCAATCAGGCGCTGTGTGAGCATAGCAGGTGCAGGAAACAGAACATAATAGATGGCGCCTACCCACCAGCTCCTTCCTACAAAGACTTTAAGCTCCGTTTGTGATAGTACAATATCTCTGTGGATCTGTTTCGATGCCCATGTGCCCAGCCCAGAAGCAGATTTGCTTAATTGGGATCACGTATCTATTGTCTTGAAACACCCATCTGGAGGGGCACCTGGGGGGCTCAGTCGGTTGAGTGTCTGCCTTCAGCTTAGGTCATTCATGATCGCAGAGTCCTGGGATCGAACTCCGCATTGGGCTCTCTGCTCAGTGGGGAGTCTTTTTCTTCTTCTCCCTTTCCCCCTGTGTTCTCTCTCTCAAATAAATAAATAAACAAAAAATCTTTAAAACAAAAAACAAAAAACACCCATCTGGAGAAAGTGCTAATGCTGCAGGCAAATCAAATAACATATGGGAAAGTGATTTAAAACTAGTAAATCATTACACAAATGTTAATTATTATTACAATGATTACTTTCAAAACAGTTTTGGTTCCTGAACTCTATCTCCAGATTCTTCTTCTTAACATCCAGATTTAAAACTCAACTGCTGAAATTGAATAACTGAACTGTGTTATAGTTTCTTTTTTTTAAGCCTTATTTATTTATTTAGAGAGACAGAGAGAGAGCAGGGAAGGGGCAGAGGGAGAGGGAGAGAGAGAATCTCAAGCAGACTCCCCACTGAGTGTGGAGCCTGATGCAGGGCTCGATCTCACAACCCTGAGATCATGACTTGAGCCAAAATCAAAAGCCCAATGCTCAGCCACTGAGCCACTTTGGCATCTCTGACTGTTACAATTTCTGATCAATGACGATACCACAGTTTTTTGGTTAAAGTTTTTATGGTAATAGAATTGCCATTTATCAATCATAGTTGTTTTTAACCGCAGAAAAGTTCTTTAATATTCTCTCTTCTGTCCTAAAAGAGACCAGGCTGTAGAAGATATCGCAAAGCAGCATTTCCTTTGGTTTCTCATTGTTCCCCAAAGGTCACAGCCTGGGTTTTGTACTTAGGTTCTACTTCAAGCAATGGATTATGAAGAAATGATAAGACACACAGGGAGAGATTTACGTGTTAAAGATTTGTGGGAAAACAGATTTGTGTATCACAAAACTATTCATAATAGCAAAGTATCAGAAGCAGCCTCTTTATCTAGTTTATATGGATTGAATAAAACTTACTGTATCCATATGGTAGAATATTATGTAGTGATCCAAATATTTATGGGGAACTTTTATGAGATTATATACATGTATGATTTTCAGTGAAATAGCAGTAGTCAGGATTATTCATCCATTAGGATTGCAATTTCATAGAAGAGTTTGGCAAAAATACTGGATGGAATGCATATAAAAATATTTCAGTGGTTCTCTGAGTGGTGAGGTGTAGGTGATTTAAGATATTTTTTATGCTTTTCTATTTTTCCTAAATTGTAAACAAGGAAGACATGTTTTGTTACTATTGGGACAAAAGAATAACGTTTTATTAAACATGCGAAGGCCCTCTGTTAAGACAGGCATCACACAACCACCACCAAATCCAGGTGGCAACCTCGATCCGTAAGACTGTGATTGGGACATGGCCATGCTTGCTCATCGATGTATCTTCTGAGGATGCTTTGTGCACAACCGCAGACCTGAGTAGCTGCAACAGAAAGTACGTGGGCCACAAAGCCCAAAGTATTTACTACCCGGACCCTTTCGAGGGGACGTGTGCTGCTCCTAATTCTGTGCGGTCACGTGGCTATTAATCTCCCCCAGCCATTCTCATGGCCACGCCTGAAAAACCAACCAGTGTTTAGCATTTGCCACTGTGTGGTTGACATTGTGCCAGAATTTCTGTCAGTGCTTCTGCTGGTACAGAGGCTGATGCAGACCTATTTACCTTCCCGAGGCCACCGTTTCCCATGGCACTGCCACCGCGGTGGCTTCCCAGCGCCCTGATGACTCACGTGAGCCTCTTTGGTTTCTCTTGAGACCCTTATGCACACTGTTTGGGGCCCCGCCTGTCTTGAGACAACCCCCCTCGCGTGCCTTTGACTGTATTCCCTACTCATTGGCAGCGGGAAGGAAAACGGACGTTCCCATTCCCAAGGAATGCACCGAGGTGTGAATGAACTATTCTTCAGCTTAAAACCAAAAACAAAAAACAGCAAAGCCACAAACCAAGATGCAAAGTTTGCACGGCCTGCTAGACTCACTCACCTACATAACTCAAGCGTGTACCGAGAACTTTCTATACATTATTCGTTTTAATCATCCGGAGGACTCTGATGAGTTTTATGCTATATTATGGATTCCTTGTGTTGCTAGTGATACATCACATCTCTGCATGTTAATGTCTTGAAGTCAAGAGCTTACCTTGTCTGCTGACGTGGAGATTCACGTCTCACATGAATGAGCTCAGGGCTGCGGTCTCTCTCTGAGGGGCCTCTCCAGCATACCTTTCTGCTTCATGAGCCCTTCTTTCCAGGTCTCTGGAGCAGAGATCTCTGTTTTCCGTGTGACTCTAGTTCAGTCCTTAACAACCAGGAATCCTGACTTTTCCCATTTGACTTAAGGAAGCTTGCATTTTGTGCCTAGTAGTTCCCATTTCACTGTGGTTCACCTTCTCAGGTCTGCTGTGGCCATGAGGCCCTATTGTTCAGTTGTTTTTACATCATATTATGATAAATCCAGTTGAATATTTGGGATATTTGCCCATTGATTAGGATCTGATGAGGTTGTCATTCTCCCTCAGATTGATTTCAGAGTGTTGTGTCCTCCCCTCTCAAACTCATATGTCCCGGGAATGGAAGGTGTTACGATAGCCTTAGTCTTCCCTTGTGTGCATTCGTTCTCAAGGGCTTTTCTCTCAACAGAGCTCCCCTTACGAGTACAAGTTCAATTAGAATTTTGCTTATGCAATCGAGATTCTCCAAGACATTGCATTATAGTTATTATTCCTCAGATAAAATGGAGCCGAGCCCATATTTTGAGCTTTGTCAATGTTATCCGAAGAAGAGTCAGAGGGAGTTATCAGAAGAAAGTAGAAAATGTTCAGAGAAACCCAATATCACCCCAACAGGTAGCCTGAGCTAACGCTCGTGCCCAAGAAAGATGTGTGCCCGGTCGTAGCTGCTGAGCCGTGAGGTCCTCTTACGGTCGCTGCTCTTCCCACATGGTCCTTTAGAAGTCAAGAAAGTTTGCTTCCCCAAGGATGGCAGACCTTTCACACACCCCAACCACAGCCAACTTTATCACACATCTCCCCTGGGAAGAGAATAGAAACATCGCTGAATATGTATTTTATTTCCAGATTGAATGCAATCTACTCACCTACACTCCCAAGCCATTAATCACCTTTATGTGATTTTTCTTCTTCTTCTTCTTCTTCTTTTTTTTTTTTTGCAAGAAGTGATGTGACTGCATCCATCATTCAATGTCAGCCTTCATAAATCTGAACATGGACGTCATGTTCAGAGACAAACATCCCGACTAACATGCACAATGGAGGCATCATTTATGTGGCGTCACGGGAACACCAGATCCCCTCCTCTTCCCCACCATCTGCTGCTCTTGCAGTGGGCATTTCTGCATATACCTCCTTCTCTAGCACGGAGTGGAGGTCATATTTTTGTCACATGAGTCTCCCACTCTTTTAGGCTATCTTCTATCTGCCCACCGCCCCACCACGTGGGAAGGAACATCAGGGTCTGTTGACTGCACCATGCAAAGGTTTCCCCTTTGCTCACTTCTATTGCCGTGTGTATTTAACCAATGGCTCCTTTCCAAGGTTCACGCCAGGAGATGGCTGAGTGGTCTGCTCAGCCTCAGACAGAACAGATGGAGGGACATGGCCCCTGGGGGAACAGAAACCTCCTATTCCTTGAGGGGAAAGGTCCTTCTGCAGAGGGAACCAGTCTAGGATGACACTGTATTTTATTTTATTGTTTTTAAAGATTTTATTTATTTATTTATTTATTCATTCATTCATTCATTCATTCCTTCATTCGTTTATTCATTCATTCATTTTAGAGAGAGATAGTCTGGTAGGGTCAGAAGAAGAAAGAAAGAATTTCGAGGAGACTCCACGCCGAGTGTGGAGCCTGAGGTGGGGCTCGATCGCAGGACCCTGAATTCAGGACCTGAGCTGAAATCAAGAGTCTGAGGCACCCAGGCGCCCCTAGGATGACTTTTTATTATTTCTTGCCTTACCATGTTAAGCTCCGTGGAACAGAAATCTTGTCAGCGAGGGGTTTTGACATTTTTAGGAAGGTGGCGTGTCTGGACTCAACAAGAAAGGCTGGCTGAGATGGGCACATGGTGGCCGTACGAGCTGTGACTCGAGTACTCGCTTGAGCTCAGGGCTCTGCCCTTGAACGCAGCCCCTGGGCCACTCAGTGTCATCAGAATCCTAAAACTGGCCAAGCTTGCGGGAGGCAGACTAGCGTTAACTAGACTCTTGGGAAGAAGAATTTTACACAACAGATACCAGTTTGTTCATGTGCAATGAAGAATAAGATGGTCGAGGGATTGCATTTTCTTGGGAAATGCGGTGTTGGTGCCTTCACTCTGAAGGGAGTGGGCAGCGAAGGGAAGCTGGTACGACTAGAGGGGCTGCTTCGGGAGTTCAGGACAGAGCTGACTTCGTTGACTTGGCTGACTTGATGCTTCTACATTCGCAGTAGAAGGATGTTTTCTTCTTGACCAGGGGATGCTCAGCTCCAAGGCCAGGCACCCCCCTCCCATGGAGGGAGAGAGGAGGGGGTCTACAAAGTCTGCTTTCCTGGCCCTACATTTCCAATGCTTTTGTTGCTAAGGCACCTGCCCTTTTACGGACCCCTTTTCCCAACTAAATTCAATAATATCTCAGTCAGGTGTTACTTTCCTCTGAACTAAGCCTCATTATGTGAATGTGTATGTCGCTGTCCTGATCTCTTAGAATTTCCTTTACTGGAATTCTCAAATGACAGTGTTAGGGCATGTTGAAGATCATAGAGTGAGGGGGTGCAGGCACGAGGAGGGCTTTATGGCTGGCTCAGATTAGAAGCTTCTTCCGCAGCAGAGAGG
This sequence comes from Potos flavus, assembly GCA_028534135.1. Classification (NCBI taxonomy): domain Eukaryota; kingdom Metazoa; phylum Chordata; class Mammalia; order Carnivora; family Procyonidae; genus Potos; species Potos flavus. The sequence continues at coordinate 2,386,990 of CM052887.1, read as the reverse complement.
AAAAAATGCACACCCGGGCTCTTCTCGCTTCCAACCCAAGCAAAGTTTAAAGTATGTGCCACTTGTCTTCAGCGTTATTTCATTTTTTTTCTACACTCCCTCTCGCTTCTCAGTTCCTAAGTTCATTCCATTCAAATCCTCTCTCTTCTATCCTGATTATTCTGGCTCTTTCTGATATTTAGTTTCTAAAACGATTTCCCCCTCTTTCTTAATGTCAACATCCACCAATGAAATCTTTCATTCCCTGAATAGAGCACTAGGAAAAAAAAAAGTCAATTTGATTGTGATGACATAGGGTGAGTTGAAGTTGATCAGCTATATTCAATCCAGGATTTAACAGGAAAGATGCAAAGACAATGGGCCTGTGGAGAGGCTGACCAGGTGGATTTAAAAAATGTGATTTTTTTGATTACTTGGTGGATTTTTATTAAGTCACTTCTATCTTAGTCCTAGGATGAGGTGATACAGTAGGATCACGAAAAAACTGAAAGAACTGCTTGTGTTCAACATTATAATGGAGCCTTACCTAGTAGAGCAAGACAAGCATAGGAGATAAAAGGCATGTAGATTGGAAAGGAAGAAACAAAAGTGTCTTTATTCTTAGCTTATAGGATTGTCTATATAGAATTGACCAAAAAATTCTTGGAACTATAAGTGATTATAGCAAGGTGGCAAGACACAAGGATAATGCATATAAATCAATTAATTTTCTATATACTGGCAATGAACAATCAGAACTTGAAATACAAAATACAATAGTAAAAAAATTGAAATATTTAGGTCAGATCTTACAAAATATGTACAGGATCTATATGCAGAATTTCTACAAAACTCTGATGAAAGACATCAAATTAGACCTAAGTAAGTGGATAGATGTCTGATGTTCACAGATTGGAAGAGTCAGTATTAACATGCCAATTATTCTAAATTTGATCTATAGATTCAGTGTGGTCTTAATTAAAATTCCATCAAGTTATTTTGTAGACATTGATAAACAAATACTAAGGTTTATAGGAAGATGCAAAAGGCCTGTAATAGCCAATACATGACTGAATAAGAACAAAGCCAGAAGGCTGACACTACTTGACTTACCATAAAGCTACAATAATTGATAATAATAATTAAGTCACTTCTATCTTAGTCCTAGGATGAGGTGATACAGTAGGATCATGAAAAAACTAAAAGAACTGCTTGTGTTCAACATCGTAGTGGAGTCTTACCTAGTAGAGCAAGACAAGAATAGGAAATAAAAGGCATGCAGATTGGAAATGAAGAAACAAGAGTGTCTTTATTCTTAGCTTATAGGATTGTCTATATAGAATTGACCAGGGGCTTCTGGGTGGCTCAGTCGGTTAAGCATCTGACTCTTGATTTTGGCTCAGGTCATGGTCTCAGGGTCATGAGATTGAACCCCACCTTGGGCTCTGGCTGAACTTGGAGGCTGCTTGAAATTCCCTCTCTCCCTCTCCCTTGACCCCTCCCTTACTCATGTGCTCTCTCTCTCTCTCTTAAAAATAAAACAACAAAAAACAAAGTAAACAAACAGATTAGTGAACATAACAGAGGGCCTGAAGACAGGCATAAATAAATATAGTCAACATATCTTCGACAAGGGAGTAAAAGTAACATAACTGAACATCCACAGACCTTACTCTTCTCACAAAAGTTAACTCAAAATGGGTCTTACTCCTACATGTAAAATGCAAAGCCAAAAAATATCTAGAACACACAGGAGAAAAATCTCTGGTGCTGGGCTTGGTGATGAGTGGCTTTTTTGTGTGTTTTTTTCATGTAAGATGAAAAGTATGGATTCGTTGGATGTTATTAAAATTAAAAACATCAGTGCTTTGAAAAAACACTTTTTAAAGAATAAAAAGGCAAACCACAGTTGGGGAGAAAATATTTGCAAATATCTGATAATGCCTTGTAGCCAAAATATATAGAGTTCTTAAAACTCAACAACAGGAAATCAAACAACCCACTTAAATAATGGACAAAAGACCTAAGAAGACACCTCACCAAAGACAACGTATAGACAACAAATATGCATAAGAAGAGATCCTCAGTATCATTTGTTCTTAGAGAACTGCAAATTAAAATAACACTGTAATACCGCTACCACTTATCAGGATAGCCAAAATCCAAAAAACTGACAACACCAAATGCTACTTAGGATGTGGAGCAACAGGCAATCTCATTCATTTATATAGAAATGCACATGGAGTGGCTGTTTTACAAGACACTTTTCAGTTTTGTATACAGCTAAACACAGTTTTACTGTACAGCCAGCAGTCACACCCAGGTATTTATCCAAGTGATCTGAACACTATGTCTATGCAAAAACTTGCATGAGAGTGTTTATAGCAACTTCATTGATAATCACCTAAAACTGGAAGCAATCAAGATGTCTTCCAATAGACGAATGGATAAAAAACTGTTGTCCATCGATAGAATGGAATATAATTCAGCAAAAAAAACCCCCCAAAAAAACAAAAAATGAAACAGCTGTTAAGCAATTAAAAGACGTGGAGGAATCCTCAATGCACAGTAAAAAAAAGACTACATGATTGAATTATGCAACATTAAGAAATCAAAACCGTTGTGGCAGTAAACTGATCAGGGGTTGGTAGAGATTTAGGGCAAGTGGAAGTAGGGGAGAAGGAAAGTGTTGACTGGTTGGAGTACAGGGGATTTTCGGAATGGTGACACTATTCTGTATGCTACTGTAATGATGGATCCATGACATTATGCGTTGGTGAAAACTTACAGATATTTATAGCCCAATGAGTGAGCCATAACGTACGAAAAAATTTAACCAAACAAATCACTTGGAACGTCTGGGAACATAGGGTGGAAGCAGAATGCCACACAGCAGTCTAATTATACAGTTATAAGCAAAACATTACAGCCTGTAGTACCACAAATGCATGAAACCATCTCGCCAAAGCGGGAAGGAGAATAAGATGCTGACCCAAGTTACTCTGGAAATGAATGGAATCTGTCAGAGCAAAAGCAAAAGTAATTTTATATAAGCACTGTGCTTTAGTGGATAAGGTTGTTTCCCATGAGGGTATGCTTGAATAATCCTGATACCGTCAAACATGTATACTGGAATTGAATACGTAAATGGATGGTACCTGGTTGGAGCCAGGTGTCTCACGGTTGGAGCTGGTGTTCTGGGTAAGCAAGGAGAAGAGGCCAGAATGATCCATGGATTAGAGTTGAAGCCATCAGTATGAGCACTTGTTTAGATTATAGATACAAGAGTTATATATAGAAATATTGATAGGGGCGCCTGGGTGGCTCAGTGGGTTAAAGCCTCTGCCTTTGGCTCAGGTCATGATCTCAGGGTCCTGGGATCGAGCCCCGCATTGGGCTCTCTGCTCAGCGGGGAGCCTGCTTCCTTCTCTCTCTCTGCCTGCCTCTCTGCCTGCTTGTGATCTCTCTGTCAAATAAATAAATAAAATCTTAAAAAAAAGAAAAAAGTAATATTGATAGAGGTGTGTATAGATATATGTATATATGTGGGTTTGTATAGACATAGCTCTATCAGCTGAGTGAGGCTAGAAGAACAATGCCCCGGTTACAGTGAGCACAGCTAGTGCCCGGATCTCGGTTTCTAAATACCATTCTCCAATAAAAGGAAGCAAGCATCCTAGGAGAAATGGCTAAGTCCAGGACTGGAGAAAGGAATGCCTAAGATGAGTCGGAATTATCTTATCGGACCAAAAAGTTAGGAAGTGATCAAAACCAAATAAAACAATAGTAACAACAATAACAGCACACACACGCAGACAAAAGCAAGCAAAATAAATCTCAACACAATGAAAACATTTCAAAGGGACACGGGAGACAACTGAAAATCTCCAATAGCTAGAGCTGGAAAATTTGAGCAAATAAAGATATAAAATAGTATTGGTTTATAATCCAAAGTATAAAACGAATATCCGTAAGTCCATATTGATACAAATGATGGAATAAATAAGTAAGTGAGAGTTACTAATCTATACTAATCTATACTAACTGTATAGATTATATATTAATCTATACAGAAGAATTCCTAAAACTTTAAGTTGATACTCTGCCCTCAGACAGGTGGAATGTAACTCCTCACTCCTTAAATGTGGGTCAGACATAGTGACTTCCTTCCAAAGAGTGTGCTGGGAAAAGGGGTGAAAGATTGTGAATCCATGTAGAGATACCTGAGAAATAGTACCTTGAGCTTTATGGTATCTTATGTTGCTAATGTATACCTTTGATATGATGGGATGGAAATGGCGATTTTCTTCTGGTATTCCTTCCCCAAATCCATATCCCCAGGGTAATCATGATTACACAGCCAAGAGGAGCCTAAGGAGATATGACAACCTAATATGGCGCCCTGATTGGGGTCCTAGAATAGGGAAAGTGACATTAAGGAAAAAGAAATCTGCCCATTGCAACGAGTGTACCATACTTACGCACAAAAATAGACTATTCGTTATTGTTAATAATAGTATTATGATACTATTCACTAATATACTACTCACTAATGAGTATACAATTAATTAATAATAATGCACTCTACTATTATAATATTGTACTATAAATTATATAATTTTTGCAATCTTTCTATAAATCTAAAACTGTTCTAGAACGAAAAGTTTTTATTTCAAGCAACCAAGAGTGTTTCACTAAAGTTTTAGCTAAACTGCAATGGATCCGCAGCCTTTTTATTTTTTATTTTTTTATTTTATTTTATTTTTCTTCAGCCTTTTTAGTAAATGATTTGTACCATCCACAATGCGGTGACGTGGAATGAGCTGGGGCATAAGCAGTGGCCTACCCACCTGTCATCTTGTGGAGAAGGTACAAAAAAACCCATTACGGCTCCCTTTATCACGGGCATTACTGGCGTCAATATATTTAATGGCAACATTTTGGGAGGGTCTAACTGTGGCTTCACTGGTTTCTCTGCAGGCTGCTTCTTTTTTCTTTAGCACTAATACAGGTGTATTTACAGTGAGTGGTGGCTAAAACAAAGGAAATTTGCAGATATCGAAAACCCTGCAAAAGTCTAGAGGGATATTTCATGAGACTTACATGCTCCCATCAAGTCTTAGCCCTGGGCTCTTTGGAAATGTGCTTCTCCAGCCCAGTGATGGAATAACCCACAGACTGCTAGTTTTAAGTGGACCAGGAGGAAAGAGGTCCAGACTGTGACATGAACGTTCCTGCGCCATGGTCCACTGGATTTAATGGGGCTCAAGGAGAAATCTATAGAAATTAAGACCACCTTCGGGGCCCCTGGCCGTCCCTTAAGGGAGAATCACAGGGAAGATCCTAAGGGGTAGAGCAAAGCCGTGCCTTCCTCTGTTGATAACCGTACCCCTTTCAATAGCTTGTTGCTTGTTAATGAGTCCCGGTAGAGACTATGACTTGCCATGAGCTATTGGGTGACTATAAGACTTGAGGTTTCCGTGATGAACTGTTCGATATCCAATCACAAAACCGTAGGCCGAAGAGTATAGCAGCAATATATTTTAGAGTGGAGAGGTATATCCATACAATCAGGCAGATCTATAAAGCATAAACAGTCTGAATGAGAAGGGGACTAAGACTTTTTATTCTTTCTTAACCTTCCTGCAGCTCAAATCTATGGCCTCAGGGGAAATTCCCTTTGGCCAGTTACTGAGAAAGAACAAAATCTCAGTCCTGGTTTCCAGAAAACTCTGTAATATACCGGCAGCAATTGCTGCCCCAATAAAATCCCACTCAGGGCTGGCCATGGAAATTAGTGGTTATGGACAATCCTTTCAAAGCATAGAACTTCCAGAAGTAATGTCAGGCTCTCCATTCTGAGTGAAGGGAGAAATGGCCACAGATGTAGACATAACTTAATCATGGGAAGTGACTTAGGGTTTGGACATTTAGCCAAGGATTTGAAATTGACGGGTGGGGTGCTTTCCAGCGTCAACAACCAATTCTCCGGATACCGACTGGGCGTCTAACAATTCAGTTCAATTCTGACACTAGCTACTTGGAGTTAGCATCAGATTTCACCGATTTAAGAGATTGGTCCCCCGAGACGGTCCTCACTTCAGACATCAGTAGCAAGTCCCGGGCCCACATACTTACAACTGACTGGTTATAAATTGAGGGTTCCCACGATCCTCTCCTCAGGTGTGATAATTCTTTAGAATGGTTCACAGAACTCGGAGAAACACTTCACTTCCATTTACTGGTTTATTATAAAGGATATAGGCAAGAACAGCCAGATGGAAGGGAGACATAGGGTATGGGGGAGGTGTGGAGCTTCCCTGCCCCCGCTGGGCTCGCCACCCTCCTAGACACCCTCTCAGCCAGTCCATATGTTCACCAACCCAGAGGCTGTCCAGATCTCACTGTTGCAGACTGTTTATAGAGCTCAATCGTAACTCCCGCGCCCCCTTTCCTGGGGCTGCAACTTTCAGCCCCACCCCTCTGATTATTTGGCTTTCTGGTGATCGGCCCCATCCTGAGGCTATTTGGGAATTCTGCCCTAAAGCACCTAATCGGCATAAACCCTGGTTTGACTTCTAAGGTCTCATTATAAATAAGACACTCCTCTCCTCAGGAAATTCCTAGGGTTTTAGCAGCTCTGTGCCAGGAAGCAAGGACAAGGACAAATTTACCATTATATCACAATTAGAGAGAAGGAATTTTAGGGAAACATAGGAGGTTGGGACTATTGCAATGGAGAGAGAATATGAGGATTTTTTTTTTTAAAGGTTTTATTTATTTATTTGACAGAGAGAGAGAGATCACAAGCAGGCAGAGAGGCAGGCAGAGAGAGAGGGGGAAGGAGGCTCCCCGCTGAGCAGAGAGCCCGATACGGGACTCGATCCCAGGACCTTGAGATCATGACCTGAGCCAAAGGCAGAGGCTTTAACCCACTGAGCCACTCAGGCGCCCCGAGGATATTTTTGTCTCATACGAATGTTCAAGAAGATCATCTGTTGCAGAAAAAAGTCCTTGGCAATGATGTGACCAAGAAAATCCACCCCGTGAGTGTGAGCCAGCCACTCTCTGCAGCCACGTGGCAATCGCTCATTGGCCCATGTTTGGTGGCCATAGTGGCAGAAGTGGGGGCTCTTCTTGGGCTCAACATATGGATTTTCCTGCACTGAGGCTGGTGATGAACACCACTGCTGGACCAACGCTGGGCTCCAGTTCCCTGGAAACAGAGATCATGCTAATGTCGTAACCTTCCTATGATGGATTGGGGGACACAGAGATTTCACTTTCTGGTATACATTTATGTTTGCCCAGAACGCTTCTACCAGCTGCACTTGTCTTGATGTTTCCTCTATAATCTAGGAACAGCTAGCCTGATCAATTCCTGTTAAATGTCCATTGATGGCACAGGTTTTACTGGAGATAGCCACCTGTAAGATTGGATTGCCATTCTATAGAATGGACTATGTGATGGGCTAGGACCAGTATATGGAAAACCTTTGGAGGGCCTTTGCTTTCTGTTGCTTCAACTTTGACATCTGTTGGACTAGAGATCTTACTTTCCAAGAAAGGGATGCTTGGGGGATGCAACATCAGTTCTATCCGGTTGGAAGCTGAGAGCACCACTTGGCCAATTTTGGCTCCTTGGGACTTGAACCAATTGGCACATGGCATTACTGTACTCTCTGGGAGGACCTTTCCTGATTATTAAGGGGAAACTTGGTTGCTGCTCACAATGAGAGTACAGAGTAGGGGAAAGTAGGGGATTCTCTGGAATGCCTCTTAGTAATTCTAGGTTTGATGGTAGTAATCATATGCGACAGTAATGACTCAGTTAAGTGAGGACAATTATTCACTCTAGCAGGAGAAGAATGCAAATCTGTCAGGGTGTTAATTGAGGGCAAGAGTGCCCAGCAGCAGGTGTGAGTGAGAGAAGTCATGCGGATTAGCCACTGCCTCCTGACCAGTTACAGAAAAGAGAAGTGAAGCAATTGTAGATTTTTGCACACAGCAAAACCAACATCCAGTGGTTTCCCATCCATGATTCCATGTGCGGTGTGTTGATGGTAGCGCAGAGGTTATCAGACCCAGTAGAGTCACACCACACATCGGCGAGAGAACTGCAGATCCATGGGATCCTGGGTTTGAAATGGATGTGATGAGCAGTGGGACAGGGTGAGAGCTGCTGAGTAGCAGAGTCAATGGGCTCAGCTGGTCCCAAGCTTTCCTCTGGGACAGAGTAAAGGAAATCTCATTGAAAAATGGAGTCGGGAGCCCTCCAGGGGGCGCTCTCACGCACATACCGCTCCTTGCAACCTGCATGGCCCCAGGAGGAAGGAAGGTAATTCTTATCTTGACAAAGGAGGCCACTGTTCACATGGGAATTCTATGTCCAGCTTTCAAGAAAGAGAAGGAAGATCTCTCTCCTTGCCCCAGCAACACCGCACTAACCAGAGCTTCCAGCCAACGAGAAACTGTCATAACCTCAAACTCTTGCTATTCTCCAGTGAACTTCTGTTCAAAGCAATGCTCCACAGTTTCCTCCTAAAACCTACTAAAAGCTGACCTTCCCTTTGTCTCTTTGGACTTGCCTGTGCCCTGCCAATGTTGGCTTGCCCTGAATTGCATTTCTTCTTCTATTCTCCAACTATTTTTTCTGGTAAAATAACTGGCTATTGGGGCGCCCGGCTGGCTCCGTTGGTGAAACATGAGACTGCTGATCTCAGGGTCCTGAGTTTGAGCCTTGCATTGGGCATGGAGCCTCCTTTAAAAAAGAAAAGAAAAGAAAAGAAAAAAAAGAAAAGAAAAGAAAAGAAAAGAAAGAAAAGAAAAGAGAAAAGAAAAGGAAAGAGAAGAGAAGAGAAAAGAAAAGAGAAGAGAAGAGAAAAGAAAAGAAAAGAAAAGAGAAAAGAAAAGAAAGAAAGAAAAGAAAAAAAAAAAAGTCCTGGATAAAAGATGTCCTTGAGTTTAAAAAACTAAATAAGCAACTGGCTATTTTATCTTTAAGGTTGACACCTTTCTGATTCCACCGCCCCCCCCATCTTTCTCCTTCTTTGCTCCGTCCCACAGTGGAGCTCCTTCATGCAGGCTGAGTGCTCAGGCTCCCGTGTCAGCGGCCTCCCCACAGGGATGGCTTGGTAGGAGGCACTGTGGGGAGTGGAGGGGAAAGGAATGCAGAGCAGAAAGACCAACTATCAGTGCAGTTTTTGTGGGACATCTCTGGGGTCTGGAAACCCTCTTCCTTTCGTCCCTCTGTCTAGGGTCATTAATGACGACTTCCTGATAGGGCCCATTGTCTGGCTTGTTTCCTCGTCTGTCTTCATCTTCTGAGGTCTCCCATGTCTGGGGAACCCACTCCCTGAATTCACTTCTCTTGGTCTCAGATACTCCAGGTGGCTCTGGTTTTCTGGTTAGATCCTGATGAATGAGACCCTGCGGGTGCACGGGGTCCCGCTCTTGGTTTAGTGCTCCGCTGTCGCCATATTGAAACATTTCACTTTGCATTGGGTCCCACAGCGGACTTTGCCAGTGTTGCTGACTAACACGAGTAGAAACTCCAAGCTGCTGGCTGTGCAAGTCTACAGGGGGGTTTGTTCTTGGCAAGGTCTTGCCTGTCAAGGGCTCTAGATGTGGGGGGGGAGGGGTTGGTCGCTCAGACATGTAGACCAAAGGGCAACCTGCAGCTCCATCAAGGAGAGAGGACATGCTGGCCAAGGGAAGGGCCATAAAGCATGGTGACAGAGGCAGTGAGGTAAGATTATAAACAAGATGGTTAATGACAAAGTCAGCAGCTGGGAGAAGTGGCAGTTCCCTGTAGGACGCACTGGTTTTCTCTGAGACCATGAGGAGGGTTGGAGTCCCTGGGTGCCGGAAAGCCTCAAGTGGCCCATCCAGGGTCACACGTTTTGTGCTCAGACTCTTTTCTTTTCTGTCCAGCGTAGTGTGACTTTTGATTTCGGCTCAGCTCCAGATCTCAGGGTAGTGGGATCGAGCCCCCGGTCAGGCTCCGTGGCTCAGTGGTGAGTCTTCTTGTGATTTCTCTCCCTCTCCCTCTGTCCCTCCCTCCCCCGCCGCCCCCCTCTCTAAAATAAATCCTAAAACAGCAACAACAACGTTGTGAGATAGGACCGTCGGTATGCTCATTTCACTCTGGAGAAAACCCCAACTTGGAAAATTTAAATACTTGTTTGAAGTTACATAGACAGTAAATGTTGGAGCTGGAGTTCACGCATAGGCAGTCCGCCTGCAGAGACAGTCCCCTTCCCCTCCTTGCCCAACGGGAAACGTAATTCTGGCTCCATGAACACACTTCCTTATACTGAAAATGGCTACGAAGGCTATCATGATGTTAATTGCTTGGCAAAAAGGCTCTTCCTTTCAACCTCTGACCCACCGCATGATGCCCTTCTCTTCTCGGCAGCCATATTGTCCTGGGAAATGGCCCGCCATTTCTCCAACCAGCAGAGCCACATCAGACTTCTCAAGGAATTTTAACTTCTGTCTTCAGGGAAGCCCCTGGATTTGTATAGAGTTGAGCAGAGAGTCTTTGTTGACGCTGGAGGAACATACATATTTGGTAATTCTTCTGTATTCCCGCCCCTGCTTCAGGATAAAGCTTTTTATTTTCCGCATTTCTCCTCCCGGCTCCTGCCAAGTTAGCATCTTTTTTTGACTGAGGAAGAGCTGGCAGCCAGGAAAAGGTACCAGTTTTATTTAGGTAGTGCAATATTTTATTTCTATCCTCAAAGCTGTTTTTACAGCTTTTAGTTTCTCATTCCCCTCCAGCCAAGCCACTGCAAGGAGATGATGCTACAGAAACTGCTTTCTTATTTGCTTTCCTTTCTGACTCATAGGGTAATGTGATTAGTCACTAATGAAAGAGGCCAGACTCAATCAAATTCACATTGTGATCATGCACAAATGTCGCATGTACAAGGCCATAAGGTAGTATTGTGACGTGAAGCAAAACAAACAAACTCTCCCATGAAATAAAATAAAAGGCTCAAAAAAAAAAAAAAAAAAAGAAATAAAATAAAAGGCTCCACTGGTTAAGTCCCAGCGCTGACATTCTCTAGATATAGAACTTGGAAAAGTTCCTTTTTCTCTCCGAATCGTATTTCCTTTTTCTATAAAACAGAGGTGCTAGGGAGTTGTGCCATTATTTAATTAAGACAAAAAAAAAATAACCTATGTCAAGTATCTTTAATAGCGTCTGGCAAATAATAGGGATTCAACTCATATTAATGTCTTTTCCGGTTTTCTATATCGGAAAGTGGATATCCAATATTTATGTAATGTAAGCACTTCATTCTTTTTCTGGTATCCTAACCAACCAGCTGTTCTATCTCTGCTGGAAACATCCAGTGGTAACTCATCGCCCTCCATGGAGTCTAAGTTTTTAGAAAGAGTGGAAGAGAGTGACATCGAGCAGGGGCGGTGTGCAGTTTTGGGTTTCGTTTGTCTGTTTCTGCATTTTCTTGCCCCATTCTTCCTGGTGTGGCTGAGGCTGTATCATTGCTCCCAAAGATCCCCTCCTCTTGGGTCTCACTCCCTTTGCCCCTTCCCCTTGAGTGTGGGCAGGGCCTGTGACTCGCTTTTCTCCAATAGAATGTGGCAAAGGTGATGTCCCTCCATGATTACATGTGGTAAGGTTGTGTGTCTTTCTAGAAGACTCTATGGTACCCTTCCATGGTGGCACTCAAACCAATTGCTTGTTCACAACCGTTCAATGGAACAGAACGTCTTTGGAGCCTCCCCTCAGTTTGGGGTGAGCCTTCCATACATGGGATGTGATAAGATGAAGATCATGTGCACAAGCTCGGTCTTGAACCACACCTGCCTCCATGCGGGTCTACCTGCTACCTGCCCTGAACTCTGGCTTCCTTCCTCTGCCTGCTCATTCCTTTCATCCTTATCTCCAGTTTTGGGCCACAGCTAATTGATGCTTTCGAGGCCAACTTACTGCTTTACTTGAATAGTCCTGGCCCACTTCCCGACTTCACTGAGCGTTTCTTGGACAGACTATCTGGAGTTGAGAACTCCTTGGCTTGACCTTCTAATACCCTCTTAGTGTCTCTCAAGCAACTTCAGTGGACCTAGCATCGCCCATATGGGTTCCTGTATTGCAAAGAAAGAAATATCATTTTTTAAAAAACAACTAGGTACAAGAAAAACTCTGGTTCTTTCCGCCTTTCTTAAACAAGTAGAGGGAATTTTATCCTCATTAATCATCATGTTGGCTTTGCCACTGCCTATTAAGGTCATTTGGATGCTGACATCCAGTAAATTTGCTAATTATCCTGGCTTTTGTCCACTTCGAAAAATGATGAATGCTTTGCCAAAATAGTCATCTACATCAGTGATACTTTTGTAGGACAAATCTGGACACAAGGTAGAGTCTTATTCTCTAATGTAGTTTGAAAAAAACCCATATATTTCAAACGGTAAACTAAATTCAAGGAGAATATTTGTTTTAACACTTAATGAGGGATCTTGGGAGAAATTTAAGACTCTTGTGCTGAAAAGATTAAATCCAAATACATTGATTTGTTGCCTTGATGCTTCCTTCAAAATGACAGCATAGGGGCGCCTGGGTGGTGCAGTGGGTTAAGCATGGTATCTTGGTTTTGGATCAGGTCTTCATCTCCGAGTCATGAGATCGAGCTCCGCGTTGGGCTCCAACCTCCGCACAGAGTCTGCTTGGGGTTTTCTCTACCTCTGCATCTCCCACTCACGTGCTCTCTCTACCTCTCTCTACCTCTCTAAAAATAAAAAGATCATTAAAAAAATAAAAAAAAAAGTGATAGCATATATAGCATGCAGATTTGCATGATGAAGACTTGGTCAAATGTGGGCCACACTTATGACTATGGACTCTCCTTTAATCATATGACTCTATCTTTTATCATATGACTCTAATGCCCAGAAAGTCCCAGAGAGTGTAGCAGAAAAATCCAGGCTCTCCCTGCTACCTCCCACTGTGCTTTGGAGCCCCAGCAGAAGATGCCAAGGACCACACATCACTATGTTTTGTGGGTTTTTCATCTCTCTCAGGATCTGTGAGGAGGGCTGGCAATTAAAGGCATTCCTTTTCCTGCCCCAGACACATGTCTCCCCCCGCCTTCTTTACTCCAGGCCACCCGTCAGTCATCACTCTCGGTCTGAGTGCTGGGCTAGATTCAAACTGATCAGGAAGGAGAGAAAGTGCCGTAGCTTTTTGTTTGTTGGTTTTTTGTTTTTTTGTTTTTTGTTTGTTGGTTTTAAACCTATTCCTTGAGTCATCGTTTTTCTTTTTTTTAGTGGAATTTTATTTTTTATTATTTTTTTAATTAACATATAATGTATTATTTGTTTCAGGGGTACAGGTCTGTGATTCATCAGTCTTACACAATTCATAGCACTCACCATAGCACAGACCCTCCCCAATGTCCATCACCCAGCCACCCTATCCCTACCTCCCTACGCCCAACAACCTTCAGTTTGTTTCCTGAGATTAAGAGTCTCTTATGGTTTGTCTCCCTCTCTGGTTTCATCTTGTTTCATTTTTCCCTCCCTTCCCCTATAATCCTCTGTCTTGTTTCTCAAATTCCTCCTATCAGTGAGATCATACGATAATTGCCTTTCTCTGATTGACTTAATTCGCTTAGCGTAATCCCCTCTGGTTCCATCCATGTCACTGTAGATGGCAAGATTTTGTTTTTTGAGTATTCCATTGTATATATATGGATAAAGAATACGGAGTCATTGATTTTTAAGAAACAGAACGATTTTCCTCCTGCTTGTCGTGTTTTCCAAAGGATTGATGGCGGCCTTCGATGCGTTGCACCACGTGTCCACTTTGAACTGAGTGGTGGCTAATAATTGCAGCAGACGCCATGCCAGTGTCTGCTTTTTTTTTTTTTTTTATCACCTGCTACTTCCTCATGGTGTAGGTATTAGTATTTTTCTTTTCTTAGAAAGATTTATTTATTTATTTGATGGGGAGGGGCAAAGAGAGAGGGAATGAGAATCTCAAGCAGACTCTGCCCTGAGCGTGGAGCCTGACTCAAGGCTTGATCTCATGACCCCGAGATCAACCCCGAGCTGAAACCAAGAGTTGGAGGCTTTAATGGACTGTGCCACCCAGGCATCGCGGTATTTTTCTTTTAAAAACAAGGAAACAGAGGCTCAGAAAAGTGAAGCGCTCAGATATGTGACTTCAAAGTCCAAAAAAATGAAGAAAGTGGTCCTTTTTGAAACAGGGATGTGCACACATATTTTGGTAAGTGGAGAATGATCAGATGGTGGGAGAAGCTTGGCACGGGCTCGAAAAATGCTCATGTCAATCTAAAGACACAATGACAGATTATATTTATTGACTAGAAACGTACATATACTCAATACATATAAGGCAGTTGGTAACTTAAATTGTTGTCTGCTCAATCAAAGTTTTAAAACCGCACTTATAAAGATATAAGGATGTTGCTTCCTTTCAAGCAGGTTTGAAATCTGATCCTAGTTCCCTTCTGGTTTCTTTCTTCTTTCAACAAACGTATATGAAAACTGTAGGAAAACATGTGCCCTCGTGTATTTGCGGGAGTCAGATCTAACAAGTGTTCGGGTCACAGAAGTCATTCGCTTGAGTCAGGCATGTGGGTCCTATCTGCTCATCTCAGCCATAGGGGGGACTTTTGTTTCAGACATTTTTCAGGAAAGGGGAAAAGTTGTTCCCTCATCAGGCATCCCAAGAACTGATTTCTTCTTGCAGAGTTTTTTCTCTAAAACAAGTCCGATGGTCTCACATTTGTGAGTAAAAGCAGGCAGAAGCTTCCTATTGAAGTCAAGTCCCTTTAAAAGCTGGGTCTGGTTCATTTATTGGCCCCTGTTCTTCACACCTCACAGAGGCAAAATGGATTTCTTCATCCCTCGCCTATGGGCTGTGTCTTGTGACTAGTTTTGGCCATGGTGGTGACAGCTGAGGGGACAGAGGGGTTTCCATTGTGCTCGCATGCTGGGTGAGTTCTCATGAGCTTCTGCCATCATTCTGGAAAGAACAGAGTCCGGTAGCCTGTTCGTCCTGCGTGGAGGAGGAAAGACATGTGCAAGGAAGTTGCCCCAGCAATACACTAACATGTGAGCAAGAAATAGATGCTTCGATATGTATGCCATTGAGATCGTGAGGTTGTTTGAGAAGTTTAGGGCTGACTTCAGGAATGGCTGGATCCAGGAGTTCAGTGACATCAAAAGATGACATTATCTCAGGGAGTCTCTTTATCCTTTGCTGGTTTACTCTCTTGCTTCTTATCTGCCTGTCTGTCCATTTCTCTTTCCACTTACCCTTTTTCCTGAGCTGACTGTGTTCTCAGAGACAGCTCAAGGGGTAGAATCAGTCCCATTCCAACCTTATGGTTGATCTCCCAGGGGAAGATGGTAGTGCTGTCACAATGACTCAGCCAGAAACGACTATTACAAATCCCTTATCACACTTCCGAGGATCTGGACCCTCCTGATTCTTTTGCTTCACCCCCACCACTTGTCCCCTGGTGACTTTCCCCCCAATGACTTCCATAGGCCGGCATCTCCTTGAACAGGACATGAAAGCTTGTGTGGCTTTCGGCTGGCCTGAATGCCCGCAGTGATTGCCCTCAGCCTTTTGTCTGCTTACTGCTCCAAGGGAAGGTGGTGTCCCCAGGAATGGGGAGGATGGCTTTGGAGATGAAGTGCTCCACCCGGTGGGTCGAGGCTCGCTAAGCCTGGGTGCACATAACCACTCTACCGTTAGTATTCTCATCTGGAACACGTAAACAATAGTATCTCAGAGGATTCTTAGGAATATTGCACATGTAAAGATCATTTGTTATATTAGGTTAACCCACTAATGTGAAGTATTTTTCTTTTTCGTGAGACATCCATGTGAAAGTTACTCTCTCTTAGGAATTACTTATTCACGTCTCCCAGGCTCCTCTCTCCCTGTGGTCCAAAAATGAATCTCACTGCCCTGAACTGAGCGAGATTAGGAAGACCTTAAACTCTCCAGTAGGCAAAATGTTTCTCATGCAGTGCTGGCTGGCAATAATAGGGATCACATCTTGTACTGGACTGAGCTCGCCTCCTGAATTACTGCCTCTTGCTGCCTTCATCTGCAGACCCAACCTTCCTGAGGTACACTCCATTATCCGTGTCCCTTCTCAACATCCCTCCGACTGTGCACTATTTACTTCTTGTAACTAAGAACATTCATCATTCTTGAATGTTTTCTTCCAATAGAACACGATAGACATGATTATTCATATGTAGGGGTAAACAAATTCAGCTTGTTTCCTTCTGGGAACCAATAACCCTAGAAGCTATTAATTTAGACTGGCGAATAGGAGTTTAAAAAGCATTTCCCTTTTTAATGATGCATTCCTTGTAATTCTATTGTATTACATTTGGGAAATACCATGAGAGTCCTCTTGTGGCTAATTTAACACCTGTTCTAGGATGGAAAGATGTTTTTCGTTGTTGTTGTTCTTTAACCACCAGAGCATTAATTACATTGCCTTTTTAAAGAAGAAATAAGATGAAATATATTTCACATGAATTAAAGAAAAACAAATGAAATGTAGGTTCTATGTAGTACTGAGCTATTTAGACATTTTCAGGAACACCAGATTAAAAATGGAATGGGTGTCATCATTCATGCTCATTGCATTTACTTCTGACAGTTTTTGCAATCCTTTGGTGCCCATTTCTTTGTACGAGTTATAAGGAAATAACTTTGTTTTCCATAACTTTTTGATAGCTTTGAAGCAAATAATTAACTATTAGGGATTTGAACTTCTAAAGAAAGAAGCCTAATGTGCGTAGAACAAAAGAGCTCCCATTTTGAAGTCAAGGAAATGTGCATTTGGGCGACTTATTGTATGAAATTAAAAAAAAAATCTTCTCTGCGTCTCGGTTTTATCAGCCATAAAACAGGAATAATAATAGAGACAGCAAAATGTACAGTTTAATATGGAGATTAATTAATTAATTAATTAATATTGGAGATTAATACACAATCTCCGAAACATAGTGGGCCCTTCCATTTGAATAATATTTGTTTGGTTAGAAATGTTAGAATGTCAGGGGGTATAATTATCCTTTGACTTCATAGCATTCCTTTTTATGTGGACAGCTTTATTGAGAGAAAATGTACACACCACAAAGTTCGCCTACCCAATGTCAATAATGCTTCCTGGAATATTTACTAAGCAAGAACTCATCTCCATAATCCTATTCTAGAACATTGCCATTACCTCCAAAAGAAACCTGTGCCTAGCATTTTACTCTCTAGCTCTGTCCACATCCTTGCAAATGGCAGGATTTCAGTCTTTCTTATGGTCGAATAATATTCCATTGTATATATACACCACTTCTTCTTTATCCATTCATGAGTCGATGGGTATTTGGGCTGTTTCCATAGTTTGGCTCTTGTCGATAATGCTGCTATAAACATTGTGGTGCTTGTATCCCTTAGTATTTTTGTATCTTTTGGATAAATACCTACTAGCGCAATTGCTGGATTATAGGGTAGTTCTATTTGTAACTTGTTGAGGAGCTTTTTTGTAAAGATTTTATTTATTCATGAGAGAGTGAGTGCATGAGACAGCATGAGCAAGGGGAGGGGCAGAGGGAGAGGGAGAAGCAGACTCTCCGCTGAGCAGGGACCCTGATGTGGGGCTCGATCCCAGGACCCTGGGATCATGACATGAGCTGAAGGCAGACGCTTAGCTGAAGCCCTTTGAGGAGCTTCCATACTGTTTTCCACAGTGCCTGCACCAGTTTGCATTCCCACCCACAGTGTAAGAGGGTTCCTCTTTCTCTGCATCCTCATCAACACCTGTTGTTTCTTGTGTTGTTGATTTTAGCCATTCTGACAAGTGTGAGGTGATATCTCATTGTGGTTTTGATTTGTATTTCCCTGACAACAAGTAATGTTGAACATCTTATGTGTCTGTTAGCCATCTGTATGTCTTCTTTGGAAAAATGCCTATGCATGTCTCTTACCAATTTTTTAATTGGATTATTCATTTTTAGGGTGTTGAGTTTAATAAGTTCTTTAAATAAAAGATACCTAGGAATAAACCTAACCAAAAATGTGAAAGACCCATACTCTAAAATCTATAAAACACTGATGAAAGAAATTGAGGATGACACAAAGAAATGGAAAGACATCCCATGCTCATGGATTAGAAGAACAAATATTGTTAAGATGTCTATACTACCCAAGGCAATTTACACACTTAATGAAATCCCTATTCAAAATATCAACAGCATTTTTCAGAGCTAGAACAGAGAATCCTAAAATTTTTATGGAACCACAAAGGACCCTAAATAGCAAAACAGCCTCGAAAAAGGAAAATGAAGCTGGAGGCATCATGATTCTGGACTTCAAGATGTATTACGAAGCTGCAGTGATCGAAACAGTATGGTACTGGCACAGAAATAGACACACAGATCAATAGAACAGAATAGAAAAGCTAGAAATGGACCCCCAGTTGTATGGTCAATTGACCTTTGACAAAGCAGGAAAGATTAACTAATGGGAAAAAGACAGTCTCTTCAACAAATGGTGTTGGGAACACTGGATAGCTACATGCAAAAGAATGAAACTGGACCACTTTCTTACACCATACACAAAAATAAAATCAAAATAGATTGAAGACCTAAATGTGAGACCCGAAACCATTAAAATCCTAAAAGACAACACAGGCAGTGATTTCTCTGATATCAGCCATAGCAATTTCTTACTAGATATGTCTCGAGGCAAGGGAAACAAAGCAAAAATTAACTCTTGCGACTACATCAAAGTAAAAAGCTTCTGCACAGTGAAGGAAACATTTAACAAAACTAAAAGGCAACCTTCGGAATGGGAGAAGATATTTGCAAATGCCGTATCTGATTAAGGGTTTGTATCCAAAATATATAAAGAACTTAAAAAACACAACACCCAAAAAATGAATAATCTCTGTCTTTTTTATTTTAACCATTCTAGTGGGTGTGAGGTAGTATCTCATTGTGCTTTTAAAATGAATTTCCCTAATGAGTAATGCTATTGAGTATCTTTTTCATGTGCCTATTAGCCATTTGTACATATTCACAGAGAGATGTCTATTAAAATATGTGGTTATTTTAATATTGGGTTATTTGTCTTAATTATTGAGTTGTAAGAACTCTATGTATTCTGGATATACATTCTTTATCAGATATATGATTTGTGAATATTTTTTCTCATTTCTCTTCTTCCCTCCTCCTTCCTTCTTTTCTCTCTTATTTTCCTCTTTCTTTCTTCCTTCCTCTTTCTTTCCCTTCTTTCCTTCCTTCCTTCTTTTCTCCCTTCCTCCCTTCCTTCCTCCTTCCCTTCCTTTCCTTCCTCTCCTTCCTTTCCTTGCCTTCCTTCCCTTCCTCCCTCCCTTCTTTCCTTCCTTCCTTCCTTCCTTCCTTCCTTCCTTCCTTCCTTCCTTCCTTCCTTCCTTCCTTCCTTCCTTCCTTCCTTCCTTCTCTTCCTTCTCTTCCTTCTCTTCCTGACACTGGAGAGGTAAAAGCAACACAGCTCTACCTCTGCGGGATATTAGGGGTCATTTACTAATAATACAGTAAAATCTAAAAATAAGCACCCATTTTCTTAACCTTGCTCGGCCTTGCTGCCCATCTTTCTGCACAAGTGGTTAGATGACATTTATCACAGATGACAAAACTCACCTGTCTCAGGTATAACTGTACTTTGATGAAATAGGAAGTGTGTAGGTTGGGAGTCGGCAAACATGTACAGTTTCTGTGCTGTTTGCAAATCACCTACATTTTTTTGGGCTTGGTGTCTGTTTCTGGAAACAAGGATAATAACACTAACCTGGATAATAAGCTTAGATGAAATGGTACATATAAGGAGGTTATATAAAAGCACAAGGCAGGGGATCCTGGATGGCTCAGTAGATTTAGCATCCAACTCTTGATTTCAGGTCATGAGCTTTGGGTTGTGAGATCAAGCCCCTCATCAGGCTTGGTGCTCAGCTTGGAGTCTGCTTAAGATTCTCTGTCTCCCTTTGCCCCTCCCCTTGCTTTCTCTCTTTCTAAAATCAATCAATCAATCAATCTTTAAAAAGAAAGAAAAAAGCACAAGAAAAAGACCTAGTGGATATAAATGAATGACTGTTTTTATCCTTTTTATTCGTTGACTATGAATATGGACAAAATAGAAGGGGTTCAGCTCCCAGGAAACCCACATTGACGAATACCCACCATATAATCCTAGGTTTGGAGTGTAGGATTATATGGTGTATCAAGCGGGTGGGTAAGAAAATGAGAGAAATGGTTATTTTCTCTTACAAATAATTGCAAAATAAATATTCTTTATATAAAGGCAATTAAGGCATTTGGCTCCCTTAAATTTGTACCTTTAATGACATAAATCTGATATTTTTTACTCTTCCTACATTGCCATGGTTTTGATTCCTTGGGGTTCCCTGAAAAGGGAACTTTCATTGTCTGAGGGAAGAAGTCCTTTCATAGACTTGAAATTCTGTCTTTGGTACGGGATCCTGTTTTCTAGGTGATAATGTACTAATGAGATGGCCTCCCATACTGCCCTTGGCCACGTGTCAACCTCTCCTGTCATCTGTTATGTCATCTCCCACCTGACTTCCCTGTCCCCGGTCCTGTCTTGTCCACACCCAATACAGTGGCCAGAATGGCCTGCTCGAAAGGTAGAGCTACATGTTCTGCCCCCAGCGCCCCTTTTCCCATTGTCTTCCTGGTGAATTCCTACTTAGTCATCCAGAATCCCATCCAAACATCATCACCCGCTCTGATCAAATGAAGCCTCCCCCGATTTCTCTTACCCATGCGTCCATCATAACTCTTCAATCACTTATATATGTAGATTCTTCTCTCTTAAATTATGAATTCCCCAAAGGCTGTAAAGAACTCATTAGTACGAGTCTGTTTGATGGGCACACTCCTCCTGCCAATCACGCGACGGAGTGTGTGGCTCCTAATACACATTCGGTTCAGGGGTATTGAATCTAATAATTAGCTACCACCAAGGACAGCCTGAGTAGCGGATGGGCCACCCGCTCAGAACGTCGCTGGCCCTCCCCAAGGCGGCGAGGCTGTCCCAGGGAGGGACTCTCGCCAACTCGCTCGGTCACTCGGTCTATTTTAGATGCCTCAGACAACAGATTAATTTGGCAGTCCAAGGACAATTTCCCACCAAAGAGTCTTCTAATTCTTCCTTTCTGCTCTCATGTAAACATTTGCACTTGCTGACACAACTTCTACTTAGCGTTTATTTCTTTTTACCAAATTAGGCTAGTTATTGCCTCATTTGCATACAAGACTCACTACATCAGAAGTGTTCACAAATCACAATAATTAATACTTACTTGCACTCGATATCACCTATCCACAAAGCAATTTAAATTTATTAACCAAGTCGGCTAATTGGTAAACAAGTCTAAACCATCACCGCTGTTGCGGGGAGCGGGGAATGGAGATGTGGAGGCTCCGAGCGATTTGTCTAAGCCATTCAGCAAATGAATTGCAGAGAGGGTTTGCACTGGCCCGCTGTTGGCTCTCAGCCCCACGTCTAGGCTGCTGGCACTGGCCGAGCAGCACGAGCAGCAGAGGGCAATTAGCTATGCAAATCAGGTAATTACATACATAAATACTCATCGCCTCGCTCCACGTCTCTTGGCCAGGGACAGCCCCGTCCAAGCCAGATCTCGAAGGACTGTATTAACAATCTCAGCAGGACTTTGTGCTCAACCTCGGTGGGAGAAGAAACTATTATCCAGTGAATCTTGCCTGCCACGTGGGTTGTATGTGCGGTACCGTCTGAAAGGAAACTCTCCCTTCATGTTGATAGGACGTGTGCTGTCTCTTGGAGAAAACTAGGGAAGTTAATCACATAGTAGGTAATTTAAACGAGACATTTGATAAGACACAGTCTTTTCCCTTATGAGAAATATCAGGGGAAGGCATTGTGTTCCATGCTTTGATATGTCTGGAACTCTTCCTCTCCCGGGAAAGCTCTGGGAGGGATGATTGTTTTTATTTAGAAGTGGAGGCTGGGGTAGACGAGGAGACTTGCCCAGCTTCGAAGGTAGGAGGGAATGCCGAGAGAAGGACACTCAGGGCTGTGTGATCGCAGATCTCATGGAGCTTAGTCAGGATGTCATGAACACGGCAAAGTGCACAAACCAAGAGTGATAAACAATCTTGCAAAGTGGAATCACCTACGTAACCAACACTGGATTGAGTCTCACTCAATAATCAGAGTGAATGTTTTAGAGCACTTGCCGCAAGTTAGTCGAAGTTCTAGGGACCGTCTCCTCTTAGTCACCATTTTACAATGAGGGCAAGCAGGCCAAGAGAAGAGCTCATATTTGGAGGAGGAGAGAAGACCGTGGCTTCCTCTTCGTTCGGGTAGTGCTCGTGCCTTGTGCTACCCTTCCCTTTCCTCTTCCTCTCCTCTGTCATTTTGGAGACTCCCAGTTATGCTCAGAGTGTAATGAATAATTCTGGGTTGGTTCTGATCTTCCCAGATGCTCCAAGAGGTCCACTACTTACTTACTGGTCACGGGCACATCTAGGGGAAGCCATCACGTCACACATGGGAGATCTGGACACTGTGTGACGAGCCTTGTCGGTATGCGGTGCCTGTTGTCAAGACGTGACGCTTGGAAGTACAAACACAGGGTCTAGTAGGAGACATCGAAAGGAAGTCTGATGAACCAACTGGGAGGAACTGAAGTTAAAATACAGACAGCACTGTTTAAGTGCATTCACTCTGCCCGGGGCGGGGCAGGCCAGGGAAAGCAGGGGGAGGTGAGGAGGGTAGCATGGAACGTGTCCGTGGCTTTAGCTAGTCTTCAATGAAGGAAGGTCATATGGCGTGTGGGGACATGGTCCTACTGTGTGCTCTCTCAGCAGCCCTCCCTGGGCTTTGGTCTCCTTATTCCAAAGCACTGGAGTTTTCCATAAGATGATCTTCTAGCTTGACTTCAGGCCCTCCAGATTCTGTAACGTTCCTCGTTGTGCAGATGAGTGTGGAGCTTGGCAGCGCCCACGGATCCAGCTGCAAGGACCACTCCCCCCTGCACCCGGAAGCTTGCTCTGCAGTGGCTGGCTGAATGTTTGGGGGCCAGTTATCTACACTTTCTGTTCCACTGTTTCTTCCTCTGTAAAAATTGGGGCAGTGATGGTAACTTCCAGAGGGGACTTTTGTGAGTTACGAGAATGACTATGTGGGAAACATCTAGAGCGGCGCGTGGCATCTAACGGGGCTCTGTGAAAGTTTGTGTTGTTGTTGGACTCGTGGAGTGCGTCCGCCATGAAGGCAGGGCTGTGACCCTACTGTTCACTGCTCCATTCCGGGACGTGTGGTTGGTTGGTTCCTGGGACACACCGGTTGAGGCTGAAGGGTTGAGTGAAGAAAAGATACGGGGAGCTTGACTTCATCTCAAGTGACTTGAGTCACCTGAGTCACTCTTGACTTAATCTTTTTACCATGACCCCCTCATCTCATTTATTTATTCCTTTGAGCATAGTTTTATAGAAAGATCCGTGTCTTTCTGCATCTTCTCTTAACCTTGAAGTAATGAGACGTATCTATTCTTCAAGGACACACAGGACTGACCTCTTGTAAGTAGAATCCTGAGCTAATTAGAACGGGATCGAATATCTTAGGCTTCTGTGGACGCGTTCCCTGGTTCTCTCCGGCATTTATGAATGAGCCCGTCTTCCCACATCACACGGTAGAATGGGAAGGAGGAAGGTGATTGGGGGAGCAGCGGAGAAGGGGCTGTCAGGAAGGGACTGCCCTGAGCAGCTGGGAGGGAGGAGTGTTCTGTAGACCAGAGCATCTCTTTGCAATATATGTTTTTGGTGTGGGCGTTCCATCTTTGGTCCTAAAACGGGATGCTGGGGGGGTGGGGGTGGGGGGAGTGTTGGCTTAAAAGTGGAAATTAGGAGGCGCTTTTCAGCATTCCTGCCAGCACGCTGCTCCTGTCTCAATGAGATCTGGAGTGAATCTGATGGGTGTCCTGGGAATAATGTTAAACACATAAAGTCCAGAAAGCAATCACATTTAAATAAAATAATGGCTACCCCGCAATAAATACGAGGAAGCAAATGTTACTCTCAGCGAGAACATCGGACCACTTCATCTCTCACAGTGGAGAACAGACCATCTTCTTTGATGTATCTTTCTCAGATTAATTTTTTTTTATTAAGAAGATAAATAGTACACAATCAACACTTCAATCTGGATAATGTTGAAACCAGCGGATTAATTTAAAATGAGAGAACTGCACTCAAATGAACTTAGCCTGCGAGGAGAGCCTCATGTATCATGAAGAAAGAATCAGATTAAAATGGGCAAGCTTTGTAATAAAACGAAAGCAGCAGGCATCTGGGAACTCAGCCAGGGTGATGCTCATGGCTCCGGTTTTTCAAGAGGAAAAAGTAGAATTACAGGGTGTCCTGTGATAGGTGTTTTTGTTAGGTGGCATTTAATTGGTGGATGACGATGAGATTTTGTAAAGATGAAGACATCTGTAATATTTGCATTTCTTTGTGACGTTCTGAAATTTATTAAGGTATATATACATGTAGCACATTTGCTAATTTTTCTGCAGGATGGTGTATATGATGGGGGCTTAATAGAGCTGAGTAGAACATTCTAGAAGTGTGAGAGATGACAAATAATACAGTATTAATATTAACGAGTTATGCCCAGGACCAGTATGGCAGGTGCCCTCTTAGGTCTATTAGGTATTACATATTGGCATTTTTAAAGAAGATTAGTTTATTTATTTAAGAGAGAGAGAAAGAAGGAGAGAGAGAACGTGGTGGTGAGGGGCGTAGGGGGAAGGAGACTCTCAAGCTCAGAAGACTGGGCACGAAGCCTACAGACCTTCATACTTTCCAGTTACTGAGTGGATTAAAGTCCTGTGTGATGTAGGATCGTTGAGTGGCTTTTTTGTCTCCTCCAAATAAACAGATCGCAATGATGCACGACTGCTGGGTCATGCAGGGAGGAGGAGAGGGGGAGGTTATATGAAGATAAGTAATGGTGAGGACCGAAAAAGATCAAGAGAAGGAGTTACAAGAAAGCAGACGGAGCCACGCAGGCAGGGAAACAGAGGGAAAGAGAACGTTCTGCGGGTCTGGTCTTGTGATTGCCTCTGAGAAACTAAAGCTCAAGTGAGTTAATTTTTGAACCTAAATTAGAGCATTGATGAAGTGACGAAGCTGGGAATGCTGAGATCTGGCTGATTCCATGTTTTTGTTGTTGTTGTTGTTGTTGTTTGCTTTTTTTCCTGCTTTATTTTTGTGTGCTCACCGTTCACAGGCAACCCAAATGTCCAGCTATAAGGGCAGATGTGGAGGATGGCTTTGCGGTGGGTGGGTGTACGCATTAAATATTCCGTAAGGACGGTCTCTGCACTGCCAACGTGGGGAAGTTTGTAACAAGACACAAACAAAGGCTGAACTTCATCTGATTCAGAGAGACATCAGGGATTTGCCCGTATGTGTAAACATGGGTGATTTGCCTTCCTTTGCACGGATCTTGTCTTGCCTTTTGAGTGACAAACTATAAACACAGCCTCCTGAGGAAGAACACAATGGACAAGTATTAGATCTAATGCAACTCAAGCTTGATAAATACTTCATGAGGGAAGACCCAGACTTTTATATTCTTCTTTCATGGAACACAATGGAAACTCGGGGGTGGGCTCCGTGTCACTGACATCAGTGGGATAGAGTACTTTGAATGTGGGTTTAATTCGGGAAATAGAGATTAACTTATCATCAGCATCCTAGAATTCTGGTTGCAGGTTTTTTTTAAACGGTGCTGAGCAAGGAAACAAAAGGATTCTTTTTTTTTTTTTAAAGATTTTATTTATTTATTTGACAGAGAGAGAGATCACAAGTAGGCAGAGAGGCAGGCAGAGAGAGAGGGGGAAGCAGGCTCCCCGCTGAGCAGAGAGCCCGACACGGGGCTCGATCCCAGGACCCTGAGATCATGACCTGAGCCGAAGGCAGAGGCTTTAACCCACTGAGCCACCCAGGCGCCCCAAACAAAGGGATTCTTATGAAGAAATATGCATTCACTGGTGACTGCTATGTGTTAAAACCTTCAACTGAGGGTCTAAAACCCATCCACATTTTTTTCTGGGAGGGAAAAAAAAGCTTTATTACAGATTTCTGTTGTACTCCAGTTGTTGACATACAATCATCGATTTGGATGGACTCTTTAAAGAGAGTTGAGATATTTTTGCCTGTCGACAACTTCAACCCCGACTCTACCAATGAGTCACGCATGAGGCAAGGGGTCAGGAGAACACAGGGCTCTCTGAACAGCGTGGGGGTTTAGCTACATAAATTTGAAATATCTGTATATATGATTAAGAGGC
The DNA here is from genome assembly GCA_028534135.1 of Potos flavus. NCBI lineage: Eukaryota > Metazoa > Chordata > Mammalia > Carnivora > Procyonidae > Potos > Potos flavus. The sequence continues at coordinate 2,360,594 of CM052887.1, read as the reverse complement.
AAGAAAAGCAACCGAAAGTAATTCAGCATTTATGATGTGCCAGTCACAGTCCGAAAGGATTTATAGGCATTACCTCATTTTGTCCTCACAATAATCTCATGAAAAAAGCAACATAACCACCATTCTCCAGATGAGGAAAATGAGCGTCTTAGAGGAGGGCAAACAGCAGAGCCGAGGAACCCCCATGTTTCTGGGCCTAAAGCCACTGACCACCCCTCTTCTATCAGGAAAACCTAGGACGTGAATCTAGTTCTCAAGATTCCAAAATATGTGCTCTTTAGTTTATCAAATAGAAATTTAAAAGTACGCAACTAAGGAGTCATTGAACGTTATATCAAAAACTAATGACGTACTACTGTATGTTGGCTAATTGAATTTAAATAAGAAAATAAATAAAAGTACACAGTAAGAGAGAAAGATGCACTAACCACATATTTTGGGAAACATTATTAAAATATCTGTGGGGTTCGGGCGCCTGGGTGGCTCACCGGGTTAAAGCCTCTGCCTTCGGCTCAGGTCATGATCTCAGGGTCCTGGGATCGAGCCCCGCGTTGGGCTCTCTGCTCAGCGGGGAGCCTGCTTCCTCCGCTCTCTCTCTGCCTACCTCTCTGCCTACTTGTGATCTCTCTCTCTGTCAAATAAATAAATAAAATCTTTAAAAAAAGTATTTGTGGGGTTCAACATATAACACTTTGAAAATTAATTCCTAATTTTAGAAAGACTGATTATTACTATGTTTTTAAAGATTTTATTTATTTATTTGTCAAAGAGAGAGAGAGAGAGATCGAGCGAGCACAAGCAGGGGGAGTAGGCAGAGGGAGAAGCAGGCTCCCGGCCGAGCAAGGAGCCCGATGCAGGACTCGATCCCAGGACTCTGGGATCATAACCTGAGCAGAAGGCAGCCGCTTAACTGACTGAGCCACGCAGGTGTCCCAAAAGACCGATTACTGAGCCCAAAACATAATTACAAATCAACAATGAAACATTCAGAATGAAGGTGGAAGGGGCAAGAGAATACAAATATTTGAGGGTTTTAATTTTTCATTTGGGAAATAAGGACGGCATGCCTACTTTTTTACATGATTTAACAAAAGGCCTCGTACCTTCCTGAACCATAGTTCTTAGAATATTGAGCATTTTAATATCTCAGTGGTGATGCGGCCTGTTTGCAGGACATTAAGCTCACACCAGAAGTCCGGGCTGGGTCTCGAAAAATAACCTGGAGCAAGTCTCAAAACCCAACCCTGAAACAATCATTCTCTTTTGCTAATACATCTTCATTATGGTTCTTCTTCCAGAAGCAGTATGTTTTTGGACGAAAGTTTAGAAAATGCAGCTAAGAAAAACTCTAAAAAGTCACCAGGAATCGGAACTCTTAAAAATAAAAATAAATAAATAAATAAAAAGGGTTTTAGTCATAATTGGGATAGACACCTATTGATTCTTGGATCCCACACTTGATCGCCGCTGTCCCAAGAGTTGGGGGCAGCCCCAAGCTGCTGTCCCTGCTGACCATGCTGTCGGTGGGGGTTGAGGGGGCCTCCCAGGGATCCCAGGGCAGCGAACGGATGACTTGGGCTGACAGTGGTGCTGTTTGAGAAGAGTCAGGCCCAGGCCAGGTGCCCAGCAGCCCCATCTCAGGAGAACCAACTAAGGATGGCAGACAGAGGGCCTGGCAATACGGATTTAGCACAGCGTGGCTAGAGAGACGAGCAGTGCAGCCTGGAGAAGGGAGGGGGCTTCCTGGAAACGGGCTTATCTCGGTGGAAGGTGCTAGAACCCGCCCGGCCGCACGCAGCAGCTCCGGCACCTGAGCAGAGTTTGAAACACTGACCTCTGAGCAGAGCCATCGGGCACTCTGATTGAATCTGTCCGGAGTCGATGATGTAGCATTTTCGAAATTCTCCTCAAGTGATGCTAAGACCTGGCCAAGGGTGAGAAGGCCAACAGGATCCTCAAAGTGATACCGATTTCACCGGATGGTCTCCCCCTCTCCTTAACTGTGTCACGGAGGCACAAGGCATCGACCGCGTACATTAACCCAAAGGAAATGTCCCAAGGGCAGCAGCCTGTGCTGATGTTCAAGGTCGGGAGGCCCACCCGGCCAGAAACACACTCATTCACGCTGAGAATAAACCACCCCTGTCCCTGGAGCAGGAGCGGAGGAATGTCGCTGAC
>CM052887.1:2341354-2357916 GCA_028534135.1 Potos flavus | reverse complement strand
GAGCCCCGCATCGGGCTCTCTGCTCAGCGGGGAGCCTGCTTCCCCCTCTCTCTCTGCCTGCCTCTCTGCCTACTTGTGATCTCTCTCTCTCTTTGTGTCAAATAAATAAATAAATAAATAAATCTTTAAAAAATAAGATAAAAATATGTATATTTAGTTATGGAATTATTGTTTTATAAAGAACAGGTTTAATGAAACTAATTTTAGCGAAAAAAAAAAAGGAAAGGAAGGAAGGAAGAGAGAGAGAAGGAAAGAAAGAAAGGAGAAAAGAAGAAAAAAAGAAACCTGGAAAGGTAATTAACAAAGTCACAGATTCCTGCATTGAAAAGTAGACTTGGCCTTAAAAGGTCTGCAGGGTAGGGGCTGCTTGCTCTCCCTGTCTGTTAAAAGCCTAAACTTTTTCACCTGGGCTTCATAATTCCTCCCTTCTTTTTATTGAGAAAAAAGCAATAAGACGGTAACAATGGAAGAAAAAGACTGACATCCCTTGTAGCATCAGAGATAGTCCACCAAGTAGTTTTTCATCATGATTTTTTCATCATATTATAATATAGATATGTGTGGATATCTATCTATCATCTATCTATCTATTATCTATCTATCTATCTATCTATCTATCTATCTATCATCTATCTATTTATCATCTATCTTCTATCTATCCAGCTATTATCTATCATCTATCTATCCATTATCCATCTATCATCTATCAATCTATCTATTTATACATCTATCTATCATCTATCTATATATCATGTATCTATCATCTATCTATCCATCTATCATCTATCTTTCCAGCTATCATCTATCTATCCATCAATCATCTATCTGTCTATCTATCTATCTATCTATCTATCCATCTATCCTCTATCTACCTACCTGTGAAGAGAGGGACTGAGGGAGTTAAAGAAGTCATCCCTGCCTCCTCCTGCCCCTCCAGACTCAGATTCCATGTGGTTGAAAGTATCTGAGAAGATAGAGGAATCTCCTTCATCCGTGGTCATGTCAAGAGAGACTGAAACAGAAAACAGATTTTAGAGATGGGAAAGGTAGTTCGGCAGCTTCTTTTGTGAGCCTTGAGGTTATTGTTATCTTTTAGGTAAATACAACTCTAGCATCAGTGAGTTGTAGCCCTGGGGTACAATATTCCTCGTCACTTTCCATGATGCCAATGCCTAGGTTTAAAATGAAAATAGTCCTAACCGTTCCTTTATCTGATATGCAAATTGAGTTCACACAGATTACCCTGGTCCTCTTCTCTAGACCTTGTATCAGACCTCTTCCCCTCTGTTATGCTTTGTAGCAAAAGAAAATATTGTATTTTACAGTTCATCATTTAGTTTCAAGTTCATAACTAAAACTTATTTTCTGATAAATAGTCTAATTAAGGAGAATTTGTGTATCTATTTGGATAAAAACAATCTTTAAGGCTGATTGCAATAAGCTACTACGGTGAAGTTCTATTGACTGCAGGGGTCAGCTTTTTTTCTTCTCCTGGGAATTATTCAAAAGTCAAAAAAAACCCAAAAAAACAAAACCAGGAGCACCTGGGTGGCTCAGTGGGTTAAAGCCTCTGCCTTTGGCTCAGGTCATGATCTTAAGGTCCTGGGATCGAGACCCGCATCGCGCTCTCTGCTCAGCGGGGAGCCTGCTTCCCCCTCTCTCTCTGCCTGCCTCTCTGCCTACTTGTGATCTCTCTCTCTCTGTCAAATAAATAAATAAAATCTAAAAAAAACCCCCCAAAACCAGAAAACTCAACTTTTAGGAAACTAGGAGATACATATAATTCCTAGATTACAACAGCATATAAACAACTAACAAAGGTGGGGCACCTGGGTGGCTCAGTGGGTTAAGCATCTGCCTTCAGCTCAGGTCATGATCCTGGAGTGTCAGGATCAAGCCCCACATCAGGCTTCCCACTCTGTGGGGAGTCTGCTTCTCCCTCTGACCTTCCTCTCTCTCGTGCTTTCTCTCTCTCTCACTCTCTCTCTCTCTCAAATAAATAAATAAAATATGTAAAAAAGAGAGAGACAGACTAACAAAGGAGTGGAGAAAAGAAAAAAGTAAGAAGGAGTGAAGGAGGTGCAGAGGGCTCAGTGGCTTGAGACCCAGGAAGCAGCATGTAGAAGGAGAAGAGAGCACACTCCTGAGTGTAAAAATCCAGCAGCTGAAACAACACAGCCCGGCATCAGCTCACAGGAGCAGAGAAGGAGCATGAAGAGTACGATGGTGGTGTGAAAACCAGGAAGCATGGAAAACGACTCTCTCCTCCTCGGCCAGCAAGAAGCTCATTCCACAAAAGCCAAGGTGTTGAATGACGAGATGCAGAAAGGATCTACTGTAATATTGATGTGCAGATAGCCCAAAGGAAAAAAAAGAAGAAAAGACCAGCAACCATTACTAACAGAGAAAGAACATTCACTGGAGAAATATTGCCCTAGAGAAGATACGAATTATGACCAAGATTTTTGGCTTAAAGAAAGAAAAACAAAACAACCCCCCCCCCCAAATTTAGCAAATAAGGGCCTTTATGAGGATAGACCACAAAATAAGAAAAAAAATTTAAATATCATGGAAGAAATGGCATGGCAAGGAGGAGATTAAGCAGGAGCTGGCATAACTCAGGGGAGATATACAATAGAAGGAAAACCATTACAAAAATCAAAGACAGGATGGATACTATGGAAGACATACTAGGGGACATAGAGGAAAGAAATGAGAAAAGTAAACAAAATGGAAATAAAAATGTGTTGAAAGAATAGAGAGAAAATGAAAACCATAAAACATAAGGAAAGGTGATACAACACATGTACAATTTGGATTTGCTAAGGACCAAAACCAAAACGATAACATGGAAAAATATTTAAAGAGAATTGAAAAAAATAAAATGAAGATTGCAGCTTATACCCTGAAAGATTATACCGGATGTCAAGCAAAACTTTCCCTAAAATATTTCCTTCTCGGGCGTAGAATGGTGATGAGATTGGAACTTACATATAAAGAAATATTTGGGCATCCAGACAAAAAGAGCAAATCGTTTATTATGGAAAAAAATTGTCTCAGACTTCTCCATAGCAACATGCAACACATTCAGTACGAGACGGTAAAATTATACCAAAGTATGTACAGGGAAAGAAACGATGAGCCACGTATTTTCAATTCAACAATCGTTCTTCTACAATAAAGGCTATAAAACAGGAGCTTTCAACATTAAAGAACTCGGGGACTATTTTTCTTGGGAACTTTCTAGAAGACACTGTTTAGACACTTTAAAAAACCTTAATAATATAAATAAAATAAAAATGAAATAAATAAATAATATTTACCTAAAAAACTCCAGAAAAGCTATGGCCGAAGACTAGCAGATACTGAACACATTTCCTAGATGATTACAACAAAAGTTGCTGTGGGTTTTAGAGTGACCAGAGAGAAGGGAGATGTTGTATACACCACAGGAATGTTGAAATGGGATGGGAGGTAGACGGTGGGCAGTGTGCTCTCTGATCACGTCATCCTATAAAGCAGGATTTATTAGAAATCCTCTAATAAAAGTTTAGTGGGCAGTACAAAGGGAAGCACTGAGAAAGGTAATATGGTTAAATTGGATGGGAAAGAAGACAGTTCATGGGAGAAGGTGAAAGAAGTATGAGTCAGTTTTATCATGGCTCACGGTTAGGATTAATAGAAACATCCAAAAAAATAGAAATAAGGACAATGTATCACTTATAATTATAAAGGTAAACACTAGGCAAAAATTATAGGACTTTGAAATAGCGTAACTACACACACACACACACACACACACACACACACACACTCCTAAGGCACATAATAAAAGACTTAAGAAAAAAAAACATCAGAGAATAGCATTAAAAGGTATGAAAAATTTACCATGAAAAATTTAGAACACATGTATGTGTCATATTTATAAATGTAAATGGGCTTAACTCACAAGAGGAAAAGGAATAAAATCTTTTCATGTTGGTACCCTAAACAGCACCCAACCCTGTGCTGAATACAAGAGTCAAACACACTGACATTCCGAAGGTTAACAAAAAAATGACATTCAAAGATAAGGAAAATGAAGCAAAAGTAAAGAAAGGAGAATTCATGACGTTACATCAGACGGAATCCAATTAATATTTATTTCATGAGAAAAGAGGGACACTTAATGGGGTGTAAAGGACACATTTACCAATGAATATATAATCTAAATAACTGTAAGACAAAACGTAAATTACAGACTTTAAAAAAGCAGATATTCCAAGACATAAGACAGATGAGGAAGAGACAGAAATTCACTAGGACTAGGAGAATTTAATTCACTTTTCTCAGTATGAAAGGATTGGGATAACCCCAAATAAGTAAAACCGTGAGATTCTAAGATAATATAATTAATAAGGACTATCTGGTATTTATTAAAATATGTACACTGGAAAAATATATATCCTTTATATATGTGCCTCTGTAACATTCACAAAATTAGACCATACATTAAATGCAAAATATAACTACAAAATAACTTTAAAGATCAGAAGTCAATCAAATTTTTTCCACCTAAAACTTTAAATACACTCACTTATCTCTTTGGTTAAGAGGAAACCAAAAATATACACTCCAGGGGCACCTGGGTGGCTCAGTTGATTAGATGTCCTGCTCTTGATTTCAGCTCAGGTCAGGATCTCAGGGTTGTGGGATCGAGCTCCGTGTTGGACTCCATGCTCACTGTGGAGTCTGCTTGAGGATTCTTTCTCTCTTCCTCTCCCTCTGCCCCTCATGAGCTCTCTCTCTCGAAAATAAAGTAAATAAATCTGTAAACTAATTATACACTGAAGAGGAAAAACTAATAATGAAAATGAAAGGTAAGCCACAGCTATTGAGCTGAAGACCCCTGACAGAAAATCATAGCCTTAAGTACTTACACCAATAAAATAAAGGACAAAAGCAAATGATTAAATGTCTGACTCAGAAGATTCAGAAAAGGATGGAATAAAGGAAAGGAAAGGAAGGAATTACTAGAGGTAAAATCAGAAAACATTGAGGTGTAGGATGGAAAATACTGAATTAAATAAATCTAAAGCTGATGTGTGATAATGGCAACAAACAGATGAGCTATTTGCTGATGTAATCATGAAAATGCTCAGAATAAGAAAAGAGGACATCATCACAGACACAGAGAAAGTATACAGAATGATACCTTTACTTTGCTCAGTTCCATACATTTGGAACCTTGGGGGGAAATGAACATAATCATGTGAATACCTCTAAATGGTCTGAAAAGCCATTGGGAAAATATTTTTAAGTCTTGAAGCAATCAAATTATTAAATTAAAAGAGGTAGATGCTTGTGCAGCCTGATTAAATGTATCTGTTTCAGCCCGAATCTGGGGTTCTGGCAACATTTCTGTAAGAGCCAAGAACGACACAGTGACAAAAGCTCAACTTCTATTATTTTATGCTGTACTGGGGATATTAGCAAAAACATCGAACAAAGAGAAAACAGACATATGAAAATTAAAAAGAGATTAAGAGAGGTGTTATGTGAAACTTATTTGAAAGTATACTGAGGAAACGCAGGAGAATCAAGAAAACAGATCATCGAAGAAGTCAGGCTCACTCTAAATAAATCAATAGCTTTCATATGTGTATACACCATAACTGATTAGAACATATTCATAGATAAAGCATGCCATTTATCACAATAACAAATAGAATAAGTACTTGGGAATTAACTCTACACAAAATGTTCAAGGTCAATTGAAAAATAATGAGCAGTGCATCTGAGTGGCTCGGTTTAAGTGTCCGACTCTTGACTTCAGCTTGGGTCGTGATCTCAGGGTTGTGAGTTTGAGCCCCACATCGAGGGGGCTCAATATTCTACCAATATTCTACCAATATTGAGCCCCATGTCCACGCTTAGGACAGAGGCCGCTGGAGATTCTCTCTGTCCCTCTCTCTCTGCCCCTCTACCACTCATGCTCTATCTCTCTCTGTCAAAATAAATAAAACTTCGGAATAAAAAAACAATCAAAATACATTGAAAAGGATACTTGAAAAGTATAAATATCTACTATATTGTGGATGAGAAGTTTCGACTTAATAAATACATCAGTCATATCTGAGTTAATTTATAAATTTAACGAATTATAAATAATGTCAATTATAAATTATATAATTATGAATTGTAAATAAAATGTCGGTAAGTTCTTTTTTGATGTGAATTGCACAAGATGTTTACAGTTATATTGAAAAAGAAATTTTATTTTATTTTTTTAAATTAAATTTCGAATAAAAGTTTTAAATAAATTTTTAAAATTTTTAAATAAAATTTTATTTATGAGAGAGAGCACAAGCAGGGGGGAGAGGGAGAAGTAGACTCCCCACTGAGCAGGGAGCCCAATGTGGGCCTCAATCTCAGGACCCCGGGATCATGACCTGAGCTGAAGGCAATGCTTAGCCCACTGAGCCACTCCAGCACTCCTGAAAAAGAAATAAAAAAACAAAACAAAACTGTACAGGAATGGAAAATGAATGTATGTGGATGAGTCACAATAGATTATTAAATACTTCTGTAGAAATTTAGCAGTTAAATAGCATAGCACTGGTCTACTAATACATAGACTAAAGAAAAGATCAAAATGCTTGTGTATATTTAACACAAATTAAAGTTGGTATCTCAAATCAGTGGAGACAAACAAAGACTATTCAATAAATATATTGATAAAATGAGGCTAGCCATCTGGAAAGAAATTAATTTGGATCTCTACCTCTCACTGAACAGCTGGAAAGACTCTATGTGGGGCAAGGATTTAAATATAATTAATCGAAATTAGAATTTATTTATAAACTTGCAGTGGAGAAGTACTTTTAACTGTAATTTAAAACTTCCAAACCACGAAAAGACAGTCAGGAAATTCTAGTACATTAAAGGCAGTAATCGGAACCACAAGATGCATAGTTGGCAAAAAGAAACACAAGTGATTGGAGAAATGTTCCAATTTGCATCACAAAGAACTGATATCCTTTGTTTATAAAGAGATACATCTGACAATGTGGTTAAGCTTCCTCAAACTCTGTTGATGGGCAAAAACTTAGAAAATTTGTTAATATTCTTTCTTAGTAAGGCTGTGGAGAACAGGGAATAATGTATTGTTAGTGCAGATGTGAATCAGTAAACTTCTATAGGAGGCTATTCTACCAATATTGATCAAAATCAGCAGGCTTACCTTTGATCCACGAATGCTACATATAGGAATTTATCCTTTGAATATATTTACACATGAAAAAAGTAGCATATTACTGTATTATTCACTGCAACATTGCTTTTCAGAACAAAAAAAAATCCTGGATTTTTATCAATACGGGATGGTAAAATTAATTCTGATCCTGCCCCCCTCAATAAACTACTATGAAACTTAGAAAAAAAGAGAGCTCTCCATGCAGCAAATGGAAATTTCTCCAGGGTGCATAGTTAAGTGAATAAATCACGATGCAGCACATTCTGAGTCACATGCTTCCCTTTGTGTTAAAAAGCTAGAACATGAGACAGGGTTGTAATTTTTGTTCGTATGTTCATGATGTATGTCTAGAAGGATAGACAACGCAGTAGTCATAGTAGTTACCTGGTTGATTACCTGGTTGGAGGGGAGATCGATGGTGATCATTTAGATCCCAAATGGAAGCACCAGCAAGGCTTCTCGTCCAGTCTTGTACTATTTAACTTCGAACCACATGAATATATTTTTTCCCAAGAATCGAGTATCTACCAAGAAGATCGAAGTTACTGTATTCCTATATATCTGGCTGTAGGGGAACAATTCTGAATGGATTCAAGTGGGATCTCTGAAACATTTTCTAGATCATCAGACTCTTTGTTTTTTGCTATGGAAATTTCCAGGTGCCTCCTCATAAATTGTCATGTAATGGACATGATTACTTTTCCCTACAAGGATTTTGGCAATTTTCATCTCAAGGGTCAGTTATGCCCGGGATATGAGTTTTTCCTCTGTACCTTAATTTCCTAACTAATTTTGCTTGAGAGCTGGATATCAAGGATTTTAATACGGTTGACCCTTGAACAATGTGGGGGGTAAGATGTGCTGACTTCCCCTTGCCCCATGCAGCTGAAAATGCACAAACAACTTTCGACTCTCCAGAAACTTAAAACCTATGTTGAACTTTGGAAGCCTTACTGATAACACAGTCTATTCACACATATTTCTTATATGCATTATATGCTATATTCTCAAGGTAGAGGAAGCTTGAGCAAAGAAGATATTATTAAGAAAATCATACCGAGGGGAAAATACATTTACAGTGCCATGCTGGATTTATTAAAAAACAAATCCACATCGAAATGGATCTGTGCAGTTCAAACCCATGTTGTTCAAGGGCCGACTGTAGTTCAACAGCAATGAAAATTGCTCTTTTAGGTCATACGGTGAGAACTGTGTTATAATTGCACAGTTATTTATAGTGTTTCCATTACATGGGATAGATGATGGAATTGACATTTATACGTTATCTATTGTCTTATGAAATTTGAGATAGACAAATTTATTTTTTTAATTTTTTAATTTTAAAAGATTTTATTTAATTATTTGAGAGAAAGAGAGAGAGAGAACAGGGGAGGGACAGAGGGAGAGGGAGAGAGAATCTCAAGCAGACTCTGTGTTGAGTGCAGAGCCCCCACTCAGGGCTTGATCCACAACCACGAGATCAGGACCTGAGCCGAAATCAAGAGTCCGGCTCTCAACCGACTGAGCCACCTAGGATTTGATTTGATTTGATTTGATCTTACTATATCAGGTTTTAAGTTTTTATTTAAGTTTTAATTTTATTTAAATTTATTTAAATTAATTAAATTTATTTAAATTAGCACGCAGTGCAATATTAGCTTCAGGTGTACAATGTAGTGACTCAGCACTTTCATACAGCACCTGGTGCTCATCACGAGGTTGCCCTCCTTAATCCCCACACAGGAGCTGAGGTTTTGCTGCGGTAGCGGAAGTGATGACAAAGAGTAGCGGAAGTGATGACAAAGACGCACGCAGCCGGACAACTGGTATCCGCTAGAGACACAGGTGTGGCAGACCGATCACCACTTCAGCAATCCGTGAGGAATCGCCACCTAAGTCCAGGTACTGTTTTCCAATTTTCCTTGTGTTTTGGTCTATCGTTCATGTCAAAGAGTGTTCTTTAATTTGCACGTGGTTTTGGATTTGCCAAATTTCCTTTCTGACATTGATTTCTGACTTAATTCTGCTGTGTTTGGAGAACATACTTGGTGTGATTTCTGTTCTCTGAGATCTAGTGAGGCTGCGGATGTCCCCCGTGTGCTTGAGAGGGACGTTTTTCAGGTGTCGTTGGGTGGGGTGCTCTATGTTACGGTGTGGTTCAAGCCTTCTCTTTCCTTGTGACTTCTGTCCAGTTGTGGTATGTAATGCTAGAAAGCGATATCAAGTACGATTACGCAACTGTCTTGTAGGATTGAGCTAAATTAGTGATTTCTTATTTCTAAGTGTGTGTCTCAAGCAATAGCGTCATAAAAAAAAAATCTAGCCTTTCTAAGATATTTTAAAAATGAGCCACTGCGTAGCACTGAACCTTATCCCATTAGGAACCATGTAAAAGATCGAAGCAAAAGTATCAAGACTCTGGAAATAACGGGTATAAAGTAGAAATTAGGCCACCTAAATTTAGAAGCATCTGGAAATGTGAATGTATGCCATTTGTCTCAGTGTTGGATGGGTGTATCCATGGGCTGCCCATTCCCCTGTTAGGTAACATAATGAGTCGTGCCACAGTTTCACAAATTCCGTCATTTTTTCTTGGTCTGCAAGGCTTTTCGTATGAAATAACCCAGATCGGCTACTTTTAGTTGATTTATTCTCTATCACAGATGCTTGCTGCTGTTTTTCCTCAGATGGTTGTGATTTCTACAACAAAGAATTCTATGGGAGAGAGGAGTTCTGTAATGTTTGCAGCAGGGACATGATATAGTCACCAAAACCCGTTCTCACCGTGGCTTCCTTCCAGATGGGTGGTCCACTAACATTGTGTCTCACGGTCTCTTGACGCTTTAACAAATGGTTGGTGACCCTACAAATGCTTTTGTTTGTGTGCCTTCTGTGTTTTGATATTTACTGTATGGGAAATTAAACAGAGACTTGAAATAGTTAATTTATATCAAAATAATGATAATAAATATACTACATGTTAACATAAGTAATGTGTTTCTCTTGAAAATTAACTATATCCACCGCCTAAAAAAAGTGAGAAAAGTGGTATTGTATGTTTTTGAAGCTCTTTAATGTCTAACTTAAGAGGATGTAGCTGGATTCACACACTTGTCTCTACACTCAATCTGTTGCAATCTGTCGTTTTGGTTGAGGCATATGAAAATGAAATATGACCTCACACAGGTACCTAGTTGCAAAATGGAATAACATGTCGATCATCTTCTCATTGCCGACATTAATTGTAGCTATAATTATAGACATTCTTAGTTGATTCTATAGCAAATCTGGACAAGAGGTAATTTCTTAACGGGTAAAGATTAGTTACAATAAACTTCACATATACTGCCACCTGAAAATCCTTTTATTTATCTCGTACTTTGAAAATATTTTTCATTCATGCATGATTTTTGGTGCATGAAGTATTGATGGTTTGGAGAATATTGGCTCACCAGTTTAGGCAAATCTTCCTTTAACTCTTAGAAATTTAAAAGCCTGAAGGGTGTGCATTTTCACAAACCACAGGGTAAAAGGAAGGAGGAAACTCTAAATTGGTGGGGCCATGGGGCATGAAGAATAATGGACTGTGGAGATTCTTCCTCCAAAATAAAATCAGGAGCTAATCAAGGAAACCCCGTCCCTCCACCCCCCAGCCGGGGATGGTAGTTACCTCTCAGAGTTGGGAAAGTTATGGCCTTGGGAGCATTGATTGTCCACATTCTAGAGGGAGAGATCACTGAGGGGCGTGGTCCCTGGTCTCCCATGTACATTGCATGTGTGGCTAACAATCATGTAGCAGTCTTGGTTTGCAAGTCATGAACCCCATTTAGAGCCATCTGCACCTGCAAGGTGGATGTTGCTTATCACCTAGACATTGTGATGTTTGAGCTGGTTGGTGGTGCTTCATTGGGAAAGCAAATATATTTCCTGGGGTAAGAGTGACAGTTCCTTCATTTGAGGAAAATAACGTGATGGGTGTCCGGGCGCTGGAAGGGTTGGCTCTGGCAGAGGCTGCTCTAGGTCCCTCATTCCTGTTTCCTTTCCCCCCCGAGGACAGACTTAGGCTCTGTATTGGAACATTTCTTGCAGTTAAGTGGGGTTATTAAGCACGCGCTGTGTCAAAGTGTTGTCATGTAGCCAGAACCATGAATATGGGTCCTTTCTTGAGTGAAATGATACTCTGTGGTGTTAAATAAGAGATTTATCTATTGTTGTTGTGGTCACACAAGCCTGACTTAACTACTGTAGTGGTGTCCTGCTTTTTAATGCTTATGATATGTTTCTTTCATAGTTTCTGTGAGCCATACAATGACTGATTTGATAGTAGGTGGGTGAAAAATGTCATGAGGAAGTATGATACATGATACTAACTCAATGTGACCTAGAGTACGACATAGCAGCCAAAAACCTAGTGAAAATATCTTTATTACAATGTGATAGAATCAGAGTGATGCTCATGACTCCATAAAAAGCATCCAAAAGAAAGAACATTTGCAGCCACAGCAGCATCAACAACAATGACCTTTTCTAGAAAAGACCGTAAGGTTTTCTACGTTCAAAAATTTCAGAAATATGACCTGTCCCGTTTTCCCATTCGGTCATCCCATAATTTTGAACGTGTGTGATTTCTCTGTGTTTGCTCAATCCTTATGAAGGGGGATTTGGTAATATCCAACAATATCACCTTGATTCCAGTTAGGACTGTCCCTTAGCATTGAGAATCCTGGGATGATTTACCTCTATAGGTATCCCTCAGAATGAACTAGTTTCTTTTTTACAACAGGCATGTCTAGTTAGATTTTAAGGTCTACTCTTAGAAATGTATTGGTTGGGGTGCCTGGGTGACTCAATCGGTTAAGCATCCCACTCTTGATTTCAGCTCAGGTCATGCTCTCAGGGTCCTGTGATCAAGCTCTGTGTCGGGTTCCACGCTGAGTGTGGAGCTTGCTTGAGATTCTTTCTCTCCTTCTGCCCCTCCCCTACCCCCGCTCACACACTCTCTCTAAACGAAGAATGTATTGGTCATTCCAATGATAAAGTATCAAATTTATTAATCAATGCATAGACAATCATCTGAAATAATCCAGTGAATAATGTGTAGGCATGTGAGGAAAATTTTTGACTTGAAAGTATTTCATAAAGTAAAATAAGGTGATAAAGGGGCTGTTATAGATTTTCAATTTGATTAGAGAGTATTTTATGTATCAAATAAAGAGAGATAGAAAAATAATGTATCGAAAGGAAGACCTTAATTAACTAAATAAATTGGATTTGGAAACAAAGAGTAGGATTAAGCTTGCAGAAAAGTTCATCAGTAATACTTAAGATAAAATTAAGAAACAGTGGATTGAAACAATTTCAGAAAATGGAATGAAACAGAAAATAGCATGATGTAACTTAATCTAAGAAAGAAGGGAACTCTTGATGAAAATGAAGAAAACAGATGAAAATATATTAGGAAAGGTAAACTAGAAGAAAATTATCCGGAAGAAAATAAGCAAGCCTCCCAAATTGCCTATTCAGAGAACTCATCCATTTTTTCAGTGAATGCAAAAAAGGTTATGTAGTAAAGAACCGTGCCGTCTTCAACAATAAAATGCATGAAGGGATTGTGGTATATCCAAACAATGGAAAATCATAAAGTAGTAAATGATGAGGGGTACCTGGATGGCTCACTCAGTTGCTTAAGTGTCCAGCTTTTGGTTTTGGCTCAGATGGTAAGATCGAGTCCCATGTTGGGCTCTGCACTCAGCAGGGAGGCTGCTTGAGGATTCTCGCTCTCCCTCTCTCTCTGTCCCCTTCTCCCCCCGCCTTGCTCACACTCATGCGCATGCTTTCTCCCTCTCTCTCAAAATATATGCATTTTAAAAAGTAATAAATGATGCAGGACTTACGCCCCAGGTATAATTGAGAGAACAGAGCCAGACATAAAGAAATAAGTGTTTTGTGATTCTATGTATATGAGGACATTATACTTAAGACAAGAGGATTTCTTTATTTTTCCATCTTTATATGTGAATACATTATACCATTTCCAGTCCTGCTACCTCAATATGTGGTCCATGCTAACATTATTGCCTGTCATCAAAACATTACTTGGCTTTTTTTTTTTTTTAATGTCTCAAAATAGATGTAGCCTATGGAAAGCCCTGGACTCATGTCAGGGATTTAAGTTCTAGAACTCTCTGCACTACACTAGTAATGTGTGATCTTAGGAAAATCATGTAATGTCTTTGCAGATCAATTTCCTCATTGGCACACCGGATAGTAGTTGACAGATTGGATGCAATGAGGTCTAACTCCTGAGCCAACAGAATTGCAACTGTGTAATTTGATTTAAACAACAGCAATGACACTGTTTTCTTTCCTAATTAGAAAAGTGTCAACCCCATCCTTCACTACTGGAGTATAACCACCTCAAAACTTTCGATATGTAGAAAATACTCATTTTTTAAAGGTTTATTTATTTATTTGAAAGAGAGAGAGAGAGAGGGTGGGAAGGGGAGGGACTCCACGCTGAGCTTGGAGCCTCACATGGAGTTTAATCCCAGGACCCCAAGATCACGATCTGAGCCAAAACCAAGAGTCGATCGCTTAACCGACTGAGCCACCCAGGCACCGCTATGTAGAAACTATCCTTATAAAGCTCCAAAGTAAATTATGATATATCCATCACCTGTCAATAACAAGCAAACATGAACATGAAGCAGATACTCCAAATAGCACATCTTCGTAAATATAAACCGGAGTTACCACTGTGCCTGGTGGGCTTTTCTGTAATACAGTGTACATATTCCTAGAGCAAGTGGAAAATGTAGCACCCGGAAACTCACTGCTTGCCAACTTGACAGTTGTTTGGAGACTGCAAATTATTAGCACTTGTGCTGTGCTTGGAAGCCATTTTTGCAAAAAAAAAAAAGAAGCAATTTTATTCTAACATGGATTTTAAAGCAAGTGCATTGGTTTGGAGAGCACCCAGGGCAGAGGTTTCCATCAAAATGACACTTTGGATAACGAGCATCGTGGGGAAACTTGGTGTCACTTGCCTCTTGCAAACTGTGACCAGGCTTTGACCTTAGAGGAGCAAAAGGACAATTTCTTTTCTAACAAAATTGGGTATACAAGTGTGTGGCATGGAGAAGCAAAATCTCAAAAAGAGAATTCCCTCAGCAATGGATGAATTATGTGCTCCTTGTATACATTTTTAGGACTGTGGAAGCTACAAGGAAAAAAATCAAACCAACTAAATTCCCATTTCTCAGAGAGTCACGGTTTCTTTTTTAAAAACTGTAATCATTTGGCATATTAATTCATTTGGCATAATCCATTCCACTGTTCTTCACTTAACCTCCAATCATATGAATTTCCCTATGTCATTACTTGCTTTTTTTTTTTTTGTTTTAAGTTACATTTTGTGATCTCACCTTGTGGGTCCACTATAGTTTCTTTAACTGTTATTCTATGTTGGAGATTCCACATTTTTGCTCTTACTTACAAAAGTGTGGTGAATATATAAATTTCTGCCTGTATTTCTGACAATTTTCTCAAAATTTTTGCTGGAAACAAAATTATTGGCTCAAAGGATAGCCTAATGTTAAGGTTCTGTAAACATATTTTGAGCCTATTTTCTAGAAAAT
This sequence comes from Potos flavus, assembly GCA_028534135.1. NCBI lineage: Eukaryota > Metazoa > Chordata > Mammalia > Carnivora > Procyonidae > Potos > Potos flavus. Next base: position 2,343,045 of record CM052887.1, on the reverse strand, counting down.
ATTTGATCACTTACATCCACAGCAGATGTGAATTCTTAACTTTCTTCATTAGTAAATTTGTATGGATTCATACCATTGAACCATTATCAGGGTCTTTGATACTCTGAACTTAACATAAGCTACATGGACTTGACCTTTCTCTTGTATTCAAATTTGCCGTGACCGTCCTCGGGAGGTCAGAAGCCCTATGGTTTGTGTTCGTGCCAATACTTGGGATAAACATAGGTAACTGGTCAAAGCAACTTTGAGAATTTGCTTTGACCGGTTTGGGGATTTGTTTGATGTAGTGGGAACTATCTGCTTCTATGAGAGGTTGCAAATAATTAGAATCTACTTGTCTACTGGTTGAAATATTTATTTCTCTGGATATTTCAAATAAAATAAAGGATATATATATATTTGGTAAGTTCATAATGTATGTTTCCCAAAGTAGAGTGGTATAGCAGATACTGCTTAAAATACTTATCATTACATAGTAGGACATAAATCTAGTCATCCTTACATCCTTTTATTAGACCTTTTCTGGATTTATCATACGACCTGGTTTCTATTTTATATGGTAGTTTTTCTGTACGCGTTTTGTTTTCCTTAACTGTGTCTTCCTGTGAATCTAACACCCAGGACCCTGGCTGGAGCACTGGAAATATTCACAAAATTTGTTGAATGGAGGGATGACTGCATCAATGAATGCTTACAAGAGTTTCACCTGTAAGAAACTAGTTGCCCGTTTAGTTCCAGGATGGTTAACTAGTTTATTAATTCCTCCGAGGTTAGGTTCTGTCCTCCTAAGCTGTTTCAACAAATGAGCATTATCTAATGCATATTCTATTTCTTTTTTTTCCCAACCACTTTGGGGGTTGAATTGATTAGGACATCAACCTACACATCTATAAAGTGGGCTCAAGGCTTGGAATTCAAGGGCTAATATAACTAAAACAAATAAAATGGGGACAGAATCATGGGGTTGGTAACTTTTAAATTTCATCAGAAATATAATTCAATGTAATAAATTACTATATACTATCACATTCAGAGGACAGAAATCATTTTAGCATCCCCAGATAGGAAGGATTTACCCTCTTCCTCCCCACATAATTGTTTTGCACCTAAGAGCCATCACTTTGAACGCTTTGTATCAAATTCTTCTGGGAGTGGATTGTGTATACCTGACAAGTATTTATATGCTTTTTTTTTTTTAATTGATTGGTTCTTCTCTTTTTTCTTTTTTTAGTTTAAAATGTTTTTATTTATTTATTTATTTTTATTTTTTTAATGTTTATATTTTAAAGATAAATGGCATTAACCAGCTGAAAACCAATTTATTCTCTAAATCCAACTTTCCTTCAATTTAGACATATCAAACGAGTTTTATTTATTTATTTATTTATTTATTTTTGAGTATTTTAAACCACCCCTCTACTCTGTGTTTTCCCTCTATTCCTGCTGAATCCTGTCAAAGGGATTTTCCAGCTTGGATCAACAGGTCCCAACTTCACTCCTTTTACTAAAAAAAACACAAAACACAATACATCATGGCTCTTAAGGGTTCCAGTGGTCAAAACTAGGAAAACATATCTTCAGAATAGCTAATTAAGTTGAATTAAAAAAAATGCATACACTCCATACAACTGCCGTTTGATGGGGCTAGCAATCAATTCCTGTGTTCCTGGGAATCATCCTGCTAGATGAAT
>CM052887.1:2312136-2340854 GCA_028534135.1 Potos flavus | reverse complement strand
GGCACCTACAGACTGATTGTGCAAGCTGGAACCCGCGAGGCCATCTTAATATTCGACAGGGAAAAAGATGATTGTTCCGAGACCTTTGAAAAAATTTTGTGAAAACGTTGAAAACACTCCCTTCGTTGGTTACAAATAGATGGGAAATAAAACACAGTAAAATTGATGTTTTATAGTCCACGGTAATTTAACACATCAGGAATGTTGAGAATCAGTGTTTTCTGTCTTTGTTACATGTGCATTGAGAGGTGTGTGGACAGGGACACCTGGGTGGCTCAGTCGGTTAAGCGTCTGTCTTCAGCTCAGGTCATGATCTCAGGGTCTTGGGATCGAGCCCCACGTTGGGCTCTCTGCTCAGTGGGGAGCCTGCTTCTCCCTTTGCCTCTGACCCTCTCCGTGATTGTGCTCCCTCTCTCTCAAATAAATAAAGAAAATCTTTTAAAAAATAGGAAGAAGGGTTTGGACAGCATTGGCCACTTCTTCTCATGGTATAGCTCGAAAGAGGCAGCTGGCATCTTTTCTTGTCTCAGCAAACTGCCTGCACTTTCTACATGTGGATCATCTCCGGGCTCTTTGTCCTCTGTGCTTTCTGTCCTCGGTACCCTCCTTCCACAGGAAGACTTTTCCAGGTGCCGCTCACTTGAGGATCACCCACAACCAGCCCGTCAAAACCACCATGCTCATTTGTAGGGGGAAGTTGCCACAGCGTGTTCCTCTGGGTCACCTCCAGGGCGCCAGTGAGAGCACCGTGCACGTCCCGTTCTCTGCGTTTCTTCCATAGCTCTCTTTATACTGGATCTCACTTTCCCTTCCTGCACCCTCACTTCGCCTCACTCAGCTGCACCATCCAGCTGCTGGTTGCCCCTTTTGGTAAAATGTCATGCTTGTTTCTCCTGGGAGACACGGGGGTAACAGGAGGATGTACCTTTCTCTCTGTGCACCTGGGATTCTGGCTTCTGGCCTGAACACTCTGTGCCATGTTCAGGACGACCATGGACAGTTGCACAGGTTCCAAGTGGCAAGCTCGCGTGGGAGGCCCCCGGCCCACGTCAGGCCCGGGGCACGCCTCTGTGCAGGCTTGTGCTCAAGGACTCTGGCACCCCGGCCTGCACCTTGGCACTCTTGTTCAGGCATCTCCATTCCCAGGTGTCTGCCTGACATGTTCTTCCAAACCCTCTGCTGAGGCGTCCCTCAGGGGATGAGGAGGATGGGGAAATGCTGGAGACACTTTTCTGATTCAGGACTCAGTACTTGTCTCTCCTGGATCTCTCTCTCTCTCTCTCCCCCCAGTTCCTGGATCCAAAGAAAATGTAGGAGCCTCTGGTTTGGAGCATCCTCACGAGTGAGTGGACCCCACGTCTATACTGATCTGACCCGGTACACTGTCCATGAGGACGATGGAACGGGGGAGTCGGCCCTGGTCCATTTTAGCCTCTTGCTCGTAAGGCAGTGACCGAGGCTGGGTTGCTAATTCTGTTTTGGCCTGTAGCTTTCCTCCACCAGGCAGTCTACCCTCTCTGCAGCTAGCTGGAGCTCTGGCCATGCAGGGACCCAGCGGCAGACGAGCAGGGACCAATCCCTGGCCGACGCGGCAGGAAATGATGTCACTGCTCACCGATCCTGATGTACGTCTCTAATTCATGTCGTGATTTCCAGCCCGAAGAGCTGAGCTGCAGGGTAGTTTGACCTTTATGCAATCACCCACAGCTAATATACTGTGGTAGCTGATGAAAATCGTGTTGTTGGAAGGCACGAAGGCACAAGAGCCTTCTGTATTACGGTAGGTGAGCCTTGTATGTGTCAGAACCACACCGAACAAGGGTTGCCTTTGTAATGGCCTTATGTTCCTACCAAGCACATAGAAGCTACTCAGCACGTCGCAGCTCTTTCCCCGGCCTGACCCCACGTCAGCTGCCTTCCAGGTGGGGTGTCACACTCACAGCCAGTGAGCTCTGTCCCCCCACCCAAGCAGAGTGGAGGTCCCCACAGGGCCTCAGTCAGCTCTGCCTGGCCATCTCCCTCCCCCTCCACACCCAGGCATCAGTCGGAACCAGCCGCGTGCCCGGCACCCAACTTCTGACAGTCCGATCGAAGGACTCCGAGGCGTGATGCCAGTGGCCCCCCAGCTGGCCATCTCGGTGAGCTGACACCTCGGAGAGGAGCTGCATGCCTTCACCGGACACTGTCCCCTGGCAACCCTCTGGTCTCCACTGAGGTTTCAAGTGTGTGATATTGATTGAGCCGAGGAATTGATCAATTTATTCATTCTTCCATTTTCAAATATTCATTAAACACCTAGCAGGTGTTGGGAATAATTTTTAAAGATTTTATTTATTTATTTGAGAGAGAGAGAGAGAGAGAGCACGTGAGCACAGAGGGAGAGGGAGAAGCAAGATTCCTGCTGAGCAGGGGGCCGGACAGAGACTCGATCCCAGGACCTTGGGATTATGACCTGAGCTGAAGGCATCACCGACTGGCCCGGACCCTCCCACCCCCACTCCTGGCGATCTATGTGTTGTGAATAATGGCAGAATCTGCCATCTACGTTAACAGATTTCGGGCAGGGGGTTTGTCTTTGAATGTCTTCAGGTACAAAGCTGGACACCAGCAGATCCTTCCCAGAGAGCTGGGAGGGGCAGCAGGCATTAGCCATGTTGCTGACCATCAGCTCCTGCCCGGGGGGCCCTCCCGCATTCGCCTACTCCCCCCCAACCCGGGTCGGCCCAGGTGGGGCTCCCAGGGCATGCCGGGTCCCACCAATCCTGAAGTGAGCAGAACTGACACACAAGCCTCTGGATTTGGTGGAAATATTTGAAAACTGCAAACGAAATCACCCTGAAGGGAAAGAAGCAGTTTCTTTCTGTGTCCCGAGCTGGCAAGGGCACCCTTCCCTTCTCCTGCTCTGGGGTCCTGTGCTCTTCACCCCGACCCATCCCCCAGGCCACAGCAGCGAACACATCATTTGTTCCAGCTGAAGCAAACAGAGGGGGCTGCCTAGGAGGCCCTGAGAGTCTTGAAAGGGAGGCTTTCAGGGGCGGCTGACCTCCTCCTGCCCAGCTACCATGGGGCTTCTCTGCGGAGGCCAGATCCATGCCGGCCTGCAGGAGGGCTGGCCACCCCAGCGCTGGTGGGGAGATGCCTGCTCCACTCCTCTGATCCTGACCACCGCCTAAGACTGTTTAGAAGCCAAGGCCAGTTGGCATTCATGCCATGGCAGCTTACTAGAGGCGGGGCACAGAGAATGCATGTGAAAATGCCCACTACCGGGCAACTGGGGGGGCTCTGTCCATGAAGCGGCTGCCTTCAGCTCAGGTCCTGGGATCGAGTCCCTCCTCGGGCTCCTTACAAAGCCGAGAGTCTGCTTCTCCCTCTGCCTCTGCTATGCGCACGCTCTCTCTCTGTCAAATAAATAAGGAAATAGGTAAAATTTTAAAGAGAGAGAGAGAGAGAGAGAGAAAGAAAGAAAGAAAGAAAGAAAGAAAGAAAGAAAGAAAGAAAGGAGAAAGAAAGAACCAAAGAAAGAAAAAGAAAGAAAGAGAAAGAAGAAAAAGAAAAAAAGAAAAAAGAAAGAGAAAGAAAGAAAAACAAGAAATAAACGAAGATGTGGCACCTGGGTGGCTCAGTGGGTTAAAGCCTCTGCCTTCTGCTCAGGTCATGATCTCAGGGTCCTGGGATCGAGCCCCGCATCGGGCTCTCTGCTCAGCAGGGAGCCTGCTTCCCCCTCTCCCTCTGCCTGCCTCTCTGCCTACTTGTGATCTCTCTCTCTGTCAAATAAATAAATAAAATCTTTAAAAAAAAAAGGTAAATAAATAAAACCGTGTATGCCTTCTGCCAACTGAACCTAATCTTTCCCTGAGCTCTCATTAATGTTACTTCAAGGGGCAAGAGCACCATGACAGTAGGGAAAATGCATTATCAAGAGAGTCTTCCTGACCAAGAAGTAATTTTGGGGAAATTTTGGAATGGGGAACCCTTGCTGCCCACTCCCATGGAGACTCCCAGCAGACGGATGCTGTTGGAATCTCTGCTAAGGGATCTATTACATGTCATTTCATCAACTTACCTTACCAGGGAATTTTCTTCCAAGGGTCTTCCATTTGGAGAAAACCTGGTTCAGGAAAGTCCCAGGGGCTCACACACGCTGACTGAATGGGGACTGGCTGCCCACTGCTTAGCCCCTAGCAACGAATGCCCTAAGTCTCCAACTTTTGTTTCTTTCTCTTTTTTTTTTTTGTCAAAAAAACATAAAATAGCTAATTCTGAGTTGTTTTTGATGAGAAATTAATTTTTTCGAAGTGTATAAAAAAGCAAAGGCAATTCAATGGAGAATGGATAGTCTTTGCTATTTTTTTTTTTTTTTGAGAGAGAGAGAAAGAGTTCTGAGTGGGGGGGGAGGGACACAGGGAGAGGGAGAGAGAGAATCTCAAGCAGACTCTCTGTGCTGCACACAGAGCCCTTCACGGAGCTCGATCTCACACCCCTGAGATCATGACCTGAGACAAAATCAGGACTCGGATGCTTAACTAGCTGGGCCACCCAGGAGTCCCCAATAGTGGATAGTCTTTTCACCAGATGACGCTTGGATGGCTGGGCATCCACACGCAAAACAGTGATTCTAGACAGAGACCTTAGTTTACCCCCAGAATTAATTCAGTTAACTTAGATCGTAGATCTAAATGTAAAATGCAAATCTACAAAACTTCACGGTCCATGAACAAAGACATTGGTAAGTTGGACTGCATTAATATTAAAACTTCCTCTCAGTGGAAGACACGGTTAAACGCATGAGAAGACAAGCCACAAGATGGTACAAATTATTTCCAAAACACATTTCCGCTAGAGGGCTGGTGTCCAAAATATCTTTTAAGAAACTCTTAAAGCTCAACAATAAGAAAACTGAAAAAAAACCCACTTACAAAAAGGGCAAAAGATCTGAACAGACATCCCACCAAAGAAGATGGCAAATAAGCATATGAAAAGATGCATCACAGATCATCTGGGAAATGCAAATTAAAACAACAATGAGATACCCTCACACACCAATTAGGATGGCCCAAATCCAGAATACTGACAGCACCAAGGAAATGGAGTAATAGGGACTCTCATTCATTGCTGTTGGGCATGCAAAATAGTAGACCATTGATGGTTTCTTGTACAACCAAACATACTCTTACTATAGGATCCAGCAGTCTTGCTCCTTGGTATTTACCCCAACGAAATGAAAACCTATGGCCACACCAAAGAACTGCACATGGATGTTTACAGCTGCTTTGTTCATAATTGTCAAAACTTGGGAGCAACCAAGATGTCCTTGGTTGGCTACTAAACTACGGTCCGTCCAGACAAGGGAATATTATTCGGTGCTAAAACGAAAGGAGCTATGTGATTATGAAAAGCCATGGAGACACCATCCATGCATATTACTAAGAAAGAGAAGCTAATCTGGAAAGGTTACATCCTGGATGATCCCAACTCTGTAGCACTCTAGAAAAGGCAAAACATAGAGACAATAAGAAGATCAGCGGTTGCGAGTTTGGGGGTTGGGGAGGGCTAAGCAGGCAGGCCACAAAGTATTTTTAGGGCAGCGGAACCTATTCTGTATGATACTATAACTGTGGATACATGTAACATCCACTTGTCAAAATTCGTGGCTAACATTTGGGAATGTCTGAGAACGGGGTCCCACCTCACTGTCCCTCACGCGTGCCCCCTTCTTAGAGTCCACACTCACTTTTGCGTGGGACACGGATGCTGACAGGTTGGCAAAGATGCTTGGCTGACAGGACCTTATTAATAATTCCAGTTCCTCTTCTCAATGGATCACCTGTCCACAACTTTCTTAATTATAATGTTGATTAGGTAAGGTTCTCCAAAAAAAAAGGAAAAGGGAGCCGTCTGCACTTGTCCCGGTAAATGTCATGTTGACAGAGATGATTTATTATGAAAATTTCCAATGGAAATGTGCTCTGTCTATGTAATGCATCACCCAGTGTCGGTCAGTGAAACTCTGCGGTTAAAACTGGTGAGTTGAGGAGCCCCTCAGGCTTACATTATCTTATTTAGGCTTCAGAATAGGTCCGTGAGCTAAATATTACTCCTTGCATTTTGTCAATGAGAATGAAGGCGTGGGACTTCTCCCCTGACCCGTCATAACTTTCCCAAAGCCACCTACCATCAAACATTGGTGAAGAAAGGATTTATTTTATTTAAACATTATTTATTTATTTATTTGAGAGAGAGACAGAGAGAGAGCGAGCGAGAGCACAAGAGCAGGGAGAGGGGCAGAGGGAGAAGCAGGCTTCCCGCTGAGTGGGGAGCCCAATGCGGGGGCTCGATCCCAGGACCCTGGGATCATGACTTGAGCTGAAGGCAGACCTTCAACCGACGGAGCCACCCCGGCGCCCCTGAAGAAAAGGTTTAAATACTGTTCTTGCCTCTGTATCAACATGTGGGGATTGCCTTGGAGTGGCAACAGGGGATTGCTTTTCCCCAGGTTCTTGTTAGGGAGCACCGTCTTCAACTCCCGGCCATATATGTCCTATCTCATGGGTCCACATTCATGGATGATGGTCTGAAGAGCATTCCATTCCCAGTGGGCTCTCAGCTTCCTCCAAAACACAGAGGACAGCATGCTCGGGACACATGGACTGACCCCCTCTCCCCAACTGGATAGCTCTACTTGACGGCTGGCTTTGTATCGGCTGCCGGTACCTCGAATCACGGAATGTAGGGGCTTCATGGCGCCTGCTGCTGTGTTTACAGTTGGGATGTTGCTGAGGATGTTGCTTATCATGTGATGTGGGTTCCACTTCTGAGTTGCAAGCAGGGCACTGGAGGTTGGCGTCTAGAAGCGAGCAGTATTGGGAGAAATGGAGGGTACATGCACAGAGACCTAGGCGCTGGGGAGGTGGAGGCGGTGGGAGGTGGGACCACGGTCCCGAAGCAACGTGGTTCCCAGAAAGGAGTCAAGGACCACAGTCAGCCATGGAGGGAGGTACAAAACCTTGAGCCCTGGAATTGGTGCGAGATTGAAATGAGGAAAAACGCATGGGTTTCTAAGTCGGAAAGCCCAGAGTTCAACCCACGTGACTCAAGTTTCTGAGCTCCAGCTCTGCCCTATAACATGGGGATCAGCTTCCGACACACAGGGTTATCTTGAGGGTTAAATAAGCTCACGCACATGAGGCAGCTGGAATGACGGTTGGCACATCGCAGAAGCTCAGAAAACATAGTAAAAATTCGCGAGCATCACCACGTGGACTTGGCAGGAGGTAGAGGTCTAGGTCCTGGAGCAGAAACTCTGAATGCACGCCCACTTTCGCGGATTCTCCCCTCCGCACTGGGGGACCTACGTCATCTGAAAGGGGTAGCAGGTCGGAAAACGCTTCCAGATACTTCTGCCTCTTCTAATGCTTGCTTCTGCTGCTGCTGCTGCTTAGAACTCATGCGCACTCAAGTTCGAGCGGGAACAGCAGCTGAAGAATGCCATCCCTGCTATGCCAAAGCGGGCGGGTCCTCTGAGAAGCTTCTGTGCATGGTCAAATGTTGCAGTGGGAAAAACCCCAAAGCAAAATAATTGGGGTTTCCTTTGTGAGGTAGCTCCCGGCACCGGTAACATTTCTTTGGGGGTATTCTTATATTTCAAATTACCTCCTCTGCTTGGATTCTCTCCCCTGTTTGTTTTGTTTTACCTAAATCTTCTCTGGCAAGCAAGGATCTGGAAAAAGTCATTCCTTTAAATCATCGAATTCCTCTGCTGTGGTACAGTTTCCGTATAGGGCCTTGGAAATCTGGCTATACTGATTTTCCTTGGAAGAAAATATGATTAGTTGGTCTGATTTTCTTTAATTATGGGAGATCTGGGTCTGAAATAAGAGACCATCAGGGCACCTGGATGGGTCACTTGGTTAAGCGTCTGACTCCTGATTTCAGCTCAGGTTATGATCTCAGGGTTATGGGATCGAGCCTCACATCAGGGTCCACACTCAGCATGGAATCTGCTTGTCCCCCCCCCCCCCCGCTCCTCCCTCTGTTCTTTCTGTCTCTCTCTCGCTCAAATAAATGAATGAGTAAGTAAGTAAATAAATAAATAAATAAAATCTTTTAAAAGTATAAATATTGACATAGTAAAAAAATCCTGTTTAAGGAAAGAGAGTAAACTCGGATGTTCTTATTCTTTGTGTCCAGGGGAGGAGGAAGGGGATTTTGATTTTGGTTGTCTCCTCTGTAATAGCAAGAATGGATGTAATTTCACATCCATGAGCTCAATTTTGGGTCACAACCCTCTGTGAAGTAGTTATCATAATTTTCATGTTCTAGATGAGGAAACAGGCCACAAGAGCCAAAAATTAGGATGTGGAGGAAGAAGGATTTGGAGACAGGTCTGTTTGATTTTAAAACATGTTCATTTCTATTTCTGTCGACAACACATTAATACAAGATCCTGTGATGTTATGAAAATTTTAGCTCAAACACATTTCTGTGAAAACTGTATGTTGATTGTGGGGCTCTGTGGGGTTTGCAAAAAGTGAAAACTTTACTCCCTGCCTCCCAGATCCTGTTTCTTCTTCTTGATTGCATTTATTTTCCTGTTTTCAGCAGAACTCTAGGCTCAATTATAGGTTTTATGAAACTCTGTAATCATTCTAGTGATCTGAGATTCTGGGGCTCCAGCAATCTTCCTAGATGTTAGGATGAAGTGGGGTATAGGCTATAGGCTAAGCTAGAGGGGGTGCTTTCCAGTGGGGGGCATGCCCATTCTGATGACATTGTATAAAAGGAGCTCTGCGTAGGGGGTCTATGCATAAGGGAATGAGCATGTGGGGTTTTTGTGTAAATGGGTCCGCATATGGGGGTCTGTGTGTGGGGGTCACACACACACACACACACACATATATATATACATACACCTCTAGATATAAAGGAAAATCTACTCTGTTGGCGAGAGAACCAGAGACTTTCAAAAGCCAAGCAGGGACCCTGTCAAACTTTGTTGGGAGGGGGCATAAAATTCAACTTTGGAGAAAACTGGCTGAAAAGAAACATAATAATGATTCATTTTCATTACACATCGAGAGGCAGACCCCTTAGATCTTGTATCACTAATGGGCTTTCTCCTTGCCCTGAAGGTCAGAGAGGGCTTTACCTGGCCAGCAGCCATACTCAGAGATGTTGAACTTGACACTCGTGCTCTTTCCTTCTGTTTGACTGAGCTGAGTGCTTTGTCCTTGGAGATCTGTCCAACTCTCCCCAGAGGATGCTTAGGACAGAAGCGGGAGCCTGTCCCTTCCGCAAGGGTAGGCGATGGCCGCGTGACGACTTGCATTGCTCAATTTTGACTCCTGGGGGTGTGGGCAAGGGTGAGTGGGGGTGGCTCGAATGCTTGGTACTGCCCTGGACTGCCACGTGGGGGAGATGCCAGCGTGTCAGCTCACTAACTGCTGGGGGCACACAGTACAGCTAGAAAACTCAGCTCTCCAGCAGCGGAGGGCATCTCCTTGCTGGGCAGACTGGCCCGGGGCTCTGCGCAGGGACTCGCAGCCCTTGTCATTGGAAGCAGCACTGACTGGGCAGCCTGTATCAGACTCAGGCCCTTGGAAGGACAGACTTACCAGTGGGGGGTACGTCTACCCCTCCCTGACTGCTGGCGAGTCTTTGAGAAGTCTCATTAGCCTCAAGGAAGTGCTTGCTGTTGGAGAACCCAGAAGACATGGATCAGCCTCGTCTCCCCTTTCTTGGTGCCCCGGGAGGAGGCTGGTGTCCCCTGGGAATGCATTTCTCTGCCCCAGCCGCCCATCTGCCTCCCTGATCCTCGGTCATCTTCCTTGACTTCTCATCTGTCTCCCGGAGCCGTGCATCGACCTCAGTTTCCTGCCCTTGTCTGGTCTCTTCCATGTCTCCTGCCTGCTGCCAGTGGCTTTCTTTGCCCTGGATGCATTCCCATTTCTCTTTCTTGCTGAGCTCTGACAGGCCTGCAGTTCAGCATTCAGAAGAGTTCAAGTGTTTGTTCTTTTAATTCTGTCGTGGGAACAAGAATGCACCTGTGCACCAGTGAATTATTTTCTGCAAACTTATTGCAAATAGAAATCGGCCGTCAGGACGATCCTGGGATTTGGAATAATCGCATGCATTCGGAGGATTATAGAGATGCCATCCTCATGCCTGTCCTCGGTGCCAGTCTGGATGCCCCAGGGCCTCCCCGGTGACAACTGAGAGCACGTAAGTCCTCTCTGTCCCCGTGGCTGCTCTCCAGAGTGTGGCGCGCCTGCGGGTTCACCTCCCGCGGTCTGGCCTGCTCAGCCATGACTCGATCTCGTGTTTTGGGGGGGCTGTATTGATTTTGGCCACTGTTTCTGATGTCTTCCCAAATTCTCCTACCGCTGCCCTTGGATCGCTGGACAAAGATGGTCAGGACAGATGCCCCTCTGCCCGGTTCCCTGCCACCCTTGTTTCGGGCTCTGCTGGACACACAGACCGAGTGCACGGGAGACCCATCCTTGCACTTCCACGGCACCCACACGAGGGAGGACCCCAGTTGCCACGTGACTTCGGAACAGTACTTTGTGCTCTTCGTGTCTTCAGTTAGGGAGACCGAGGGCTCCGTCTGCAGCCTTCTAACCCCTTCTCTGCCCAAAGGCACAGAAGAAGGGTTGACGGTAATTACGGTAATTACATTTGAGGTCCCGAGTCTGTTCTATTGACTCACTCTCCCTCAGCAGACTGCCCTTCCCCCTCCCCCTGAGACCTGGGGCAGCCCCCCGCTCCAGGCTCCAGGTCATGCCGGGGCCATGGGGGCTGGTCATGACCCCTGTCTCCACTATGGATGCCTGGGCTCACTTCTCTCGGCTCGACTGTGTGCAGACTGGGAACATTCTATCTGTGTGTGTGTCATCTATAGGAACCCTGGTCTCATACTCGGGATCAATGACACTTTTTCTCCTCTAAAATGAATTTCACTTTTAATGCTGAGCTCGAGGAAGCTGTAAGCTCCCACAGTAGCTAATTATAGGAGCAGAGGTGCTCGGGCGTGGGGCCCGTGAAGGTCAAGGAGCTCTGGAACATGACAGATTGAATCCAAGTTGAACTTGCGTTGAGGGGGAAACAAAACAAAACAAAACTAACATAGAGACGCATTGCTAGGAACTGAACTGTGTCTCTTCAAAAAGCTGACATTGAAGACTGTGTTTGGAGGTAGGGTCTTTGGGGGAAGTAATTATGATTAAATGGGGCCATCAGGTTGGGGGAAGCCCTCATCCAATGGAACGAGTGTCCTTATAAAGAAAGGAAGAGAAACCAGAGGGCACACAGAGAAAAAACCATGTGAGGACACTAACCCAGCCAGGACCTTGATCTGGGATGTCCAGCCTCCAAAACTGAGAGCAATGCATTTCTGTTATTTGGAAACTACCCCATCTGTGGTTCTTGTTCCAGTGGCCCGAGCCAAGGAGCATATCTGTCAACTTCCAGAATGCATCCCTGAGCAAGATGTGTACTTGAATATGTGAGGGAGACACCCTAACCCCAGATGACACCAGAGACACGATGCCCGACACACAGTGGACACCTGAGGGGCAGCTGGGGGAGGGTGTATATTTCAGTGGCTGGATGAGTTCTGATACATTACAAAGAATTACTCAAGGTGAGCTCAGTCTGAATATATTCTTTTCTTCCCCTCCAAGCACTTTAGCATTTTTCAAAGACAGGCACCGGCCAGCCTAACAAAATCAAATTAATGAGTCTGACTCTCCTGACCCACCTGTCCCTAGGGATTTTGTTCAGTTTCTTTGACAGCGAAGACTCAGAAACAGAATGGAGTTACATTTTGTGGGCGTTAAGGAGCAGCTGAAATCAGGGGCGCCTGGGTGGCTCAGTTGGTTTAGCATCTACCTTCGGCTCAGGTCATGATCCTGGAGTCCTGGGATCGAGTCCCGCATCAGGCTCCCTGCTCTGCGGGGAGTCTGCTTCTCCCTCTGCCCCTCCCTCTGCTCATGCTCGCTCTCTCTCAAATAAATAAATAAAATCTTTAAAAAAATAAAAAAAGGAAGAGCTGAAATCAGAGTCAAGACCCCCTAAGGCTAATACAGGAAGCTGTGAACACGTGCATGGAAATTGTACCTCCAGTTTGGAAAGACTAGAAAGACGTGACCACGTGGGCAGTGCGCACAGTGCTGCCCAGGGAGGAACAAGAAAACAGGGGTAGCACTGCAGAAAGGACCCCGGGCCCTGGAGCCCCTGGGGGGTAGGGGGGATGATCTGGAAGAAACAGCCCCGGATTTGGATCCCAAGGCTTTGTCTCTTAGTGGATGAGTCCACGAGAGGAGTATCATCATCCCATTAAACCCCAAATGGGAATGAAAATAATTGTCTGGCTTATATCCATTTACACTTTCTGCAATCGCTCCGCAAAAGCTGAAATTAGTATTCCCATTTGTATTGCTGTGGAAAGAGTGGTAGGCTTGGAATAAATCTTCACTACTGAACCTTCTCAATGAGGAGCCCATCTGTAGCAGGTACAGGGAGAGAGGACAGAGGATGGGCTTTGGAGGCAGAGCTCTGCTCCAGTGCCGATCCCTGGTGCAGCTTGTCCCTGGAAAATTAGCAGATCACTCTGAGGCTCAGTTTTTCCATCTATAAAATGGAAACGTGACTTTGTTCCTAGCAGCAGAGTACACTGAACTAGTTCAAAATCTCTCTTGTTCAACGCATGTACAAAGGCTGGAAAAGTAGAACGAAGGAAACAAAACCTACATCCAGAGCTGGGCTCAAGAGAAAGAAAGAATTGAGATGCTGGAGAGGAGGAGGTTTAGAACCAGAGGCAAGAGCTCAAGACCTGGGCCCCTGGGGGGGGGGGCAGTCAGTGGAGGGTCTGACTCTTGGTTTCGGCTCAGGTTCGTGATCTCAGGAAACTCTAGGGACTGAATAAGTTGAGTAATGGGACTCAACCGTATATGTAATATTTGAAGTTTTCATTGGAAGGAAAAACCAAATAAAGAAAGAGTGTATAAAGGAGAGGAGGGAGAAAGGAACAAGGGGGAAAGGAAAGATCCAAAGGAAATATGGCAAATTGCTAATATTTAAAAAAAATCTAGATGGTGTAAGCAGGTATTTTTTCCTATTTCCAGAAGTTAAAATGTTTCATATTAAAAGATCTCAAATAAGGGACACCTGGGTGGTAGAGTTGAAAACCAAGTCTGGCTCTTGGTTTCAGCTCAGATCAAGATCTGAAGGTCTTGAGATCAAGTCCTGTGTCAGGCTTCCTGGCTCAGCACAGAGTCTGCTTGACTCTCTCTTCTGTTCTTCCCCACCCCCCACTCTCTTTGTCTCTAAAATAAATAAATCTTTTTAAAAAAAGGATATCAAATAAATAAATGGAGATGCAAATACCTATTTTAATAATTATTATGATTATTGTGTTTTACGTATTATATATATCACATAGTGTGATATATACCATATCAGATATTAAATATATGCATATGTATTTATGTTCTTAGGAAATATATAAAAGTGTCTTGCATGCCAAGTTGAGAACATAATCAGTGCATAACAAACAAGGCTTTCCATCTCATAGTTCGCACGGGAAAATGGCACCCGTCCTGCATGGGTCTTTTTTTCTTTCCATGGCTATCATGCTCATAAGACTTCTTACACCTATAGGTTAAGGTCTCAGTCCCCTCAGTCACCCGGTATAGACACCAATGACTCTAGGTTGTCCTCTTACTTACAACCAACTGGCTGTAAATCGGGGTTCCCGTGATCACCCGCTTGGGTTCCACAGTTTCTTAGAATGGCTCCCAGAGCTCAGGGAACCACTTACTTATGTTTATGATTCATCACAAAGGAGGTAATAAAGGACACAGATGAGCAGCCCGAGGAAGGGATATGTAGGGCAAGTTCTGGAAAGTTCTCCAGCACAGGAGCTTCTGTCCCCGTGAAGTTGGGGTGCACATAGATGTGTTTGCCAACCTAGAAGCTCCCCAAACTCTGTCCTTTGGGGATGTTTATGGAGGCTCCTTCACATGGTATGATTGGTTCCCGACTCCATCTCCAGTCCTCTCTTCACTGAAGGATGAGATGTGGGGCAGAAAATGGCAAGCTTCTAATCATGGCTTGGTCCTTCTGGTCACCAGCCTCCATCCAGGGGCCACCCAAGAGTCACCTCATTAGAACCAAAGCCACTGCTGTCACCAGGACAATCCAAAAGACTTAGGAGCTCTGTGCTAGGAACTAGACCAGAGGCTAACACAAATACATATATATTCTTATGCATAATTTTTTTCATTGTGTTTAATATCCCCCCCCACCACCAAATTTGTCTCTTGCTTTCAAGGATTTGAACTAATGCAACTTAGAATGTTCTTAAGAAAGCCCCACAGTGGACCAGACAGTGTGTGATCCTGGGGTAGTCCTTCAGTGTGAGGAGGGCAGACAGTACGTGGGTAGCTGGAATGCCTGGAAACCCAGCTCCCCTGCCCCCTCCCCAGGGACTTTGGCCAATGCCTTCACCTCTCCATGTATCCATCTCTCCTGTGCAAAATAGCTGTATTCTGGTCCCACCTTAAAGATCACAGTAAAGATTAAATTAGTTAATACGTGAAAAACAGAATACCGTCTGGCTTACAGTAAGCACTGTGTCTCCTTGGTGATTTGGAAACTCAAGTCCCCAGAGTGAACTTATTTCCACAGATTTAGAGGGAAAGTGCACAGTCAGCTTGTGTTTGGAGCTTAAATAGTTACTGAGGCACCAGACAGCGCTGGAGGAAAAAAGGGCACATGGCTGCAAAGACCCCGTACTTCTTCCACGGTCCCACTGCTCTGACTTTGTCCTCGTGTTTGCGGCGGGGCGTGCAACTGCTGCCCCATTCCTCTGGAGCCTCGTCTCACATTGGGGCTGGGAAACGAGTGGTGATACTGTTCTCTGAGCTTCCAACTAGGAAAATAATCCCTTTCTCTGGGTCCAATACGACAAAGCATACTCAGCCCACCGTAAAGAGCTGCACAGGGTAGATTCTGGTCTCTCGGTCCAAGACGCTTTATTTAGGGCTTTGCCTCTTCTGTTTCCCTGGACTGGTCTTTGCCTCATATCCCAATGAAACACACTGCAACAAAAGAAAGAGAAGAGAAGAAAGTTAAAGGGAAGGAAGGGCAGGAGCCAGTGGTGCTTTCTAGCACAGCCCAGGAGGACAGGCGGGTGGACCCGGATTCCGGGCAGCTCCCTGCAGAAGAGAATCTTGCAATGACATTGACCCATGGCTGAAGAGCCTTCCAAGATGGCCGCTCCTTCTGCGCTTGCATTTTGTGTGTGGTTTGCAGGGGTGCGGGCAAGAGGCAGTGGCCCTGATTCCACCTTCCTCCTCAAGTCTGCTCGCTGAATGTCATTGAGAGAGACCCAAAAACATTGCTCTGAAAGCCCACAAATTCTTCACCTGCACAAGGAGCCTGTGCGTCTCTGTCGAGTGCAAGAGCCAACAGTGCATAAAACCAATTAAAGCAGCGTGAAGAAGGCTCTCGTCCTCCCCGGGGAAATGGAAGACTGCACAAGTCCCTTCATCCCAGAAGGGACGACAGCACTGGCTCCTTTGAAGGGACCCAAAAGACCACAGTTCACGCAGGTGCAGGAGATCTTGCCCAAAACCGAGGTGGGAGGCCTAACATTGACAAGCACACCGAATCACTCCTAACATTCTGTGAAAGCCCTTCTTGAATTTTTTGGATGGGCTCTCTCCTCAATTAACCCCCTAAGGACTAGCCGCCTTATTCCCCTCCTGCTGAAGGCATCCTGTCTCGTGATGTCTATTTATAACGACGAAAAATCCATCTGTGAATGAGGTTAATAGGATGAAATGTACCAAAGTCTCATGTCCAAGGAGTGCAAACGGCATATTCATCTGCTCTCGTGGGTTTTAAGTTGGCAGTTCCCATCAACAGTAATGGGATTTTAGGAGGTTAAATTCGAGGCAATGAACGAAAGACAGTCATCAAGGCGGGCGCAAACAATTCATGGAAGAAAAAGGTTTTCATAATAATGCGCATTAAATGTGTATATCAAACTAGAATTGCCATGGAAGAAAACTTGTGATTGGCGAGCAGGTTCCTAAAATCTGAGCCATCGGTGGTCATTAGGGACATGGGAGCCTTGGCAGATGGTTCGAGCTCAGGGAACCTCTTTCTGCCCCCAGGGGGCGCTCCCGAACAATAACGTCTGTTAGGAAACCTTTGTTTTCAGAAGATGAAACCCCAAGGAGAATCACCCTGCAGTAGGGAAAACGTGGGTCTCAGTTAGATTATTTCTAGAAGAATCAGCCAGTGACAAAGATTACCTTGGCGATGTAGCCATAAGGATTATTTGCGCAGTTAGGAACGAAATGAGAAAATGATTTCTAAAAATATACTCCTCTCCAAGTGCCTACCTTATATTATTTTTCAAGAAATAATTGGAACTGCAAAATTACAGACCAGAAAGATGGAAATGTCTTTCTCTCGCACTCCCTCTCACGCGCCCTATCCGGAAACACCACAGATCGGTTGGCTTAAAAAACAGAAATGTGTTGTTTCAGTTCAGAAAGCCAGACGTCCGAGATCAAGGTGGCAGCAGATTTCATTCCTCCTGAGGCCTCTCGCCTTGGCTTGCGGATCCCTGCCTTTTTCTGTGTCCTCATGTGGTCGTTCCTCTGTGTCCACACATCCTTGGTGGCCCTGAGAGTGTCCAAACCTCTCCTTACGAGGACACAAGTCAGACTGGAATAGGGCTATCTGATGGCCTCGTTTCAATTCGTTAACTTTTTCAAGGCCCTATCTCCGCACACGGACACATTTTGAGGTGCTAGGGTTAGGACTTAGACTTGTTAGTTTTGGGGGCACACAATTCAGTCTATCACCAGTCTATCAATCTATCTGTATCTACCTATTATCTATCATCTATCTATCTATCTATCTATCTATCTATCTATCTATCTATCTATCATCTATCATCTATCATGTGTCTATCATCATCCTCTATCTACCTTTCTAGTTTTTAAACCTCCTGTTTTTGAGGTGTCTGGGTGACTCAGTCGGTTAAGCCTCTGCCTTCAGCTCAGGTCATGATCTCAGGGTCCAGGGATCGAGTCCCACATCGGGCTTCACACACAGTGGGGAGTCTGCTTCTCCCTCTCCCTCTGCCCCTCCCCCTCTGCTCCTTTGCCCCTCTCCCCTGCTCGTGGGCGCTCTCTCTCTCTCTCTCTCAAATAAATAAATATATAAAATCTTAAAAAAAAAAAAACCCACCTCTTGTTTTTAAATTCGGAGTGTATAAAATTGAAAATGCTTTGAAAAGTAAAATAAATATATATATCCATTATATATATTCATTATTCATTATATATTCATTATATATATATATACATATAAACATTTTGAGGTGAGGTATCTCAGCACCGTCATGCTGACCTTTCCTCCCTCCCGCAATGCCCAGTTCCTGGTTATAGTACAGAATCATCACTTCTTATTTCATGAGATTATTTTAAGTATTAAATAATGTAATGATCATTTATCTAGTATCTAGATCTATCTAGATCATTTATCTAGTATCTAGTCCTAGATAAACAGCCACGGATACTTCCTAGTTCCTTTACTTTTGTGTGTACTGTGCATTTAGATTAGAACAAAAAGGAAAAATCCCCCAATTTTCAAATATAAGTTTTTTTTCCCACGGTATAGACACTTTAATTTATTTTCTTCCTTCCTTCCTTCCTCCCTCCCTCTCTCCCTCCCTCCATTGAATTTTATTTTAATTCCAGTATAGTTAACAAACAGTGCTATCTTAGTCTCAGGTGTACAATGTAGTGATTCAACATGTCCCTCCATCACCTGGTGCTCATCATGGCAGGTGCCCTCCTTCATCCCCATCAGCTACTTCCCCCCTCCCCCCCCCCCCCGGTGACCATCGGTGTGTTCTCTAGAGGTAAGAGTCTGTTTCTTGGTTTGCCTCTCTCTCTCTTATTTCTTTCCCTTTGCTCATTTGTTTCGTTTCTTAAATTCTACATGTGAGTGAAATCATATGCTATTAGTGTCTTACTAATAAGTGACTTATTTCACTTAGCATAATGCTCTCTAGCTCCAACCACATCATTGCAAATGGTAGGATTTCATTCATTTTGATGGCTGTAATATTCCATTATTTATGTATCACATCTTCTTTATCCATTCATCTGTCAATGGACATTTGGGTAACTTCCATGTCTTGTCTATTGTAGATAATGTTGCTATAAACATAAGGATGCATGCATTCCTATCTATTAGTGTTGTCTTCCTTGGGTAAATACCTAGTAGTGTGATTGTTTGTTAGATTATAAGGTAATTCTATTTCTAACTTTTTGAGGAACTTCCATTATGTTTTCCACAGTGGCTGCACCAGTTTGCATTCCCACCAACAGTGCAAGAGGGTTCCCTTTTCTCCACATCCTCACCAGCATTTGTTGTTTCCTGTGTTGTTAATTTTAGTCATTCTGACTGGTGTGCGGTGGTATCTCATTGTGGTTTTGATTTGCATTTCCCTGATGATGAGTGATGTTGAAAATCTTTTCACGTGTCTGGAGAGGAGAGAAGAAGAGGGAGAAGCAGACTCTCCACAGAGCAGGGATCCCAAAGTGTGGCGTCATCCAGAGAACCCCGGGATCATGACCTGATCCAAAGGCAGATGCTTAACCAAATGAGCCACCCAGGTGCCCCTGGATGTCTTCTTTAGAGAAATGTCTGTTCATGTCTTCTGACCTGTTTTAAATTGGATTATTTGTTTTTTGGGTGTTGAGTTGTATAAGTTCTTTATATATTTTGGATACTAACCCTTTATCAGATATGTCACTTGCAAATATCTTCTCCCATTATGTGGGTTGCCTTTTAGTTTTGTTGATTGTTTCCTTCGCTGTGGAGAAGCTTTTTATTTGGATGTGGTCCCAATAGTTTATTTTTGCTTTTATTTCCCTTGTCTCAGGAGACATATCTAGAAAAATGTTGCTATGGCTGATGTCAGAGAAATTATTGCTGTGTTCTCTTCTAGGGTTTTTATGTTTTCAAGTCTCATATTTAGGTCCTTAACCCATTTTGAGTTTATTTTTGCACATGGTATAAAAAAGGGTCCAGTTTCATTCTTCTGTATGTGTCTGTCCAATTTTCCCAACATCTGTTGAAGAGACTTTTTCCCATTGGGTATTCTTTCCACTTTGTCAAAGATTAATTGATCATATAATTGTGGCTCCATTGCTGGCTTTTCTATTCGTGTCCATTCATCTATGTGTCTGTTTTTGTGCCAGTATCGTATGTTTTGATCACTGCAGCTTTGTAATATAACTTGAGGTCCAGAATTTTGATGCCTCCAACTTTGATTTCCTTTTTCAAGGTTACTTTGGCTATCTGGGGTCTTTTGTGGTTCCATACAAAGTTTAGCATTGTTTGTTCTAGTTCTGTGAAAAATGCTGGTGGTATTTTGATAGAGATTGCCTTAAATCTATAGATTGCTTTGGGTGGTATAGATATTTTAACAGTATTTATTCTTCCAATCCATGGGCATGGAATATCTTTCCATTTCTTTGTGTTGTCTTTAATTTTTTTCATTGGTGTTTTACAGTTTTCAGAGTACAGATCTTTCTTCTCTTTAGTTAGGTTTATGCCTAGTTACCTTATTACTTTTGGTGGAATTTTAAATGGGGTTGTTTTCTTAATTTCTCTTTCTGTTGCTTCATTACTGCTCTACAGAAATGTAACAGGTGCATTGATTTTGTATCCTGCAACTTTACTGAATTTGTTTATTAGTTCTAGCAGCTTTTTTCTGGACTCTTGGATTTTCTACATATAGTGTCATGCCACCTGCAAATAGTGAAAATTTTACTTCTTCGTTACTGATTTGGGTGCTCTTTTCTTTTCTTTTCTTTCTTTTCTCTTTTCTTTTCTTGCTTTCCTTTCCCTTTCCCTTTCCCTTTCCTCTCTTCTCCTCTCCTCTCCTCTCCTTTCCTTTTCTTTCCTTCTTTCTTTTTGTTTGATTGCTATAGCTCGGACTCAGTATTATGCTGAATAAAAGTGGTGAGAGTGAACATCCTTGTCTTGTTCCTGACATTAAGGGAAAAATTTTCGGTGTTTCACCTTTAAAGATGATGTTAGCTGTGTGTTTTCCACATATGGCTTTTATTATTTTGAGGTATGTTCCCTTTAAACCTACTTTGTTGAGGGTTTTTATCATGGCTGGATGTTGTACTTTGTCAAATGCTTTTCCTGCATCTATTCATAGCCTTTGCCCATTTTTTAATTGGGTTATTTGGCTTTATATTATTGAATTTCAAGAATAATTCATGTATTCTTGATGCAACCCCCTTATCAGATGTATGATTTCCAAATATTTCAATTCTTTGCATTGTCTTATAACCTTTTTGATAATGTCCTTTCAAGAACAAAGATTTTTCCTTTTGACTAAGTACAATTTACCTTTTTTCTTTGGTTGCTTGTGATTTTGGTGTCGTATCTAAGAAATCATTGATAGATCAAGCTTACAAAGATTTGTCTCCTGTACTTCCTTCTAAGGATTTTATAGTCTTACTTCTTACATTTAGATCTATAACCCAACTGGGGTTAATGTTTGTATATGGTAGGAGGTAGAACTTCATTCTCTTGTGTAAGGCTATCCAGTTGTCCCAGGACTGTATGTTGAAAATACTTCTTTCCTCATTGAATGGCCTTGGAATCCTTATTGAAAATCAATTGGCCATAGATATATGTGTTTATTTCTGGAATCTCTGTTCTGTAGGATTGGTCTATATCTCTATCCCGATGCCAGTTTCAGATTGTCATGATTATTATAACTTGTACTATGTTTTGAAATCACAAAGTACTAGTCCTTGTACTCTATGCTTTTTCAAGATTGTTTTGGATATTATTAGTCCTTTGCAATTAAATTTTAGAACCAGCTTGTTAAGTTCTATACTGAATTCTGCTGGAATTATGATAGAAATTGTGTTATGTCTGTAGATCATATTTCTGTATGGAATTATGGTTGAAATTGTGTTATGTCTGTAGATCATATTTCTATATGGAATTATGGTAGAAATTGTGTTATGTCTGTAAGTCATATTTCTGTATGGAATTACGATAGAAATTGTGTTATGTCTGTAGATCATTTCCCAATATTTGGGAAATATTGATATCTTAAGAATATTAAATCTTCTGAATTGTGAACATGGGATATTTTTCCCATTTCTTGAGGCCTTCTTAAATTTCTTTTAACAATATTTTGTGGGTTTGAGATTATGTTTTTCATATTTTTGTTAAATTTATTCCTGAACATTTTATTCTTTTGATATTATTATAAATTGAATTATTCTCTTAATTTCACTTATGGGTTGTTCATTGTGAATATAGAAATACAGTTTTGCATATTGATCCTGAATCCTGCAGTCTACTGAATTCGTTACTTCTAATAGTTCTATGGTGGATTCTTTAGAAATTTCTAGATGCACGATCACGTGATCTGTGAGTGGAGATGGTTTTTCTTCTTCCGTTCCAATCTGGATGCCTGTTATTTCTTTTTCTATCATAGCTGCCTTTGCTAAGACCTCCAAGAAATTTTGAAAACAAGTGGTGAGAGTGGAGAGCCTTTCTTGTTCCTGACCTGATGGTCCCAATATTAACAGCAAGCCATTCATGTTGAGTACAATGTTAGCTGTGGGTATTTTTATATATGTCTCTTAACAGGTTGAGGAAGTTCCCTTCTATTTCTACTATATTAATAGAAGTTCCCTTCTATTTCTACTATATTAATTTGGGGGGGGTTGTTTGATTTTGTTATTTTTGTGTTGTTGTTGTTGTTGTTGTTTTTTAAAGAAAGGGTGTTGGAGCAGATGTTGGCTCAGAAATTATTGTAAATACAACTTCTGGTCGCTCTCACGGGAACTTTTGTGTTACATGGTACTGACCTCCTGCGCATATGTTCCTTTTTCTTTGCATTTTGCATAATTTATTGTTGCCAACAGGACATTTTAGATAATATATTGTAGCAACCCTGAGTGCCACCTCTACCTCCTGAGCTTGCTGTCATTATTCGACTGTTTGTTTATTGACTAGCTGAGTTATTTTCATGAAGTTTATGTTTCCCATAGCAGGAAGCTTCCGAGGCTGCTTCTCAGAGAGCTTGTCTTTAGGCACATGTGCTGTCACTCTGGGATGACAGTGGTTTGACGAAGGCTTTCTCTACCTGTCCCTTTGCATGACTACCTGCCTTTGTGGGCTGCATCTCCTGGCTGGCAACCCCTACCTTAGGAATGAACCAAGGTGAGGGTAACTGGATCCCCAGTGTTCTCAGTGCTCCTGCCAGACATAGAGACTCTCAGCTCACAAGTGGGGGTTGGGTAGAAAAAGGGAATCTGTGATACCTCGGCTGCGCTTGCCCAGAATGTAGCTTGTGCAACGAGTGGCTAGGGGACAGAATGAGAAACGCTGATGTCCTACCCCTCCTGGGAAGGTATTACAGCCCTTGACTTGTAGCTGGGGGAATGGGAGGCAGCAGTTCTAGTCTGTACCATCTGGAGTGAAGTTTCTTTCACACTGAACTTGAGGGAAGGGGAGGGAGAGGTCATGGCTCCGATGCAAGACTCAGTGTTGTTACCAAGTGATAGTAGATTTCATTGAATAATTGTTTCCTCAATTATTGTATGTCCTTAGGACAATTTCTAGACGCATTACATGGTTGCAATTTTTTTTTTATACTTTTCACAAGTTCCACCAAGGGATTTGTCTGCTGAGATATTTTCATGCTGCCATTCTGGAAGTGGAACTTACCACCCTTACTTCGGAAAAAAAAATTGTCCTTATTTTTTACTGACTTTGCTGAGATCGCCATAAACTCTTTGCCTTCACTTCCAGTGATTTGACATGGCTGACTTTATCCTGGGCATGAAGGCCAGTAGAGTGAGATGTCCATTAGACCCTTTTACACTGGGAGCTCATGTGGTGTTGACAGTTCCTTGTCAGTTGCAAGCCCGGGGGCTTGAGTTCCTGGCTGGCAGTTGGCTAGCGCCATCTTTGTTCCTCGTTATGTGGGCCTCTCCATTGGAAGCTTGCAGCATAGCAGCTGGCTTCATCAAGCTAGCAAGCGAGAGGGAGTCTGCTGACAAGATATGATCATCGTATGTGGTAGTCATGGAGTGACACCCCCCTCTGCCGTACTCAGAAGCAATTCACAGGTCCTGGCCACACTCAGGCGATGGAGAATGTGACCAAAGAGTTGGAGACATGGAAGGGAATTTAGAGTTGTTCTGCCATGGTTGGGAGGGGTCTCTTTCTGCCTTGATCCACCTCTGATGCTGCCAGAGAGGACGAAACTTCCAGGGAGTGAGGCCCTCAGAAAAAACCTATTTAGGTCTTTGGGATTTTCCTCCGGACTTCTCTCTTCCATTGACTTGTGGTCAATCTATTTTAGTTGTTTTCCTACCACTTCTCAGCCTCTTTCTCTGCCCCATTGTGGGTCTGGCTTCTCTCCTGTCTTTCATATGAATACGTTTTTGCTGGGGCTGTGCCTTCGTTCCTCTGTCCTTCTCAACCATATGAATTCCTCAAGGACCCCATTCTCTGAGCATTTATGTAGAGGGACCCTCAGTCTACATCGTTCTGTCTCACCTTCTCTCATCTCCTCACTTGTATTTGCAACCACCTGACCCGTGGCACTTGGCTATCCTTCAGGCTTCTCTAAAGTAGCAACTTTCAAAAATGACACAAGGACCTGCAGGGGCATATATTTCCATTATCCAAATGACCACACAACTTACAGTCTATGGACTCCCTCTGCCCAGCGAGTCACTTAAGACCTTGTGTATTCCCTTCCTAAAACTTCACGTGTTCTATATTCGTGTGCGTGTGTGCAAGCACGCATGTGTCCCCTAAGGATTTGTGATGAATTTATAATCCATATCACACCTCTTTTCAGAAACTTTTGGTATCTCTTAACCGACAGCTTGGTTCCAAGTCCCTTGGGTGACAACTAAAGCCCTGCCCACTGTTTACAATATTCCTTTGCAAAATCAACTCCTGCCTTCTTCCTCCACTTTTACATTTCACCCTCTCCTCTAATTATCCTAATGAGTGTGTGACTTCATCAGCACACTATACTGCTTATGCCTTAATAATACCACTCATGCAATATTACTCAATATTATATCATCTGATAAGGATCCTATTCATCGGAAGGACATGAGACCAAAAAGCAACCATATGAATGGTTAGAAATTATATATATATATAATAGAAATTATATATAAATAGAAATTATTTATATTATATATTATATACATAAATATATATAAATTAAATATATATAATATATAATAAATATATGTAATATAAATAATATAATTTATATAAATCTATATATTTATAAGTACTATAATATAAGCAAATATATATTAAGTATATAATTTATATCAAATATATATAAGTTAATATTAAATATTTATATTAAATATATATTTCACATACATTAAAGATTTATATTAAATATACATATTTGAAATATATTAAAAATTATATAATATAATATAAAATAATATATATAAGAAGTAAATATATACATATTAAAGAATGATAAAATAAAAACCCATGTAACCACTATGAAGATTAAAAGACAGTCACTACTAGAGGTAAATCCCCATATGCTATTCCGAAATTATGTCCCCCCTCCAACTTTCCGAGAGATATTTTGACCTTTTTAGTAAATAGTCCCTTGCCATTTGTAAATACAAGTTTATCACCTGTGCATGAATGTCTAAAGATGTGATGTTTGATCTTGCATGGTTTTGAAATTCATATGAGTGTAATCATACACAGATATTCTTCTGACTTATTTTGCTCAAAAATACCTAAGGTTTATCTGTGTGGATGCCCGTGGTTGTTATTACCAATCTTTTTATTGCTTTGCAATATTCCATTGTATAATATGCTACAATGTGTTAAATATCTTGTGGATGGAGATTTAAGTTGTTTCTAGGTTTTGGTTGGTACAAACAATGCTGGATAGTCTTGTTCACAGATGCGAAGTTTTCTTTAAGAAATGTGCCTAGATGCGAATTTTCTGGATTTAAGAACATGTTAGTGTTAGTATATGCCAAAATGTAGTTGTACAAATGACATGTTTCCTGACATATATGATAGTTGCCATCACTCTACATTCTAACAATTGCTCATACAAGGGATCTTAATTTTTTCCAACCAATTGGGTTATAATGGTATCTGACTGCAGTTGTAATTTGTCTTTTCATGCTTATTAATAATATTAAGCATATTTTCGGGGCACTGGGTGGCACAGTCAGCTAAGCGTCTGACTCTTGATTTTTGGCTCAGGTCATAATCTCAGGGTTGTGAGATGCACACCAGGTCGGGCTCTGTGCTGGGCAACGAGCCTGCTTGAGATTTTCTCTCTCTCTGCCTCTGCCCCCAATCCCTACCTAAAAAAATAAAATGAAATAAAATGTAGGTCTTTAATCCACCCGGAATTGGTATAAGAAAGTGGTTCGACTTCCTTTTTGCCCATGTGGATACATGTTATCTCGTCCCGGTTGATGGATATGCTTACGGTTTCCCCTCTGTGTCTTACTAGCTAAGCCATCCATATGTTTCTGGGATCTCTAATCCCTTCGAGTTCATTCTAAACTCACATTGTTATATGATCACCTCAAAATAACCTTAGTGTTAAGTAGGGCTAATCTCTTCACCTCGTCCTGTTTTTTTTTTTCAACTATCTTGGTGTTTTAGAAGTGCAGAGAGATTTTGGAATCTTTTGGCCATGCTCTTCCCAACTTCCTCCCCAACCCCCCCAAAAAACCCTGGTCAATAAGCAATAGAAAAGCAAAACAAAACAAAGAATCTTGGGGTTTGATGAAGATGACATTAACTCTATAGATCAAATCACAGAAAGGTAGAATTTTTGAAATATTGAGTCTTCCAATGCATGAACATGATTTTCTACTACATGTATTTTACCTCATTTATATAGATTTGTAAACTTTTCCATAATAACATTTAATATGATCAGTAAAGGTCTCCATAAAAATCTTGCAAATATTTTGCTAGATTTATTTCTAGATACTTTACATTTTCGATTTTATTTAAATGGTATCTCTTTTAAAACTTTTCTGATATATAAGAATGTAAAAGATTTTTGAATATTACTTTTCTCTTCTGTTTTCTTATTATATATTTTTATTCACTCCAATATTTTATTGAGAGACTTTTACATTCTCTATTATGCAACCAACTCATCTGTAAAAAAGATAGTTTTTTTCTTCTTTCTGATCCACATACATATACGAATATTTTTTTCATGTCCTACAGCACTGACTAAAACATTTAGTACACCCTTGCACGGCAGGGATAAATGGAAACTCTTATCTTGTTCCTTAATCTCAAAGTTAGTTTTTGTGTTGATAGCCTTCATCAGGTCAAGGAAGTACTTTGTTTTTTATTTCCGTTCACTGAGTCATTAATTTGCCTGTGTCTGTTAACCTCAAATGAAGTTTGTGTTTTATTGAATGCTTTTATTTAATCTGTTGAGATGACAGAAACATTGGGAGACCTTACTCTGTTAGTGTTGATAATATTAATTGACTTTTTAAAATGTCAAATCCATATTACATTTCTGGAGTCCCCCTGGCTTGATTATGATACATCATCCTTTTAATACACTGTTCTGTTTGGTTTGTTAATATTATAGGATTTTGTATCCATATTCATAAGTGATACGACTGACCTTTCTTGAACTGTGTTTTATTTATCCTGCTTACTGGCCCTGATTTACACCGAGCCTACTAAAAATCAGTTCAACGGGGATACACGTAAATTGCTGAAGAAGTACTTGGCTCTCATTAATTTGAGAGATTAATAGACATACGAGGACTATCTCAGCAATAACTGGTGCATTAAACATGCAGAGTGGATGCTGGCCGAAGGACGAGCATGTGTCTTGAACTAGTGAATATAATTTGAATTATGACTTCCTGGGCCTGCAAAGGTCTGAACGAAACTGCCACTCTTTTATGAAAGCCACCATTGATTTCTATCTGCAGGAGGAGCTCAGATGCCCTTTGTCACTGAGAGCCGGGCTGAGGGAGTTAGCGAATCCACGTCTCCAGTGCAAGTGCACTGGGGTAGACACAGCAGGCGGCTAAAAGCACCTCGTAACACATCTCCTTACCCTCTCACAGGGAACTGATTATCAGACAGCACTCTGGGCTGTCTGGGCAGATGTGCCCTCCAATTAACAGTTAACTTTTATTTTATTTATTTAATTTTTTTCAAGATTTTATTTATTTATTTCAGCCAGAGAGAGAGAGGGAGAGAGAGAAAGAGCTCACAAGGGGGTGGGAGGGGCAGAGGGAGAAGCAGACTCCCCACTGAGCAGGGAGACCGAAGCGGGGACTCGATCCCAGGACCCTGGGATCATGACCTGAGCGAAGGCAGACGCTTAACTGACACCCAGGCATCCCAACAGTTAACTTCTAGAATTTTTCTTTTAGGGAGATATTTGGAAAAAATTATAAAATCTCAAAACCATAAAACTGGAAATATTTAGAAGTCAACCATTTAAATCTTTCCCTCCTCACTCGTTCATTCATTCAGTTACTTATTCCTGTGTTCAGGGAGCACCATAGAAACATGGGGTGTGGACAATTGTCTACATATCTTCATCTGATCCCCTTTTGTCACGGCGATATCTCATTCTTGCCTTTAGCTCCGACTGGTGTCTGCTTCCTAAGTTGCTTTGCTTTAGGCTTCTTGGTGAGTCAAATTTATTCTACGCTTGCTTTTATTCTCTAGGGCAGAGGTGTGGTAGCTTCGTTGGTGCTTATAGTGGTGAAGTGTATCTGAGTATCCAACTGCTTTTTAGATAGACTTCCAGTTAATCTTCCTGTGTAATCTGGCATCGTCCACAGAGTACCTGGGACTCTCATTTTCCACGTATCCCAGCATCCTGAAGAGTGAGCAGGGTCCTCGTATTATTTCACGCACCCACCACCACACATCTCAAGCACTTGACCATCCCCAGACTCATCTTCCAATATTCTCTGCCTTTCTCATGCTGTTGTCATGCATCCAAATGTTTCCCACCTTCTATGAGGTCTCTAACCATGGTCATCTCTCCACATTTCTTTGTTCTTTCTGTAGGGAGGATCTTATATTCCTTAGCTATCAATTCATCGTGTTTTGCATGTGCAAAAGCTTTAAAGTGCACACAGAAAAGCTCACATGTTCAATTTTCATTACCACCTCTGATGAGCTTTAAGCAGAGGAGGGAACTGATTTAATTTGCGTTTTAAAACATTTCTCTGGGTGGCATGTAGAATTGATTGGAGCTGGAGCACAAGGGTAGAAGTGTGGACATCGGTGAGGGGACCATTGCAATATTCCAGGTAAGAAAAATGCTGACTTTTCTTTGGATCTTAGAAATGGAGATGAGGAAAGGCGGATCAATTCATTTGGGAAGTATTTGGGATTTGAAAGGAAGTTCAGAACATTGTGAACCCATAAAAGGGCAGAAGTTGCAAGGCAAATGCCCACTTCTCAGTCTCAGGAGGTAAATAAGTCCAGAGACTTCCAGCTCAGATGTGCTTCAGGGAGCCTAGGAATGCTTAAATGGTTCAACAAGATGCTGGAGGCTGAGTATGGACTAACATGAGAGTCAGGAACCCCTGGGTCCCCACATATAATGG
>CM052887.1:2287544-2311636 GCA_028534135.1 Potos flavus | reverse complement strand
AAAAAAAAAAAAAATGCAGAAAATGAACCCAGACACAGACCTTATAACTTTCACAAATATTAACTCAAAATCAGTCATAGACCTGGATGTAGAATGCAAAACTCTAAGAGTTCTGGAAGAAAGAAAAACAATAGAAAATCGAAGTGACCTCAAGTTTGGCAATATTTTAGCAACAACACTGAAAGCAATGTGCAATCAAGTGTTTAGTTGTATTTTATTAAAATGAAAAACTTTTGCTCTGTGAAAGATTCTGTTAAGAAAAAAAGAAGAGTCTTTTTTTCCCCCAAAGATTTTATTTAATTATTTGACAGAGAGCGAGAGTGAGAGGGAGAGTACAAGTAGGGAGAGCAGCGGGCTCTCCGCTGAGCAGGGAGCCCAATGCAGGACTTGATCCCAAGACCCTGGGATCATGACCTGAGCCAAAGGCAGATGCTTAACCAACTCGGCCACCCAGGCACACCAAAAAACACTCTGTTAAGAGAATATAAAGACAAGACAAAGACAGGGAGAAAATATTTCATAAACATCTCTGATAAATGACTTGCGTCCAAATATATAAAGAATTTCCGAAACTCAACAATAAGAAAACAACCCAACTAAAAAATGAAACAGTAAGGTGGAGTAGGGGATCCCAGGCTCTGTCCTTCCATAAAAATACAATTAGACAGCTGTCCACAAATGAAAAGAACTCGGCAAGAGCTCTGGGGTGCACTTGAGAAACTGTAGCAACACGGAGGAGCAAGAAACCTGATGATAAGCACACAAAATGGACTGGGAGAAGAGTTTCACTGTGCCTGCATCCTCCCATTCCCAGGGCTGCAGTGCTGAGAGCAAGAGGGAATATCCTTGCAGGGAAATCATGGGCAGAGTGAGCCACAGCTTCCCCAGCCTCTCAGGGCACTGAATGAAGGACCCAGTTGAGCCCAACCAGATCGCTTGGAGATCAGCATAGCTGAAATGTCTGGATCCAGGTAGAAACAAAGAAGGATGGGGACTGCCAGTATCAGGTGGAATGACATGGCAGGAATGACCGTGGTCCCTTCTGTCCTGCTCTGGAGAGAAGCCCAGACATCTTCACTGCTGAGACCTCACTAGGTCTTGTGGAGTCTGTGGACCCCAACAATTTTCACCGCTGAAGACGCCGCAGTGTTCATGATCGCAGAGCCCAGCAGCCTGCTACATGCACCCCGGCAACTTTGTGGCTGAGAAAACCAAAAGCCAGAACAACTGTGGACCCCTTGAAACCCTGCAGGTTTTTGACTTTGCAAATTCCAGCTCTGTGAGCTCATACACCTCTGTAGGCCCAGCTCTGGCCCTAACAGCTGCATGTGCGGGCAGCTGATCCCAGCCCCTGCTGCTGGTCTGTGTGCTCACCACCATGCATGCGCCTGCAATCAGACTCCACAGCCAAGTGGGTGCAGCACCACTGGCCCTAGCCATCACAGCTGCTTACCCAGTCCCTTGCTGCTGAACCTGGGGGCATCACTGAGTACCCCAACAGCCTTTCCAGCCACGTGCACTCCCTACAGACCTCATGACCAAGAATCACACAGTTGTAGTAGTTGTGAATCCCAGTTGCCTAAACCCATGAGACACTGTGCACAACCCCCCCAATATGGAGCGACTACATACACCCTATCCTTAGTGCCTTGAGCTACTGGAATTGGGGCCGCAGGGTGTTCCAGTGTGCCCCAACCACAGGTGGAGCTCTTTCCTTATTCATCCTGGTCCATAAAATCTGGAAGAGATGATTGCTTCTTCAAATGGAAACAATCGACAAAATAAAGAGGCACTTAAGGAATGGGAGAAAATACTTCCAAACCAGATGTTTGATAATATCCAAATACATAAGGAACTCATACAATTCAATAGCAGATAAACAAATTACCCAATTAAAAAATAGGCAAAGGACCTGAGCAGTGTTCCAAAAAAAAAAAAAAAAAAAAAAAAAAAGATATACAAATGGCCAACAGAGACTATTTCTTAAAAAATATAGCACTCTTTAGCACAAAGATTGAAACCTCCGTATTAAAAGAATATGTCTTTAGGAAGTCCACAGAATCCAGGATGGAATGCAGAACAGGAAAAAAAATTAACCGCACTATGAATTCATGAAACAGCCTCACCGAAAGGGGTATGGGAAAGTGCCATAAATTCTGATACCTTTCTCCAGCAGAAGGAGCTGAGACTCCTTGGAGAGATGGCTCCTCCTTGGACTGGGGCCAGGAATAGACCAGGGGGGGCTTGGGGCTTGTTGTGGTGTCAGCAGCCCGTAAGGAAGTGCTACAATAAAACCCCCACAGTGATGGAAGTATGGCGAATGGATACACGAGCCAACTGAGCAAGGTCCCACCTGCCAAAGCTGGAAAAACTAGAGCAATAAAACAAGAAAATAAAGTAGCGTTGGAGTATAACTCCAAGTAGAAAATGCATGTCCATGAGGTCATACTAATATAAATGAATGACTGACTAAATATATAAATACATTTCCCATGCAGCAAAAGTTCCAGGTAATTCATGCAGCATATTTTAGGAGCATAATCCCCAACCCCTGAAGTGTGGGCTTCACATAATGACTTTTTTCAGAGTACATTTTGGAAAGGGGGCAATAAGGTCAGCTTGTGGTGGAAAACCTGACAGCATGACCTCAGCCAGATGACAAAGGTCAGCATCGAAAGTGAGAGCCCAGCCCATACCATGCGCCTCGGTGCAGTGAAAATGGCACCCTAGCTTGTGGCCTTCCTTGCCAAACCCATAACCCATGTGTAATCATGAGAAAATCATCAGATGCATCCAAGTGGAGGAACATTCTACAAAGTCCCTGACATGACTCCTCAAAACTGTCAAGATCACCAACAACAAGGAACGTCTAAGAATGTCACAACCAAGAGAGGAGCCCGAGGAGACATGACGAAGAAATGTAAAATGGCATTTGAGTGTTCTGGAACAGAACTAGGGCATTAGGTTTAAACTAAGGAAATCTGAATGCAGCATGGACTTCAGTTAGTAATAATTAGCAATATTGGTTCATTAATTGTAACACAGGTACTGTGCTAATGTAATAGGCCACTGGGGGGAAACTGGGTGTGGAGTGTATGGTAACAACAATATTACATAATGAAATGACAATATTAGTGCATAATATTTTGCATAATAAAAATCAAAGTAATGGATTTTAAAATATGTGTCTAGTAGTAGCTTTGCTTTTGGCATGGAAACCCTTCTTAACTTGGGGAGGAGGCTCTGTGTCATCTCCATGTGAAGGTCACATTCTGACATTCAGTAGTTCACATTCGATGCCTGAAGGACTTGGCTTGTAGTAAACTAATTGTGCGTGATCCCCTTGGTCACATGTTATTATAAATATACACAGACTTAGCCAGACTTAAGGTGCTCCTTAGCTGACACTTCCCAAGCTGAAAGCCTCACATTCCTTTGCCTTCAATTAAGACACAGTCAATCCTAGAGGTGCCTGGTGGCTCCATCAGTTAAGGGTCCAACTCTTGATTTCTGCCCAGGTCATGATCTCAGGGTTGGGAGATCCAGCCCTGCATGGAACTCCACGCCTACCGCGGAGCTTGCTTAAGATTCTCTCTCTTTCTCCCACTGCTCGTCCCGCTGCTTGCATATGCATTCTCTCTCTCTTAAAAAAAAAAAAGATACACTTGGTCCTATACCACCTGTAATTATGTCTTGAACGGTTCTCTAAATTTAGACTTTTCAGTTGGAGATCCAACTGGTAATTTCTGAAAGTGCTCTAGAAACCAAGAACTCCACTTTTTTGCCATAGAGTCAACTTTTATTTATAAGAAGAAAGCTGTATTAACTGAGTTCTGGCAAAGACTCTAAACATCGTATACTGTGGACAACTTGAGAAGATGTCTTTTCCCACACGGGCCCGGGGCAGGGTGGTGTGTCCTTCTATCTGGACCCGTCACTCACTCCTTTACCCGTTGCTTGAAGTCGGTCTTCCTGTCTTCCAGCATGGCCTTTTCTGGTTCATTTTTCATCCTTCGGTGGGAGAGAACATTTTTAAATGAAGCTGATTATGCCACTTCCATTTACAAAAGCCTTCAGTGGTTTCCCAATGCCC
This sequence comes from Potos flavus, assembly GCA_028534135.1. NCBI lineage: Eukaryota > Metazoa > Chordata > Mammalia > Carnivora > Procyonidae > Potos > Potos flavus. The sequence goes on along the minus strand of CM052887.1, from coordinate 2,307,543 downwards.
ACAGGCTGAAGTCCAAGGTTGTTATCATAACCTGCTGCTGTAACACCGTTGAAACTTACAAGACAAGACTTGCAGGTGGTTAGGGAGTTAGCCGTGGGGATTCTGGGGGAAGCACTTTCCAGCCCAGGTCCAAAGTCATAAGGGGAGGGAGCTCCCGGGATATCAGGGGGACAGAAGGAAGACCAGTATGGCTGGAGCAGAATAGGAGATGTAGCTACAGAGTTACCAGTGGTCCCAAACAGGAGGGTCTTTGGGGGCCAACAGAAGGATCTGTCTTGCCAGTCATGGGACCCTGCGTCCTCTCCCATGAGCTGGGGGTTTATGACCTCACCTGGCCACGCCCTTCACCTCTTTTGTCCCTTGGGTGCACTGACCAGGGCAGGACCAACCAGCACAGCATGATTTGATGAGTTGTAGCATAGACACCATTCAGTATGTAAAGAGGCACAGGAGGGAGGGGTTACTCTCTTCACTGTGAGAGTATTTTGAAAAAATCGCAAGGCTAGAACGGCCTGTGGCTGTCTTTTCTGCCATATGTCAGGAGCTTGTTTAAGAATATAGTTAGTGTAGAGGAAAACAGTTGTGTGGGAGGCATAAGGAGAAAATCCCGAATACATCATTTGAGATCCTGTATCCAGTTGATATCCTGTATCGACTCGTACCTTGAATGTTAGGGTAAAATCAGTTCATTAGAATTAAACTTCCATCCTGGCCAACTAGCGTTCATAGTAATGCACCTCTCGGTGATCTCAGATAACGCTCTAATGTTCTACTTTAGTAAAATATCACACGAGGGGCAGACCCCGTTTACAAAACATCAGTGATTATCAGCTCCTGGCCAATCCTGTTTAATTCACAGCTCTGCCCATTTCCTCCCCTCCAACCTTTTAGGGTAAATCACAGACATCTTGTAATTCTACCTGTAAGTGGAATTGGTATCTCCAAGGATTAAAACCCTTTTAAAAAACATAACCACTGCTTAAGAGAAGAGTTTGTTAAAAGCCTATCAGTTCTAAGCTGCCTTCTGAATCGCCAGGTCTGGGGAACTATTGACTAAAACCGCTTTTTCGAGATAATTATCATAAGTCAATGTGCAGTAACTTTGCTCCAAGTAACTTTGCTCCAACAGCAGTCTCCAAGGAGGGATTCCAACAGGAGAGCTGGCGTAGCTGGGACTTGGCACCAGGCCCGATGACAGGTAACTTCTCTTGGCTGCCTGTTTTCCCCTCTGGAGAGGTCTTCTCAGTCGTCTGGTGGTGCGTCTCGACCCTGGGAAAACCACAATGAGTTCTTTCTGGGATACTCCATTAAGGCCTCTCCGCTGGGAGTCCTTACCGATGGATTTCTTCAGATGAGGTGTATCCTTATTCTTCTACATGGAGTGGTCGCCATCAACCTCCTTTTTATCATTATTACGCCTCCACCTTATGGGAAAAATAAACTAAATTTCAATTTCTCTTTAAATATAAAAGTTAAATACCAAACGAATAACATTTTTCTCAACATAGACATTTTTTTCATGGCTAGAGACCATGGCCATAGAGAAGAATTTTTGCCCCCTCCCCTGCCTCCCCAAGAACCAACTTTCATCTCTTGGCGGGCAACATGACTGCCATTTTGAGTGCATGCTATGTAATGGGTCTCTCTTCTTTGGCTGCCTCAATATTTTTTCTTAAGCTTTTGAAAAATATTTTAATTTTTTCCTTTTATTCTGATGAAAAAAAGCACATACCATAAATGTTACCATCTTAACCATGTTTTAGTGTAGTCTTGACAAATTTTCATGTTATCCCTGGGCAGACATCATGCCCTTCTTTGTATCTTTCCAAGTTTAATATATATGCCCCTGCAGGGTACACACTGCTTTTGATTTTTAGCAACTTGAATGTTATGCCTGAGTGTTTGTGTCACTGATACTCATTTTCCTTGAAGTTCTGTGGGATTCTTGGACTGCAGTTCATGTAGGTCAGGAATTTTGGAAAATTCTTGGCCAAAAGTGTTTGAAATAGTTCTGTCTCTTCTCTCTTTTACTTCATCTACTGATTCCAACTATGGTATTTTATTGGCTAAATTCCCACAATTCTTAAGTGCTCTCTTCTTTGGGGATTCTTTCCACTCTTGTTTCTCTTTTTGCTTTTCAGTTTGGGTTATTTCTATTGGTTTATTTTTAACCCGACTGATTTTTTTTCCTTGGGTCTACTAATAAGCCCATCAGAGACGTTCTTTTTTTTTCTTCCTATGACTGTGTTTTGTTTTTGTTTTTGTTTTTGAATTACTAGCATCTTCAATGGATTCTTTCTTCTACTTTGTATCTCTCTGGCAAAATTTCCTATCTGGTCTTACATTTTCTTTACTTTTTTTATTAGAGCAAAATTTATCAACCATAGCGCTATTGATATTTGGGACTAGATAATTTTTACCTTTTTATTAGAATGAAATTTATCAACCGTAGCACTATTGATATTTGGGACTGGATAATTTCTTGTCCTCAGGGACCATTCTTTGCAGGATTCTTAGCAGCATCTCATTCCCTAGCAACCCCCTAGTTGAGCCAATCAGAATGTCTCCAGACATTGCCAGATGTCCCCTGCTGGGGGCAACACCTCCCTGCCCCAGCTGAGAATCACTGTGTTAGAACCCCTAACATATCCACCACAGTTCCCTGCCCGATAGATGCAACCTCCATTTCCTACAGGAGTGTGCTTCTGAGGATCGCTTTATGACCTCAGACTGTGTTTCCTTGCCTTTTCTTATGCATCATAAGTTTTCACTGAAAACCTGACCCGTTGTATAAAGCAAAGGATATTGACGTATTCGTATGCTTGAAGATGAGCACTCTTTTCCTTCTGAGAGCCCTTGTGTGTCGATGTTAATTCTATCAGGAGCTGGGTTGTTTTACCATTTGTTGATGCACCAGAGACTTCAAATTCATCTAGTGAGAGCCTGTTGCTAACCCCTGTGTCTTCTCTTTCTCACTGCCCTCTAGAGAGGCTGTCCCTTGCACACCCCTGTGTTTATTCCCCTCCTCCTTTACTCCACCGTCACCATTTGCAGCAGCCAGAGGGGCAACGAGTTCGTTCTGATGTTCTACTTTTGTCTCGGTCTTGGGCTACAATTGGTAAAGCAGTGTTCCTGCTCTTCCTCGAGACGTAATTCTGGGTCCCCGGGATCAGAGCTCTTTTTCTATCCCCATTGTTCCCAGCTGAGATTATTTCAACCAGCACCCTCGCGATACGTTTTTGATGCCATATTCCCTGAAGGTAACATTTTTGTTCCCTAGAGGGACAGGAGACAGGTCTGGGTGGCTTACCCGGGTGGCCCTTTTCCCAACTACAGTAGCATGCCATCAGCCTACCCATTTGAATGGCCTTCTGTCTGGAGATTAAGTCTTTTCTCCATGGAGGACATGAGTGAGGGAGAAGTCGGAGTATTGCTTGCCGTACCCCCCCACCCACAGATTCCTGCACCATGGAGGAGCTTTCTTACAATTCTCCCCAAATTTTCTTGTGGATCTTAGTGGGGTTCCTAGAGGAAGAGTCTTTAGAAAGGTGCACATCCCATAGCTCACATTCACTGAAAAATCATAGCTCAACATCCTCATTGGGTTATCTAGTGTTTGGTGGCACCTACTTCTGTGAACAAATGCTTGGCTCCTATTTCTCTTAGGGTATGGACTTTCCGTGTTCTCTCCTGTCACTGGGGGATTCAACAAGGTTTCACCATCTGGCTGCTTGGAACTTGAACATCTTCTTATGCAAACTTTGCTAGATTTCAGCCCACAGCTCCAAGTAGTTGGTCTTTCTCTGGTACTTTTTTCTCAGGATCCTGACCTGTACATCCACAACTGAATAGTAAAGGGGAACACCTATACAGAATCCTAACGTCTGCTGCAAATTCCAGCTACTTCCGTAGCTCCAAACTCTGATCTCTCCCTTCAGCTCAGAAAAAAACTGCTGAGTTCCGTTCAGGCTTCCCTGCCCGGTGCTGCCATTTGGAAGGCACCTCCAGGCAGAATTGAGGTAATCATGATGATGTTCACTCCATTTGTTTCCTTTCAGGGATTACAATCCTGTACTGCCTATTGGCTGATGTCTGAAAACAGTTATTGCATATATTTTGTCTAGTTTTCTAGGTGCTTATGGCAGAAATTCTCGCCTGTTAAAATGTACTCAACCATGGCCATGCAAAGAGTGTTTGGTTGTCTGAGGCCCTCTATCTGTTTGCCCGATGCTCTGCTTCTTACTGGCCGGTGTGCTTATCCACAGGAAGACTAATCTATTAATTACAAAAGGGTCAATCCAGCCTTCAGATCACAAATTTCATAACTGCAGTATCAACTCAACTTTATTAGTTTATGCCTACTGTTAGCATTTGTTTTTTTTTTTTAAGATTTTATTTATTTATTTGACAGAGAGGAGAGATCACAAGTAGGCAGAGAGGCAGATGGAGAGAGAGGGGGAAACAGGCTCCTTGCTGAGCAGAGAGCCCGATGCGGGGCTCGATCCCAGGACCCTGAGATCATGACCTGAGCCGAAGGCAGAGGCTTTAACCCACTGAGCCACCCAGGTGCCCCTAGCATTTGTTTTTCAATTGTTTTGGCTTTATCTGTCTGTCTGCAAGAATTTCAGGGAGCATTGCCATTTTTTGTTATGAAAGTAGAGGTAGTGATAATTTCCTATCTTCCTCTACTGTTCTCCATTGACTTCCCTGAAAACATCGTTGGAGCTCCCTGTTAATGCACAGCATTTCTCAGAGCTCCTTGTTTTGTTTCTCAGAACTTTCCCCACATTAGAAGGCAGACAAGATATCGGGTCAGTGGAATTATTTTGCAGAGCAGTGGTGGGCACAGGGGTGGGCACATTCTGAACAAAGTCAGAATGCTTGGAGATAGCGAGGCAAATATAACAAGTATGTGGAAATTGGAAGAAAGAAGGCGTCAAGAGCAAACCAGTGATGAGCAAGGAGAAGCCAGTGCACGGCGATCATGGCACATAGATAATACTCAAGCACTATTTGTTAAGTGATGCAAGGAGGAACAGAAGTAATGAAACTGGTGCCAAGAGCTGGATGTGTTTAGGTGGGTAAAGAGAAAACGGCCTAATTCCAGAGATATGGAGCCAAGACTCAGCATTAATCCTGCTAACATTGGTTCACGCTTAAATAGTGCTTAAGGCATAAGCAATATACAGTTAAGTGCTATACAAATTTTCAAGTATTGAATGATAAGTGCTTTATGAAGTGCCGTATATACGTGCTCACTTGATGGTCTAAGTCTCATGGGTATATTATTACACGAAGGTGTTACTAAAAAAGGTAAATTTTGATAGAACCCTAGGAACAAATCAACAATTAATCACTCTGTTAATATAGCATGTGTCAAATCCAATTAGAAAATAAATGCAAAACTCAATTACATGCAAAAAATTTCTAGGGCACATCAAGTGCAGATTCTCTTTCTCCTTTATAAAGAAACTGACGTCAACAGGTTCCATATTTGAAAGGAAATTAAGCAGTGATGGGACACATGCTATCTCATTACCCCTCAACAGCTGGCTAGGAAGAAGTTTTGCCCCAATTTTTGGCTTAACAAATTTCAATTAAACACAACATAATTATGACTACGGAGGTAAAAATCTCCCTAAACAAATGTCAAATGATTTTTATAAGACACTTCTGTAATTCATCACTTTGCCATAACATTTCCATAAAGAAAACATGGACATGCTTTCAGGGTCTTTCTCCTTCTCCAGAGCCCTGTCCCTGTTCCTTATGCTTTTGTTCTGGTGTTTTGTCTCCTGGGTTAGAACAGTGGTTACGTTTCATTAGAATTTCAATCAAATTGAATAAAACTTGTATGGATAAAATACATTTCCCTAACTACAATTTATGTCCTTAAAGTTTTATATTTATGATTTTGGAGACACTTTAAATAATGTGCAACTATGTCTCGTATAACCTGCAGTTAAGATAAATTACGCTTTGAATACACAAACAGGGATATGAATCATTAAGACGGCAGAACAAAACAAAATAATGCAAAATTAACCAAATGTTAATGGAGAAATGAACCTTTAAGACAAACATGAGCATCATTCATTTCTCGCAAATGAGATATCCTCTACTTAACACATGCCATATGAATTCCCATGTTATTTTAGAGACCTTAGTTATGATGGATCAAAAGAAAAGCTTGAATTTCTACTTTAATGCTTTTTTCATCATTGCTATTTTTATTTCCTGATTACAAAGCAATATATTTTGGGGCACCTGGATGGCTTAGTTCTTTAAGCATTCAACTCTTGGTTTCAGCTCAGGTCATGATCTCAGGGTCATGGGATCGAGCCCCACATCCAGCTCCTTGCTCAGCATGGAGTCTGCTTGAGATTCTTTCTCTCCTGCTCCCTCTGCCACTCCCCTTGCGCTCTCTCTCTCTCTCTAAAATAAATAAATAAATAAATCTTTAAAGAAAAAACAATAAAGGAATACATGTTTATTGCAAAAGTGGAAATAGTTCCCCACCAAAAATTGGTTATAATACCAGACCAAGATGGTCACTCCTAATGTTTATTGTAGGTTTTTCTTTCTTGACATGATTTTTTCATTCTAAATAGTCTCAAACGTATGTTAAAATAGCAGGAATAACAGAATGTGTCCGGATCTCCATCGTTCAGCTTTCATGGTTTCAAGCCCGCTTTTTGCCCCACTCATCTCCTTCAAGTCCTGCTGGATTGTTTCAAGGCAGTTTCTTCACATCATATTGTTTCATCCATGAACATGGTTTTCACCCATGAATGATTTCATGTCAGAGTTAGGATTTGTTTTTCATTTTGACTTAACAGTCTTATACTGTATGAAACATTTACATATGATAGGAATATAACCATGAAAGAATGCACTATCAGGAAAGTCTTGCTTTCACCCAAATTTTCTGCATCATCCTCCTATTCCTTCCCTTCCCATTAGGAAACCATTTTCATGAGTGTATAATTTAGTCTTCCGTTCTTGTTGGAAAACTTTGTCAGATGCACTTCTAGGTTTTCTTTTCTTTTGTTGAATAAAGGACACTGTGTCAATCACTGTTCTTTCCTTTTTGTTTTGTTTCATTTTAAAAAATGTATCCTGGGCACTCCTTTTCAGCAGTACTTAGAGATGTCTTTCTTTCCTATTTAGCAGTTGCATAATACCCTGCCTTGTGCGTTTATTAGTCATTTAACCAGCTCCCCATTGATGGGTATTTGGCTTGTTTCCAGTCTTTTGCCCTTCCATTCAGTGCTTCCCAGGAGACGTTTATGTATCCATTATCTTATGCGTGTGCTGGTTTGCCTCTGGGATACATACCCAGAAGGCGGGATTTCTCAGCTAAACTGTGACTCAGATAAAGTTTTGCTAGATAGTGCCAATTTCTCTTCTTCACAGTCAATGTTTTGCGTGAGAGTTCCTGTTTTTCTGCAGCCTTACCACCACATTGTGTCATCAGGCATTTGGATTTTACTCAACTTGACATGAGAGACAAATCTGAGTGCATTTCTTCCTTCCAAATTTATCAAACTTTAATGTATATACAAAAAACTTCACAAACTATAAGTGTCCAGCACAGTGATTTTTCACGAAGTGAGCACACCTCTAGGCTCAGTCCATGGTTTAAGAACATGATCATTTCTTAGCATCTCAGAAACCCTCACTCAAGAGCTTCATCTCTCCAAAAATAATCATTATATTGATTTCCGAAATTTTGAGTTTAATTTGCCTGTTTGTACACCCTTCTATGGTTAAATAAAACAGAAAATTCTCCTATTTAGAGCTTTTCTTTTGCTTTGCTAACTTCGTTTTTGGGGCAATTCATCTTCGTGGTCACATATAATAATACTTTGTTTTTTCTCACTTCTTTTTGGCAGTCCATTGTATAAAAGAATCATAAAAGAATTCATTCAACCTCTATCGGATAGTACTATAATGTGTTCAGGTTTTGGCTGTTATAAAGGTTGCTGTTATGAACGATCTCATGTTTTTTTCTCTTCAACATATATATATATATATATATACATCTGTACAATTTTTCATGAACACCTGACAATAAAGTAAAATTACTAGACATTCTAAGATAGAGGACCCCATGACCAAAACCAAGAACAAAATAAGACAATAGCAACAAATACACAAGTGATCCAGATACTGCAGTTATGAGGAAATGACTTTAAAAAGCTATGATTGGGGCACCTGGGTGGCTCAGTCGGTTAAGTGTCTGCCTTCAGCTCAGGTCATGATCTCAGAGTCCTGGGATCGAGCCCCACATTGGGCTCTCTGCTCAGGGAGGAGCCTGCTTCTCCCTGCTCTCTCCCTTGCTCCTGAACTCTCTGTGTCTCTCTCAAATAATTAAAAAAGATCTTAAAAAAAGAAAAAACAAAAAGCTATTACTACAGAATAGATATCTGAAAAAATGGAGAGGTTAACCATATAACTGGAACATAGCTAATTAAATAAAGTTATAGAACTGAAAAAATATTCTCCAGCAATTAAGAACTTAATTGGTGGGTTTATCAGCAGATGAGACACAATAAAAAAGATTATGGAAGTGGCCTGATTATTATTAATTATATTTATTTTATTTATTTATTTTTAAGATTTATTTATTGTTTATTTATTTATTTTTTATTTTTTTTTTTAAAGATTTTATTTATTTATTTGACAGAGAGAGAGAGATCACAAGTAGACAGAAAGGCCAAAAGCAGAGGCTTTAACCCACTGAGCCACCCAGGCGTCCCTAATTATTATAGTTTTTAAATGTCTCCTATCAGATTTTGGAAAGCATCCTCCCCTGACAAGCACAATTCTGCCAACTTACATATTTTTGCATTAAAACTTATCTAAATATATTTTCCAATCTTTATTGCTATCAGGAAAATATTTATTTGCGATTGTGAGAAGTAAAAATTATGGATATTTTCATGAGAGCCAAAACAGTGGGAGAGTGAAAAGCAGAAATAAAACAATAAATATTTTAAAAATTTAATTTGTAAAGTAATAAAAAAAGTATGGTATTGGCACAAAAATAAACACATAGATCAATGGAATAGGATAGAAAGCCCAGAAACAAACCCATGATTATGTGGTCAATTCATCTATGACAAAGCAGGAAAGAATTTGCAATGAGGGAAAGAGTCTCTTCAACAAATGGTGTAGGGAAAACTGGACAGCTACATGCAAAAGGGTGAAACTGGGCCACTTTCTTACACCATACAAAAATAAGCTCAAAATGCATTAAGACCTAAGTTATTGGATTAAATTATTAATTAATTATATAATTATAATTATATAATTAAATATAATTTTATATTAAATATAATTTTATGTACCATATAATTATATTTAATTATAACTTATAATTATAACTTATAATATTTAACTTATATAATTATAGTTTTTATTTTATATATTTATAATTAAATAATTTATAATCATAAAGTAATTAAATATTTATTTAATTAAATGATTGATTTAATTAATAATTATATTTATAATTATAATATTTATAATTTATTAATTATGTAATTAATAAGTAATTATTTAATAATTAAATCATTTGAATTAATTAATTAAATTAATTATTAAACCATTAATGGAGTAAAGACTTAATGTGAGGCCTGAAACCATAAAAATCCTAGAAGAGAGCACAGGCAGCAGTTTCCTTGACAATGGCCGTAGCAATATTTTCCTATATATGTCTCCTGAGGCAAGGGAAATAAAAGCAAAAATAAACATTGGTACTATACCAAAATAAAAAGCTTTGCACAATGAAGGAAACAGTCAACAAAACTAAAAATCAACCCACAGAATGGGAGAAGATATTTGCAAATTGCATATTTGATAGAGGATTAGTATCCAAAATATATAGAGAACTTAAACAACTTAATGCACAAAAACCAAATAATCCAATTACAGAATGGGCAGAAGACATGAATAGACATTTCTCCAAAGAAGACATCCAGATGGCCAACAGACACATGAAAAGATGCTCGACATCACTCATTATCAGGGAAATGCAAGTCAAAACTACAGTGAGATATCACCTTACACCTGTCAGAATGGCTAAAATCAAAAACACAGGAACCAACAGGTGTTGGCAAGTATGTGGAAAAAAAGGAACCTTGTGCAGTGTTGGTGGGGATGCAAACTGGTGCAGCTGCTGCGGAAAACAGTATGGAGGTTCCTCAAAAAATTAAAAATAGAATGAATAGAATAAAAAACGTGATCTACTAACCACGCTACTGGGTATTTACCCCAAGAATAGAAAAACATTCGAAATGGTACATGCACCCCTATGTTTATAGCAGCAGTCCTTACAATAGTCAGGATATAGAAGCAGTCCAAGTTTCCACGGATAGATGAATGGATAAAGAAGATGTGATATATTACACCTTACACTTTCTTTTGGTCTCTGTCACTTCTGACCGCTGAGCAGATGGCAAGATCGAGTCTACACCTGCCCATGAGAGGTTCTACCCACACGGGAGCGAGAGGTAGTAGACAAAGAATCCAACCTTAGTGCCCAGAGAACTTTCAACAGGCACTCTCAAGTTCACTTTTTCAGCCAGGATTCACCTTTTCCTTTATTACTTCTTGGTGGCCCAAATGTCTTTCAACTCCTTGCCCGTACCTGTGGTCAGCATGCTGGGCACAGAGCATGAAGGGGGCCCTGGTAGATACAGTGCACGTCTTAGGTGCCTTATTCCCTCATCAGACTACCATCAGCATGCTACGTGCAGGGTGTGGGATTTCTCTCAAATGAACTTCATATTCCATTTGTTCAACCCCAGCTGCCCCCTGATCTCACCTCGATTCTGTAGAACCAAAATGGGAATGTTCCATAGTGATGACCTCTAACACTTGGGTGTTTTTCTCTTTACGTCATCCTGTCGACTTGTACGCCTTCCTCTGATCAAATGCCTTCACATTTTTATTTTTTATGTAACTGTCCCTGAATCTTCCTCCTCTCAACACTGCCCATCAAACCTTCTTATTAAATAAGTGATGTTTAATTAGCAGGACCACCACGTTTAGCAGGAAAAAACACAGGGTGCCCCGTTACATTCGAATTTCAGATAAACGGTAAGCAATTCTTAGCGTTATGTACCGATTATGGTCCTGTGTTTTAATTCGCTGAACCTGGGGACCCTGCCGCTAACATAGTCTATATTTTACTTTAAAAATTCTCTTAATTGTCTGTGTATCCTCACTGTAATTTAAGCCCCCTAAGGACATGGTTTTGGTTGTTTAATTAACTGCTGCCTCCCCAGTACTCTGTTCTTAGGAAATTGCTTGTAGTCGATAAATATGTGTGGAAAGAATTATTGAAATGGCCTTTCCCTGCTACTATATGCCTCTCACAGGCTGGACTGGAAAAGGCAGAGTTTAGTGCTCTGATCACATAATCATTGGATAGATGTTTTGCTTTCTGTGTCATTTTGTTTTGTTTTAGGATGGAGACACTAAATCCTGAAACACTTCTACTCTGCTCAGAGTCATAGAGACATTTGTCTACTTTATGGGATGTCCCCTGTACTAAGATTTCATAACGTTCCGAACGTATGATTTTTGGTTTTTGGCTTGTGGATATGGTAGCTCATTTCAATAAAGATGTTAATTTTTCCCTATTTTTTGATATTATTTTCCTGTCACAGTATAGCCTGGTAGCAGTTATTTCTTAGTATATATAGGTCAATCACATTCTTTTTTTTATTATGGTAAAATATACATAAAATAAAAATGACCATATTAGGGGTGCCTGGATGGCTCAGTCAGTAGAGCATCTGACTCTTGATCTCCAAATTGTAAGTTTGAGCCCCATGTTGGGTGTGGAGATTACTTTTAAAAAATTACCATATTGGGGCACCTGGATGGTTCAGTTAGTGAAGCGTCTGCCTTCAGCTCCGGTCATGATCTCAGGGTCCTGGGATCGGGCCCCATGTCGGGCTCCCTGCCTCTCCCTTTCCCTTTGCCCCTATCCCTGTTCCTGCTCGCTTTCCCTCGCTCTCAAATAAATAAATAAAATCTTTAAAAAATTAAAAATAAATTAAAAATTTTAAAAATGACCATATTAACTACTTTTAAGTGTACTCATAGCAACATTAAATACATTCACATTGTTCTGGGGCCATCACCAGAAGTCTATCTTTAGAATTTTTTATCTTGGAAAACTGAAACCATATCCAATAAACACTAAGTCCCCATTCCTACCCCCAGCCCCCAGCTTAACTCATTAAGAGAAAAAGGTATATTTCAAATAGAAGTAACAATGGGTTCTTAGATTGTTTGAAAATCTAATTAATGAAGAGAAGTGAATCATATTTACATAGAGAAAGGGTTAAATTTATTGTCAACATGATTTGAAGAATGACACTGATATAGATAAAAAGTAAGTCATGCTAAAGGAAGTTTCCACAACAAACCAGTTAATGAGTATTAATTCAAGGGTATTTATTAGCCACTGGTCAATAAATCTTGAAATGCCATCAATTTTACAATTGCCTCATGAATAAAAACTTAATAGGAGTTTTCTCAAATTTAGCAAAGCTACCAAAAATTTACAAGTCATTGTCAACAAATAATAGTAGGACCAAAAGAAGAAAAAAAAGTATCGATATCACGAAAATTATTTATATCAACCGTGCTAGAGCCAAGTCTGCATTACTTTCGTGTGTTCTCTAGAGAAAATTTATAATACATAGTAATATAACATGTGGCATTCTATGAAAATGCCATTGTTCTGTAAAGTGTAAACAGGTAGAATTCGGTAAAGAAATATCTAAAAACACAAGATGCAAATTTTTAGAGCACTAGATCAGTTAATTAGTGAGTGCATACTGTTATTTTTCTAGATTTGTGATGTTGGTGGCATTTTCCAGCTTTTAAAAATGTATAATATGTTGCGATTTCCTTTCTCCATCTCAATAGATGTCCATATTTGTACCAATTTAGTATTCATCAAATTCTATTGTCTCTTAAGAAGAGCTTCCAAAACGTGAATTCCCCCGCGGTGGCCCAGGAGGTGATTGGAAACAGCTGTTTCTGGAGTTGTGCCCCAGGTGCAGAGCCCCAGTCCAGCCAAGCAGCAGCCCCACTCTGTCCCCACCTCCTGTCACCTGCAGGAGATGTTGGGAGCCTGAGTCTGAATCCTGACCCACGCCCAAGCCCTCGCTCCTGCTGGCCACATTCTGCCTGAGAATCTCAGGCCATGTGTATTTGCTTTTTAAAGATCTCATTTCTTGTTACGTGTTGAATGGGGAAGTTACATGAGATGTGACTTTCCGATGTAACATTGAATGGAAGTCTTGTCCATTTAAGATTTCAGTTTAATATAGTTTCTGGTCATGTAACCAAGCCAGCCCGAGTGGGCTGTGTGACCCTGTCCCTGTCAGTGTCCCTGCATGACAACCCGTGGAGGGGTGTCAATCGTCCTTCTAAGGACATGTGTCTCTTTCCTTACAGACCACTCTCCTGTGCTTTGTTTTCCCAAAGACCAATAACGAATGATGGTCAAGGTCATCTCAAGGAATGGGGAATATTTATACATTTATAAAATAAATATTTTATTTATTTAAAATAAAAGAAGATGGCATCAAGTTAACAACTGTCAGTTTTTCACCCCGTGGTGCTGGGCAGGGGCACATTCAGGTCTCATAGTTCCTTTGCCTTGCAGAACTTGAAGCCACTTTTAGTAAATAACAGAATACCGTGAAATAGAATGTAGAAAAGGAAATGAATTTTCTCAATGCCTTCTCCTTGGCATTAGAGAAATCCAGCCTATTTATACCTCTTAATGTCTTTCGATCTAGTGGGTGGGTATATTACGATTCCTATGAATTTTCCTTTGCTCTTTACTTCCTGCCTCTGTCCCTCTTAGTATGATTAATTAATTTATTAATTGCGTTATCAAATGCTTTCTGACATTCACTCGGTGCTGGGCACTGGGCTGCACATCTTCACGGGTAAAACATTTATGAAGTACTGACTGTGTGTTTTGTAGGTGTCCTTAGCGGAACCCTCACCATAACTCTGCAGGAGGGGAAACTGAGGCAAGGAGTCAAAATGCTCAGTCCAGATTAAGGACGATGAATGGCAAAACTGGGTTTAGAGTGCAAATTGTTTTAGTCCAGGGCATGTGGCTTCTCTGATCTAACACCTCCCCCCCCCCCCCCAGCCAGGGTTGGGAGCAGTGTGGCTAGGAGCCATCAGCTTCCTTTTGTCCTTTCCCCAAGCTTCTCTGAGCTTTAGAGCAGCCCTAGGGTGTGGCCTCCTGTCCCCTCCAGCTCCCAAACCACTCCTAATGCCCCTAGAAGCTGGGGCTAGCAGCCACCAGCATGGGGATCACCCAGCCCTGCCCCTGTTTGCTGGCCTATGAAATGGGCGGGTAACCTGGGCCATCAGGTGTGTCGTGACGCTCAACAGGAAGCCGAGACACAGAGCCCCGGGCTGGGAGGGCAACCTGGTGTGCGTAGGGCTCAGGTGTCTTGTCTTGGTTGGAACGACCGTCCCAGAATGATGCTCAGACCTGCCCTGTGCGTGGTCGGATGGTTCTGAGCACAAGGAGACACATCCCATCGCAACTGTCCCTTCTCACACCTGGTGACAAGCTCCAGTGCGTACCTCGCTCCCCCCGCCCCCCCCCCCCCCCGGCCCTGCTGTCTACCCTATACTCTCTGACCTCTCCCAGGCCAGGCTGCTCTGTCACCTGTGAGTGTGGTCTCAAATCTGTTTTCCGCTGCTTTCTCCTTCTGGGCTGGTGGAATGGAAATTTCCATTCATGCTTGCAAATTGCTATTTCATTCATACACTCACGTTCTTCCTAACAGCTCCTCCCAGAAGTGATTCATTTTTTCATCATAAGTTTCACACTTGCATCTTGAAAAGAAGAGGAGGAGCTGTTTTCTCAGTCGAAATTAGTGTACTTAATGAACAGGAAAAAGAATCGTGTGAGCCTCATGAGTAATGGTTTTTGGAGGATTGTGGATCCCCAGGAAGGGTGGAGGATATTTGAAAGGAGATTATTAAATCGAACGTTCATTGCCATTATCATTACTATGGTTTAATCAAATAATTCACAAATAAACATGAGTAAATTCAGCAATTTTAAGTGACTCGATTGACTTCCATGCTTTCTGGGGGGAATAGGAAGGCATGGCCTTGGGGAAGAGCCTAATTTGCCTCTATTAACACCAAATTATAACTAAGGATGAGGGGAGCATGAGACAAAGATTTTATAATGTAGATACTTCAAAACGTAGAAAAATTATGAAAGGTTTTTTGTGACTCATATATTGGGGCCTTAAGGTATATTTCTTGAGAAAACACCTCACGAAAAGAAAAACACAGATATAGCTTGGAAATAAAAAAACCTAATCATTTATTTGTGTGGGACTCAAGTAACTAACCTGCTTGACTCAGATTTGCTTTTTGTTTTATTTTGTTGCCAATCTGATCCCCAGTGAATGGCTATGTGAACACTGAGGACCTTCCTTGAAGAGATAGAGGTGTTTTTTCTGGGACATTACACTGTCTTTTGCTGCCGACTCAAAGAGTATTTTTCAGCTGTCGATCATCTTCAAACTTGACTTTCTCTGCAGAGAATGTTGGAAAACCACTGTGCCACGCTCTTCAATCCCAAGTGGTCATACTGCTTGTTGCTGCTGCTCCCGCTCTTGCAATCTCTCCTCCTATCACCGCTGTGACAGACATCACACCCATAAACACAAAAAGCTACTGGCCCAAACACAGTGCTCAGACCAGTTGTACTTCTTTCAAGGACGCTACCGGAAAGTTCCGTAAGCTCAGAATTTTGGGGAACAGTATCGGCCCACATTGAATCATGTATACAATTATGTGAAGGGAGAAAATGTATAGGTTGCAACTTGTATTTATAACAAATGTACGTGTCACGTTGTTCCAAAAAAAAATGAGTAGGTTTAGAAGTCTAAGAGGATGAGGCAAGGGGAGAGCTGCCAGAGACACTTGAAAAGATCTTGAGAGTTACGAGTTCATCTGAAGTTGTCTCCTGGCTAGTAGGTCACCAGTCACCCAACATTAGACTAATGTTAAACCTAAAGCATCTCCAGTGTAATGGGGAATATGGAGGAGAACATGATGCACAAGGTCATGGAGGAGACACAAGACCTACAGGGAGGCCAGAATGAGCTCTCCTGGGAAGATGTGATTGTGCTGACAATTTAAGTCAACAGAGGGCCTTGACCACTGCCTAGGGATAGAGATTGAGGACATTTGGATGAGTAGATGCCCTTTGCAAAGGGCCGGGGGCAGGGGCACAGGGATTCATGGTGAAATTGAGAACCTGAAGGAATAATTAGGAGAGTTCAAATCACAGCATGAGTGGGAGAATGGCATAGGGCCAGAACCCAACCGTAGCCCCAGACTCTATGGGACATTGCAGGTCCCATAGACTTTGAACATTAGAGTTTGAGAGGTATCTTTGGTTGTATGTGGAGAAGGGAATGAATGGTGAATAAAAAAAGTTGTGTGTTGATTGTTTAGGAGGCTCTTAATGTTCTAGAAGAGGAGAGATATGATGGTTGACTTTGACTATGATACTGAAAACATGGCTAAAACAGAAGAAAGAGTTTTACTGGAAATAATACACCAGGACTAGTTGCAAGAAGTGGAGAAGGGCATCAAAACTAACTTTCCAAGTTGCATAAAATGATGGGTGGTGGTGACAGTAGATAAGATAGAACACATTGGAAGAGACTTTTTCTTTTCTTTTGGGGAAAAGACCATCATCTTGGTAATGGGCCTAGGGCAGGAAGAGCACTCTGGACTGTCCATGTATCTTGAGGAGTCAATTATGTGAGTGTTGTTATTACATCGTAAGCAGAAGGAAAACTGTCTAGGGAGAGGGGAGGGACGAGGAAAAGCAACAAAAAGAGAATTCTTCCAGTCCCAATCTCTATGTCTGACCTATTTTATCTGAACAAATACATATAGCCTTGTACTAAATAAAAGTGACTAAAACTAAGGTATTCATCATAAGAAATTAGAAACAACAAGCATACTTAAGTAGCAAAATTTCTTTCCACTCATCTCCCCTTAAGTTCTGAAATTGTTGCCTATATTAACACACACACACAAACACACACACACACACACAGTATTAGACCTATCCTATACAGGATGCTACCTAGAATTTCAGGGAGTTCCAAAGCCATTGTGTCAACAGGTGCAGAAAGAACTGGGGACCCCAGCTGTCTTCACAGTATTGAACTCCATGGCTCCATCTATGCCTGGAACTTGCTGGAACTATTGGGATGGAGGCTTGAAATTTGGAAGAGAGAAGCAGGGAGAATATCCTTTTACCTAAACCCATTCCTTCTGCTTCTTCTGTTGTAGGACAAAGTTCCATTCTTGTCTTTGGAAGGTTGCTAGAAATGTTGAGTTAATCAATGGAAGTGAATGGGGTAAAAGATTGGTTTCCTCTTTTCTTCTCTTTCTCCCCATGGACTGTCTCTTGCTGAGGGAGACCAATGAGTGACAGTAGAGTAGTCCCAGAATGCCTCATCCACCCCCGCCCAGGTTGGTCAGGGACAATCTCCTGGGAATTAAAACCCCTCTGATGGGGGTACCAATGAAGTGCCCTAATGCAGGTAGCACACAGGAGCAAAAAATGGTAGGGTCAAATCACATGAACTTGATAAACAAGAGAAAAATTTGTCAACTGTCACAGTCACGGCAATGATCTCTTTTTAGAGGTAAATCCACAATATTTTCCCCATTTTTATAGCACTCTCATTTTCAGAGTGATTTGTAAGAGTTCGAAATATATTTTAGGGGCGCCTGGGTGGCTCAGTCAGTTAATTGTCCAACTCTTGATTTCAGCTCAGGTCATGATCTCAGGGTCTTGAGATCAAGCACCACATTGAGCTCCACGCTCAGTGGGGGGTCTGCTTGAGATTCCCTCTCCCTTTCCCTCTGCCTCTCCCCCAACCCCCTAAAAAAAAGAAAGAAATATATTTCATATATAAGTCCCTTGTCAGAAGTATGGCAATTGTTTCCTTCCACGCAGTGCCTGACATTTTTGCTTCCCTTAGCTGTCATAAGGAATGGAAATTCTTGCTTTGGATATTTATTAATGTTTTACTTTATGACTAGTGCTTGCCATGTCTTGCATAAGACATTTTTCCTTTCCTGAGTTCAAGAAGATAGTCTTCTATGTTTTCCGGGAATATTATTGTTTTACCTTTTACTTTTAGATCTATAAGACACCTGGTAGGCCTTCCTGCTTCAAAAAGGAATTTAGAAATAAGAATATGCTCTTAATGAAGAAACAGTTACATATAAAAAAATTAACTCTTTCCTCCTCAGCATTGGGGAGGAAAGCATTTCCTCCTCACCATAAATCAGATGTCTAACTATCTGTGGATCTCTTTACAGCTACTATTATGGTTCTCAGTCAAGTTTTTCAGTTTTTGTTCTAGGACAATGGTGTCTTCATTACACCTTTATCACATTCAAAATTTCCATCAACTTTGTCCCTGGTAATCTTGGTTCTCCGGTTTCGTTTTGATTCCATGGGATCATATCATCTATTCTTGGCCATTTCCATTTCCTTTAAAGATTTATTTATTTATTTGAGGGGCAGAGAGAGAAGGAGAGAGAAAATTGGAAACAGACTCCATACTGAGCAGAGCCCATCGTGGGGCTTGATCTCACGACCTTGAGATCATGACCTGAGCTGAAATCAAGAGTTGGATGCTTAACCAACTGAGTCACCCAGCTGCCTGGCCTTTTACATTTTTCTATGGATTTAGAACTACTTCGTGAATACTGACTGTAAAAAGTTCTGTTGTCTAGATTGAATCAACAGCACAATTGGACGTTGATGGCATCTTCATAATATTGCATTTTCCAATCCATCAACATCTCATATTTTTCTCATTTATTTAGCTCTTGAATTTTTGTGTGGAGGCCTTATGTATTTTTATTAAATCTGTTCGTAAGTGTATGTTGTTAGCTAATGCTATCAATTAATACTTTTTGATCAGCTATGGATGTATAGGTTCAGCATGAATCAGATCCCAAATTCAGTGACTTTACCAAACTCACTTATTAACCTAATTTAACAGTGAGCTTTTTTGGGTTTTCTGTGCACATGAAACTGTTATGTGCAAATCACCATAGCTTTACTTTATTTTGAATCTTCACACTTTGACTGCTATTTCTGACCTACTATGGCACTTGCTGGGACCTCCCATACAATGGTGAAAAGAAGTTTTGACAGTAGACCTCTTTTTCTTCTTCTTCAGATCAAAAAGAAAGCTTTCAAAAAAAAAAGAAAGAAAGAAAGCTTTCAAACTGTCACCATGAAGAAGGTGTTGCTTATATATTTTTTTGTAAATGCTCCTTAACAGATTAAGAAAGTTTCCATCAATTTCTGACTTTTTGAATTCTTTCTCTACCTTTTTCAGTTTATCAAATGCTGCACTTTGCAATCATCAAGATGGCTGTCCTTGTGCCTTTATGTTTTTATATGGTGAATTACATTGATTTATTTTTTTAATATTAAACCAACCTTGAAATATACGCCAATTAATCTTGGTCTATTTATAGTTTTATACATTGCTGAACTAGACTAGCTAATATTTTATTTATTATATTCATACCTATGTTAATAAGAGATAGTTTCCTGATATTTTCCTTTCTTATAATTCCCTTATTTAGATCATATCAAGATTATGCTACACTTTCTTAAAGAAAATTGGGTTTTCTCTATTTTTATATCCTCTTGGAAGGATTTGTAGGAATTTAAGAGTGAAGCTGCCTGGCATGGAATTTTCTTTGTGAGAATATATTTTTTTAAAAATTTTTAAAGAGATTTTATTTATTCATTTGAGAGAGACAGTGAGAGAGGGAATACAAGCAGGGGTAGTGGGAGAGGGAGAAGCAGGCTTCTCGCAGAGCAGGGACCCAGATATGGGGCTCAAACCCAGGACCCTGG
>CM052887.1:2230363-2287044 GCA_028534135.1 Potos flavus | reverse complement strand
CTCTCTGCTCAGCAGGGAGCCTGCTTCCCCCTCTCTCTCTGCCTGCCTCTCTGCCTACTTGTGATCCCTCTCTCTCTGTCAAATAAATAAATAAAGTCTTAAAAAAAATGTTATTGAAAGTCATCAGATACTATTTAATAAAAGTAGAGATGTACATGAGAGAGATGTGTTCATTCATAGGGAAATGGCATCATAAATATATCTTGCTTAAAAATTAATATGCATTAGCAGTTTTAAATCTTTTTGTTCTGCATACTACTTTCACCTCCAACAAATTCTTAAAGATTACAGAGAGGCTTTGCTTGTGTCCATAGCATCTATTGACATTTATCTGATGAGAAATTGAAGTCTAGAGCATTTTAAAGTGTGTATTTTTAGTTCATTTTCAGTGACCATAAGAAAATCATTAGATGTAACATAAATCACACATATTTTATGGAAAATAACTATTGTTTCCATAACACAAGGAGAGTGGCTTTGTTTTCTATTTTTGAAAAGATATTTAACATCTGTTTGGTGGAAGACAGCTGGATTCTCACGTCTGTTTCTGTAGGCAGTCTGTTGTAACATATAAATAAACAGCAAAAGGGAGAATGTCGAGGATCTCCTAAATGGGTCTTGAGACTTCTAGTGTCCTTGGACCGTACTTTGAGAAATGCTGCCCTATATGTTTGATGTTCTAAAATCCCAAGAAGTTTGGCATAACTGCACACACGCATGTATATGCATATATGCGTGTGCACACCGCAGGTGTGTGTTTGGGTTATTTATGAGCGGAATTGCTTTGGAATCGCTAGATCAAGGAAGCCAAGGGACTTCTGAAGAACAATGCACAGAGACCCGGCCTCTCACTCAACATACTTGTTACAAAGCAATACCAAGTGAACGTCATGATGAATGGCATTTTTGTTTCTTATTGCTGCTGTGACAAATTACCTCAAATTTAGTGACTTAAAACAATACAAACTGATTATCTTATAGCTCTGGAGGACAGAAGTCTAGGTTAAACTCAAGGTGTCCACAGGGCTGCATTCCTCAGTGGAGGTGCTAAGGGACAATCTCTTTCCTTGCCTGTTGACCTTCTACAGGCCATTTGCATTCCTTGGTTAGTGCGTCCGTCCACCGTGGGAGCCAGCAATGGCCTGCGGAGCCTTTCTCAATCCCGTCTCTCTGACTGTGCTTCACCCATCACTCTTCCTTGGTGTTGACTCTCCTACCTCAGCCTTTTGCTCATAAGGACCCTAGCATTGGGCCCACCAGGATTACTCAGGGCGATCTCCCCAACTCAATAGACTTAATCACATCTGCAAAATTCATTTTGCCAGTAAGGTGACATATTCACACATTCTGTGGTTTAGCTTGAAGACATCCTTGGCAGCCCATTATTCTGTCTATCACAAATGGGCAAAGAGAAGAAAACAGTTAAAATAACAAATAAGAAAGGGTCCAGAAATAGATCTATGCATATAAATGTATTTGATTTGTAATCAATTATCTATAGCAGAGTGGTGGGGGATTAGGTATCATTCAGTAAATATTTCTATAAAATTTGTTATTTTTTATTAAAAAATAAGTTGGACTTGTCTCACGTCATACAAAACAACTAAATCCAAGCAGATTTTAAAAATCAAATGCGAAAGTGATCAGTTTCATTCTTTTGTGTGTTGCTGTCCAGTTTTCCCAGCCCTATTTGTTGAAAAGACTGTCTTTTTCCCATTGGATATTCTTGCCTTCATTGTCATAGATTAAATGACCATAAACCATGAATTTATTTCTGGGATCTCTATTCTGTTCCATTGATCTATGTGTATATTTTTATGCCAGTACCATATTGTTTGATTACTACAGATTTGTAGTATATCTTGAAATCTGGGATTGTGATACCTTTAGTTTTCACTAAAACTCAAGATTGCTTTGGCTATTTGGGGTGTCTTGTGGTTCTATACAAATGTTAGGATTACTTGTTCTAATTCTGTGAAAATTGCTATTGGTATTTTGATAAGGATTCCATTAAATCTGTAGATTACTTTGTGTAGTGTAGACATTTTAAGAATACTGTTCTCTTAATCTATGAGCATAGGACATCTTTCCATTTGTTTGTATCATCTTCAATTTCTTTGACCAATGTTTTATAGTTTTCAGAGTATAGATCTTTTTACTCAGTAAAGTGTATTCCTAGGTATTTTATTGTTTTTGGTGCAATTGTACATGGGATTGTGTTATTAATTTCTCTTTCTGCTACTTCATTATAAGTTTATAGAAATGCACCAGATTTTTGTATATTGATTTTTTTTTATCTTGTGGCTTTATTGAATTCATTTATGAATTCTAGTGGTTTATTAGTGGAGTCTGAGGTTTTCTATATGTGGTATCATGTCATCTGCAAATAGCAAAAGTTTTACTCCTTCCTTACCAACCTGGATGCCTTTTCTTTCTTTCTCTTGCCTGATTGGTGTGACTAAGACTTCCCGTACTATGTTGAATAAAAGCGGAGGGAGTAGACATCCCTGTCTTGTTCCTGATCGTAGGGTGAAAGCTCTGCTTTTCACCATTGAGTATGGTGTTAGCTGTGGGTTTTCCAAATATGGCCTTTATTACATTGACGTATGTTCCCTCTAAACCTACTTTGTTGAGAGTTTTTGTCATGAATGGATGCTTTACTTTGTCAAATGTTTTTTTTGCATCTATCAAAATGACCATATGGTTCTTATCCTGTCTCTTGTTGATGTGATGTATCACACTGATTTATTTGCAAATATCGAACTACCCTTGCATCCCAGGAATGCATCCCACTTGATTGTGGTGAATAACTTTTTAAAGGTACTGTTGGATTTGGTTAGCTAATATTTTGTTGAGGATTTTTGCATCTATGTTTATCAGAGATATTGGCCTATACTCTTTTTCTGTAGTGTTTTATCTGGTTTGGTATCAGGGTAACTTTGGCCTCAGAATGAATTTGGAAGCTTTGCTTCTTTTTCTATTTTTTGGAATAGTTTGAGAAAAATAGGTATTTTCGCCCCCCACCATGAAACTAATTCAAGAAGATATATGCATCCTTATGTTTATTACAGCAGTATTTATAACAATAAGATATGAAAGGAACCAAAATGCTCATTTATAGATGAATGGATAAAGAAGTTGGGTGTACACACACACACGCACACACACACACACACACACACACACACACTGGAATATTACTCAGCCATAAAAAAGATTAAATCTTGTCATTCACAATGATATGGACAGAGCTAGAGAATATTATGCTAAGCAAAATAAGTCAATCAGAGAAAGACAAATACCATATGATTTCACTCATCTCTGGAATATAGGAAACAAAACAAAGACAAAAAGAGACAAACAAAATATAGACTCTTAACTACAAAGAACGAACTGGTGGTTGCCAGAAAGGAGGTGGGTGGGGTGATAAGTGAAACAGCAAATTGGATTAAGAGTACGTTTATCATGATAAACACTGAGTAAAGAACAGAATTGTTGTATCGCTGTATTGTACACCTGAAACTAACATAACATCATATGTTAACTATATTGGAATTAAAAAAATTAAACTTAAAAAAATAAAATGTGAAAAGCAAACAAAATTTAATAAATCGTACTATATTAAATTAAAATTCTTAGCCAAATAAAATCACAAATCATAATAACAAAGTGAAATTATGTCCAGAGTAGAAGATAGCTGTAACCAAAAACTGATAAGTACTGAAAAGACACAAAGGTGTCATGACACACAGAGGAAAGATAAAAACAAACAAAAAACACCATAAATGTAAAGCCGATGGTATGCTAGTAAGCCAGTATGTCATAAAAAATAAATAAAATAAAGTTTAAAAACTTGGTTTTTAGCATCTGATGTAAATACTCCTACAATAGCCAATTTCAAGGTATCAACTCAGAGTCCTGAATGACGTGTATACAGATTATCACCTGCTGTTGGCTGGTGCAGTCTGGCCAGACCACACCATGGGTTCATCTGGAGATAATCAATGTTAGTCTGTAGATCTTGCAGTATGCTAATATATATTTCATTCCAGAAATGTATTTAATGGAGAAGTATTACTTCGTAAGTCAAAATTTTGTCTCAGCAAAATGGTGTATAAATGCGTTTATGTAGAAGTTCTTTATAATGGCAACTACTATTCCCTCAAATAGGTGTAAAATTTATAAGAACTGTTTTTATTTTAGATAGCGAATTTATATTTTCTCTCTCTATTCTATATTTAGCTGCATAACTAGCAACCACAACCTGTTTTTTTGTTAAAGATAGACATCTACTGGGGTGCCTGGATGGTGCCACTATTTAAGCATCTGACTCTTGCTTTCGGCTCAGGTCCCGATCTCAGAGATCGAGCCCCATGTTGAGCTCCGTGCTCATCACAGAGTCTGCTTAGGGCTCTCTCTCCCTCCTAAAATGAAAAAAAAGAAAGAAATTCAAAAAAGAATACGTAAAAATGGACACATGTCTCCATTCATGTCTTGGCATTTATCTCTAGAAGTGGAAATTGCTAGAAAAGAAATGCTAGATTAAATCTCTTTTTTATTTCACTATTTATTTTTGCTTTTGTCAATATATTAATTTGCTGGGGCTGCCATAACAAAACCCCATGACTGGGTGGGTCAAGCAATGGAAATGTATTCTATCACGGTTCTGGGTGCTGAAAGTCCAAGGTCAAGGTGCCATCAAAGTTAGTTCCTTCTGCATTCTCTCCCCTTGACTTGACATAGCCAACTTCTCTCTATGCTTTCACATGGCCTTTCCTCCACACACACAAGGAGAGAGAGAGACTTTCTGGTGTCTTTTCCTCTTCTTAGAAGGACACCAGTCCTTTTGGATTGTCCTACCCTTATGACCTCATTTAACCTTAATTACTTCCCCAAAGACCCCTGTTTCCAAATACAGTCACAGTGGGGTTAGGGCTTTAATTTGTCTACTTTTTCTTTAGCTGTTTATACTTTTGGTATCATATTTAAGGAAGCATTGTCTTATCTATGTCTGTGAATATTTACACCTTTGTTTCCTTCCATGAGTTTTATACTTCAGCTCTTACTTTTTTTTTTTCTTTTTTTTGGTCAATTTTGGTTCAACTTTTTCTTTTGCATCTAGTAGTCCTAGAACCATATATTGAAGAAATGATTCCTTATTCATTGAATGACCTCGGCACCCTGTAGAAGATTAATGGAGTTTAGCTGTAGGACTCTCTGTCTATACTGTCAAGGGTTCTCCATTGATCTATATTCTTATCCTCTGCCAGTACCACACTCTTTTGATTATTGTAACTTTGTAGTATGCTTTCAAATTGGGAAGTGTATGTTCTTCTACTTTATTCTTCTTTGTTTTGACTATTTGGGGTCCTTTGTAGTTCCATGTGACTTTTAGAATCAACATACTCATTTGTTAAAAAAAGGGGGGGGCAGTTGGGATTTTGATAGGGATTGCACTGAAACTGTAGACCCCTTTAGGTAGTATTGTTTCCTTAACCATGTTAAGTCTCCTAATACTTGAACATGACATGTTCTTTTCATTTAATTAGGCTTTAATTTTTTGAGCAACGTCTTGTAGTTTTCAGCATAAAAGCTGGGCAGTGAGAGATGGTAAGCTGGTAATTGAGATACCATAGCTCTTATGAAATTCATCAGCTTCTTTCTTCAGTAAGCATTATCCTGGATGTTTTAAGTTTTGTTTATAGAATTCTACAGTTCTGAAAAACTTGATTCTGACCATTTTTGCCCTTTTATATATTGCTTTTGTGGAAATATGGTGTTTCATAGTTCCCTCCAACACTGACGTTTTTGGTGATGTCACTTCTATTTTGATGAACTTCCTTGCTATTTCAATGTGTTCATCTTTGATTTTTTAAATGAACATCTTGTATGCTTAGTTTCTTTTTCTATTCCTTCCTTTTTGCATTATCTGTCGGAGTGCTATGCCCATTTTCTATTGAGCTAACTTTCTGTAATGAAGTATCCTATAATGAATCCTTAGCTCTCAATTATTTTGAAAATATGTTTTAGTTTTTCCCTTATTTTTAAGTTTTGTTTATGGTGAACTTTTAGAATACAGAATTGCAACTATTATTCATTTTTCTTCCATGATTTTTGCATATGGTGTCATGATTCTTAGGAAGTCCTGCCCTACGCTATAGATAGCATATATTGTAGGTTTACATTTTTATTCTCATATTTCAACCCAACTGCAAATTATTTTGCTGTATAGCTTATAGTATTTATCTAACTTAAAAATTTTTCTTTTTTAGAAAAATTTTAGAAAAAAAAAAGCACTTGAGTGGCTCAGTGGGTTAAGCATCCAACTCTTGATTTGGGCTCAGGTCATGATCTCAGGGTCATGAGATTGAGCCCCAGAACAAGCTCTGAGCTCAGTGTGGAGTCCTGTCCCTCTCCCTCCCCCTTTGCGCTTCCCCCAGTTCACATGCTCTCTCTTTCTCTCTCTCTCTAAAATAAAGAAACTCTTTTAAAAAAAGAATTTTCTTTTAATTGGCTTGCTACAAATCCCAATCCCATGATCTAATAAAAGGCCGTTGTTGATAAATCCAGTGAAAAGTTACCTTTCCTCTGTACTAACATTTTACTTGGTCAGTTCTGAAGAGTTCGCTCTATTACAATAATATTTAAGTTTCACACCACTTATATCTTTATTATGTGGTTAAATATCTCCAATACTTGTCCTATTCCAATTCTTAGAATTCTTAATAAAAGTTGTCTTGGCCTTATAAGTGTCTTTATTCCTCCATATCCTTTTGTCTACACTAAATATATATTTGTCAGCTTAAATTAGAGACTTTTCATGTTGATTTAAATGAAAATAATCCAGAGATAAGCATAAATTCATAATAGAAAAAAAGAGCCACTCACTTTGGTCTGGGAATTAAGCACCATTTCAAATGTTCTCTGACAGGCAAAATCAGGAAAACCTAAGAAACTCCATATGTTTCATGCATTACTAAAAAAAAAAAAAATGCAGAAGTGATGATCCTGGGAAGCTAGATATATAGGCATAAGTTCATGCTTTGCTATTCAGAATGATTTAGTTATCTAAGCTATTTGATGCCCAGAATACCTAAAAGCAGATGAAAAGTCTCAAATGTTAATTGTAGTTAACTATAATTTCATCAAAGAATGATTGCAAGAAATCCATGTGAAATTGTTTGGTAAAACAAAAGATGCTATGTAGCTATCAGGCAATCTCACACCTCTACAAGTTAATTTCAGTTATTGTCCTGTCGTATTTTCTTGGCATAGGTTTAATGTGCAATGACCTAATTGTTGCTTGGCATCGTCCTCAGAGCTTCCCACGTGTGATCTGAAACTAGCCCCCTGTGAAGGGCAGGGAAAGACAGAAGAGGCAGGCCAGGCCAGCTGGGCAGGTGACAGGTGTAATAAGCAAGGGAAGTCATATGTAAGGCTTACCTTGGGTGCCACAAAACAAGGAGATCTCTGCTCCCACCTGCCACATCTCGAGGTTTCTGCAGAGGCTTTACCTGGTCTCAGTCGTGTGTACCATCCAGATGGTCTCAGCATCATATTGCTATCTCAAGGCTGGTTTTTTTTTTGGGGGGGGGGTGCAGCTTCTAGTATGGAAGTCCACCATTTCTGGGGTCCAGCTCCCAGGCCAACCAGAAGTCATGTCCTTGTGATGGCGGTGATCCATGCCAACAGTAACGTTTTCCGGGGCTAACAGATAAGATGATGCCTTCCTTCCCCACTACAACCTCCACTGAGGAGTTAAATCTCTGGAAACATTGAGGATTTAGCATACTTTTGCAGTATGTAAAGGCCCAAGAAAGAAACTGTTTTCTTCTTGACTCTTCAAGCATACAACTGCTACTTAACTATCGTGTTTCTTGTTTCTGCTACTCAATGGAATGACAGTATGGAGTCAGAACTACCTCTTAATTGGGGTTCTTACAGGATGTAAAGAATGAATGGACAAATATTGCAAGTAAACATGAAAAAAGCTAAAAAACATACTTGATAGGATGTAGGTCTAGTGGATGATTATTGAAAATAACATTGATATTGTATTATCCAGGCAAGAAATGCTATTAGAAACATAACAGTTGTATGTTAGTTGTGTCTATAAACCTGGATTTGTACAAAATTTTAACTGTCATTTTTTGAAAAATGTTTTGGGTCACATTTACATTAAAGTAAACAATTCTGTTTTCTTTTTCATAACCACTACTTGTATGTAAAGCATTGCCAGGCTTTCATAGCTTTATTCAAACATTCTTACTCGTGGTCATATTTTCGTTTTTGTATTTTAGAAAAATAAACCACAACGCCAATCAAGAAACACAGGTGGGTTTCTGGAAACTTGATCAAACATCCATTTGTACCAGAATTAAGACTTTTTTAATTAAGTCAAGTTGTGACACTTTAGTTTCTATGGAAACACATTTTAATAATAAGCAATCCAAATAGTGAATTATTTACTTGAAGATGAAAAGCTATAGAAGATATACCATACACCTTTTAATAGCAATTTTATTATTTTGAAATAGTTGGGATTAAGAAGCTGTCATTTCTCCCAAATAAATCTGCCCATCGCTTTTTACTTAGTTCTTAATAACTCTACGTAGTGGCACCTGGGTGGCTCAGTCAATTAAGTATCTGCCTTCCACTTGGGTCATGATCTGAGGGTCCTGGGATCGAGTCCTGGATCAGGCTCTCTGCCCAGCAGGGAGTCTGTTTCTCTTTCTCACTCTCCCACTGTGCTCTCTCTCTTTCTCTCTCTCTCAAATAAATAAAGAAAAACCTTAAAAAAAAAAATCCTATGTAAATAGGAATTGAATGAGAGTAGACATGCATCTTTTGATCCAACTGAAAAAATTGATTTTTTTCTCGATCTTTCCTTGAAGTACTTACAAAATTTTTCATCGAGGTTTATGTTCAGCTAAAAGCAAGACTGAAAAATAACCCCATGGAATGAATGCCTGGCTTCCCAAGGGTTCTGGCACCTCGGAGACCTCACCTACTTCCCACCAACCGGCAGAAAGGTCAGCGTCCTCGCTGTGAGCAGCCAGTTACTATGCGGATTTTCTCGGGCCAGCGTGATCTGCAAATAAGGCATCCTGACAGAGGCTGGCTGAGTCATTTCAATGGCTCAGTCCAGCAGTGCCCGGTCAGGACCAAATTGCTCTCCCTCTCAGACCCGAAGATCATCAGGACTCATTTGAGACCAATGTGGAAAATGGGCTGCCGTGGTTTCCGTAACGTCCCACTTAATGGTATTCATCTAATCACCATGGGTTTGTGAAACTGGACCTTCCCAGTGATATAAAATTGTGCATCCCTCTGTAAGGCACGTCGGCTGGTTGTTTGATTTTCTGTCTTCCGAAATAACAAAAGTAGATAAAGGATGATGAGGCCTTGGTGTCACACACACACACACACACACACACATACACACACTCAGATCCACAAACGCACATTTATTTATTTACTTATTAAAGATTTTATTTATTTGTCAGAGAGAGAGCATAAGCAGGGGGAGCAGCAGAGGCAGAAGGAGAAGCAGGTTCCCCACCCCCCGTGGGGCTCGATCCCAGGACCCCAGGATCATGACCCAAGTGGAAGGCAGATGCTTAACCAACTGAGTCACCCAGGCGTCCCAACACAAACACACATTCAGAAAACACTTAGCCTGGACATATTCTGTATGTCACTCGTGACTGTATCTACACTGACCTCTAACATTTGCCCGGACTTGGCAGAAATTAAAACGTTCGCTTTAACAGAAATGTAGGGAATTGTGACTCTTGGCACATGTGTTGAATCCACTACAGGGAGGTTTGCTGGGCATAGAAAATGCTGTTTTCAACTCCAGAGCACATATGAGGACAACGAGGCTCCGACAAACCCCCCAAGGTGTGCCTGGTCACTCAATGTCAAAGCAGGTGTGCATTTTGTCAGATTCCAAAGCTTAACCTTTCATCATTGTATCCCACCATTCCCATAAATGTTTACTATTTTGTTTATTTATTTTATCTTTTTAATCTCTGAAAGCTCTTATCATCCTCAATTTTCGTGTTAGTAAACCGAGTGTCCGAGCATTACATATACTGCCTAAGCCTCATACCTTCTTTTAGACTCTCGATTCTAGGTGGTTAGTTTTTCCCACTACACCATACAGGTGAGAAAATGCATTTAAAAATTTTAGCAGTTTACTGGAGCAAAAATTAACCGGAAGCGGGCAGCATCTGGTGTAGCAGATAGGACGAGGTCCGAGGGGCTGTCTAAAATGAAGGACTTATAGACAGAAGGCAGTGGGGACAAGGAAGTCGTACCAGGTGAAAAAGCAGGCTGGTTATTGCCAGGTTACTTTCTTTTCGGGGACGGCAGGCAGGTGACCTCACAGGTGCTGCTCAGGTGACCCCTGATTGACTGGCTGAGGATTCCGTTTCTGGGAGAGACAGACCTGTAATGATAAAGTCTGGGTTTGGAGACATGGGACTTAGCATAAGTGACTCGATTTGGGACCCATTGCTATTAGCAGCAGAATCCTGACTGATCCGGATTTTTGACCCGGAAAGCCCTCTGAAACAATAATTGATAGGAATCAGAAACGATTACAGAATTACTGGAGCTCCAAGGACCACTGCATCCTTGCACTATGTCTAGCACAGATGAGATGCTCAGAAAAATCGATTAAAAATATGAGTATGGATACTTGATGCAAATTTCATGAAAACGATCTTTAGATATAGCCAGATGCATTCCTTTCCATAAATAAAGAGCCATTTGGGGGTTCCTGGGTGGCTCAGTTGGTTAAGCGTCTGCCTTCAGCTCAAGTTATGATCCCAGGGTCCTAGGGTCGAGTCCTGCATCAGGCTCCCTGCTCACTCTGATGCTCCCACTGCTTGTGCTCTCTCTCTCTCTCTCTGATAAATAGATAAATAAAGTATAAAAAAAAGAGCCCTTTGCAGGTTAAAATCCTAAAGGTTACATATAAAAATACAAAAATGAGGGTGACCTAGTTGTCAATCATTGAACTCCAGTAGAAAATGTACACCGCATTCAGTTTGAAGGAGAAATCATTGTGTCCAGTTAACAGAGGCCCATCTTGCCAGACCTCTCCTGGCTTAACATCCTCCAGGCAGTCTTACCTTTGCTTTTAAATACCCAATCTACATAAAAATGTGCATATTTGACAATGCATCATCCTTTGGGGAGGTACATTTTGAAAAAAAATACAGAGATCTGTCCCCATGACTCCACACCATGTTTTCAAAGAGACTGGGGAGAGGAAATAGTCATCTCGCATTCCATCGTAGTCAAGGATAATGTTTGAAATTTGTTCCGGGTTTAACACCGTATCTGTGTCTTGAATGTTGCCAGCCCTGGGAGGTGCTGTTACTGCCTAGGAAGGGACAGAAGGCATATAGCCACATTCATAATCTCTGATCCTGAGAGAAGATTCTCTTAAGCCTTTCACATTTTAAACATTACATTTACATTTTAACATGTCAGTTTGTTATGTAGAGTGCTTTTACTGTGTATTAGGATCCAGGCTGTGGACTTTGGATGTCATGCCAAGCATTCAGTTTTTTCACAATTAATCAGAAATGGGCATAGGGTTAGTGCTTTGTGCTAAATGGCTGATGTTAACAGCGAGATGCTTGTATAACGAAAGCAGCTTGAGGCACTAAAATAAAGGTTGACAATATAAAAAGATTCAAAATTATTCTGTCTGGTTTTTCTTTCTGAAGAGCTGCGTTAAATATGTCATGTAGCATATTTAGATGCTAATGGATGAATTCAAAGCAATAATTCAAAATTGAAATATTTATACTGTAGGAAGACTACTCTGATAATTCACAACAGTTAAGTGGGGACGTTAAGTCTTTTGTTTATAACTCCGGTTATAATAAAATTGAGTAGAATATCAACGACTTTATGTAGGACTTAATGCGTAAGATAAAATGGGAAAGATCATGCCTCAGCAAAGTTTGGGATGATGGTGGCATAAGGAACAAGGGAGGCCTCCCCAGACATGGTTTTTGATGATTTTAACGATTTTTATTTATTTAGTTAGTTATTGGAGAGAGAGAGAGAATGAGTGGGGGACAGGGGCAGAGAGAGGGGGAGAAGCAGACTCCTCACTGAGCAGGGAGCTCCCTGCAGGGCTCGATCCCAGGACCCTGAGATCATGACCTGAGCTGAAGGCAGACACTTGAAGACGGAGCCACCCAGGTGCCCTGGCATAGTGATGGTTTTAAATAAAATTTATTGAAAAAACAGCCAGCGCAAGGACACTCAGACCCTCCTCTGTCCTCCAGAAAGCAGGAAACACATCTCCCGTATGAGAAACATCCTTCCTATCCTAACAAGTAAAAGACATCCTTATCAACAGAGATAGGGACTTTAAAACCAGGAAACCTGTAGAAACAAACCTGGTTCCTTTTTTTTTTTTTTTTCTAATCTACCACCTCAACCCCAGTTCTGTGTAGAATCCCCTACTAATTAAAACTCACAAAGGTAAGTTTTCTTTGTCTTGTCAATTCCTCACAGATTATCTCTTTGTGTAAAAAAGTATAAAAGCTGCCTATCTTAGTCATTTATTTAGGTCTCAATTTCATCATTGGGCCTCTGTGTGCATGTAATAAAACTTTCTTTTTTTCTCCCATTAATTTGTCTCCTGCCAATTTAATTCTGAGTCCAGATGGAAGACACTGAAGGGTGAAGAATTTTTCCCTCCTTTCAACGGAAAGAATGGAGGAGTGTGTCAAATTTTTTTCGCTTATGTAATTGGGTCATAGCAGTTGTTTTATTATGAGCAAATTTGAGAATTAGTTAAATAGAACCATAACAGGGGTTTAAAGCTCAGAACGAAGAATATGGTATATACAAAGACATCGTCACAAGAGCCTGGCCTCAGACACACATGTGATGATGGGTGTGAGAAGGAACATTTCATTAATGAACTTTATCATAAAATGAAGTTCTACAAAGGTGCTAATAAAAAACATCCAACAGAATGGAGTGGGTTCTCAAATACATGGCAAAAAAATAGGAGAGAAAAATATTTAATTTATGTACTAATTCCTGTTGAAGATGGTGACTGGAGCAAAGACCTTACCAAATTATAATAAAAACGTGTACTAATATGACCACGAAACAGAATGAGGGATTACCTAGGGGGGCATGAGAAAGCAACAGGAAGACAAAGGGAGAAGAACAATAAAATCTAGTGAAATTAGGATCCCTGAGAGCCTGCTGTTAGGAGACAATGTTGCAATGGGTCCAAACTCTCACAATTTATGTTAATTGTTCCCATGCATTTTTTTCTTGCAAAGCTACCAAATACATGTTCCAGAAAACTAAGAAACTAAGAAAAGGTAGGCACGATTTGAGGAATCCATGACTCCACCTACGGAAGGCCTTCCGGGCATATGATCCAAGATGGTTTTTTTAGCAGCTCAAGAGAAAGGTCAGTGCAGACTTGGGGGGTGGGGGGAGAAACTCGTGGTCTGGAGAGGAAGTAGTCCGTGACAATTAAAAACAGATCTGGCATGACGGAGTTAGAAAAATTATAAGATCACTGCTTTGGAGGCTTCCATGGTGTCAACATAAGGGAAAACAAGAAAAACAGGAGGAGGAGCTGAAGAAAGGCTCCGGATCAAAGGAGACCAAGATCTGACAGCTAAATACAGTGGGCGGTCCTGGTTTGCAGTCTGGGTTTGAGAAAATTAAAAAGCTGCCTAAGAATTGGGTAAATTTGAACATGGCTTATATATTATATTAAAACATTGCAAGAATGTGGGGAACTGTAATTGGACTGCAGTTCTATGGAACCCCGCATTGTCCTTAGGGGTCCCCTGCAAACGCATTCAGAGTGAGGCGATAAGAGGATACTTGTCACTATGTTAGGGATGGCGTCTGTGTCAAAGAGAGAGAAGGTGACTTTGCTGAAATGCTAAAAGCTGCTGATCTAGGGGAGAGAATATCAGTTGCCTATAGTACACTTGAAAGTTTTAGGAAGGTTTAACAGTTTCAGAAAAAAAAAAAAAATGACAGTGCAAAGAAAAAAAAATGAAGGAAAAAAAAAACCAGCTAAGAAGAATACAATGCCAGAAAAAAAATGTAGAAGCATGATAAACCCTTTGACTTTTCAGTCAACAACATTTAAACAGCTGTCATAGGAACCTCCTTGCTTATCGCTCAGTACGAACCACAGATTGAATTCAGCCGGGGGACGTAGGAGCTGAGTAGACATTGCAATAAAGCTCGATTTTCTCTTTCAAATCAGAAAATAAAGAGACACTTTATAAAAGGGGAAAAAATCCAGCCACAGCATTAGAAGTATATTATTTCGATGTGTGGATGCGACAGTTTTGGAGAAAAAGAACAATGACAAGAGCCTCCGCTGTGAAGGACCCTGAGCGCACCCTGGGGGCAAATTCTGCTGTTCGTTAACCATTGGCGCAGTGAGCTTGCCTGGCAACTGTGCGCATGCGTGCCGCAGTTTTAAATACTTACTTAAAATTAAAATAACGTTGTGTTCTTTAGAAGTTAGATTAAGCAGAGGTACATATTGATGGAAGGATACGGGGCATGCACACGGAGCAACCAAGCCTCAGGAAGGACAGGGTGCTGTCTGCACCCCGGGGATCCGCGCAGTAGCTGAATTTTACGAACACTCACCGTCTTCTTTCTCTTTATAAACTAGTTTACTCCAGATTCAGGGAAACATACCCCCCCCCCCCAAGGGTTCTTAAATCTACATCTCACCTCTTGAAATCAGGTGCAAGTTCAAAAGTCCACAGGAACTTTACCTCTTGACTCAAGCTCGCTTTCTGCCCCTGGATCAATCGACTGAGGGAAGAGAAGAGGGTTGAAACAAGGTTGGCACTTTCCAAAGGAAATCATCGGGAGACTTTCCCCAGGCCGTGTCAGGCTGGCACAAGTTCCACGGACCACAGAGGAGACAGGAGATTCTGGGTAAGGGCCATTATTCCTAATGGCCCTGCTGGGGGCCTGACCCCCCCCCCCCTTCCCGTCATTGTATTAATGGCTTTTATAGACATAGAATCAAATACCATACAGTTCACTCACTTGACATGTACCATTCAAGGGTTTTTGGTATTTTCACACATATTTGCAGTCAGAGGCAGTTTTAGAATAGCGTCATTGCCTCAAAGTTAAAGGCTGAACTCTTTAGCTCTCATTATGGATGCTGCGGGTGGGATATGCTGAAAGCAGCATTGAGTGGGACCAGACGCAGTTTACTGAGCTGAGAGTCTGCGGGTAGGGTGGCAGCTCGGGGAGTTAGGACAGCCCCTGTCAGTGTGATTGGATGGTTGGCTGGGATGCAGACCCTTGCGGTCCGCAGTGAGTAAGTTGGAAATGCCAGACTCACCTTGGTTTAATGTAGGAGGATTTTATAGGTTCAGGGACTCGTGCACTGTGGGTAGGAATGCAAATTGGTGCAGCCACTGTACAAAAC
Organism: Potos flavus; assembly: GCA_028534135.1. Lineage (NCBI taxonomy): Eukaryota > Metazoa > Chordata > Mammalia > Carnivora > Procyonidae > Potos > Potos flavus. Next base: position 2,271,563 of record CM052887.1, on the reverse strand, counting down.
AGTATAGAGGGTCCTCAAAAAGTTAAAATAGAACTAGTCTATAATCCAGTAATCACTCTACCAGGATTCACCAAAAGAATGCAAAACTGCTAATTCAAAGGGATACATGAACCCCAATGTTTATTGCGGCATTATTTACAATAGGCAAACTATGGAAACAGCCCAAGTGTCCATCAAGAGAGGAATGGATAAAGAATATAAGGTATAGATATACAATAGAATATTATTCAGCCCCCAAAAAGAATGCAGTCTTGCCATTTGCAACAACATAGGTGAATCTAGAGACTATTATGCTGAGCAAAATAAGTCAGAGGGAGACAAATATCATATGATTTCACCCATACATGGAATTTAAGAAACAGATGAACAAAGGAAACAAAAAGAGAGGGAAACAAAAAACCGGATTCTTAACTATAGAGAACAATCTGCTGGTTACAGAGGGGAGGTGGGGGGTGGCCAGGGAAGTTGGTGATGGGATTAAGAGCACACACTTCTTGATGAGCACAGAGTAATGTATAGAATTGTGAATCACTATACCATACACCCGAAACTCATATAAGACTGTATGTTAACTATATTGGAATAAAAAAAATAAAAAAAAAAGACTTATCCTGCCCTGGGAGGGTCCAGGGGACACAGTCCAGGGGACTGGGAGAAATAAATTTGTGAGGGTAGCTCTGTCTGCAGTGAAGAGCTCTGTGGTTGCTCTTTCTGTGGGCCAGATCTTCCAGCGGACACTGTGTCACCAAATAGGGAACCCTAAATCAAGTGCAAGTAATTGGATCCTGGGGTGGTAGGGCCACGTGGTGGCACTCAACCACCCAAGGCAAGATGGGCATGGTTGCCATGATGGGCAGTGATACCAAAGCAGCCATCGAGATAGTCTGAATTCAGGCAACCTCTGACAGCTGGTGGATCATGGTGTTTCTAGAAGTGAAATAGATGGGAAGCTTACTACATACTTCGTAGATGTGGATTAACAGGAAACTTCTAGGTTAAGGGAAGGAAAGTCTAACCTGAATCATAAAAGCAGAGTCATGGCCCCTCCATCATTTCCCAGGATTGAGCTAGTTGGCTCAGGACCCCTTGAATGAAGGGGAGGCAGGGTCCCCTCAAGGAAGGAACCTGGTACGTGCCCAAAATTTATAGCGTTAATCTTTCGCGTAGCATTCCCCAAAGGCATCTGTGGCCTTGCATCAGGGTAACTGTGCCTTGGGGAGAAGGAACTGATCAGAACTTTGGGGGATTACTGGACTCTGGCTCTGAACTGATACTAAGTCCAGGAGACCCAGAATACCACTGTGGTCCGCCAGTCGGAGCAGGGGCTTAGGGACATCTGGTTTACCTCGGTCACCTTGCAGGTGACCCAGGGGGACCCTGAGCCCATCCTGTGGTTATCATTCCCTTTATATATCCATTCTAGGGTCAAAGATAACACGCTGCATCTGATTCTTCTTACAACCAAAAAGAGGCATGAGGTCTAGTGGGTCTCTGGATGGGAGGGACAACATATTCCTCATTTGGGTGGGCTACTCTGGTCCACTGACTGCATGACTTGGAAAGCTGCTAGTTTTAGCGGAATCGAAAATAAGAGAAGTCTCTGCAACAGGTCCAGACCGCTTTACGAGCTGCTCTGTTCCTTGGGCCAGTTGACCCAGGAGTCCAATGGTGTTTGACATGCCAATGGCAGACGAGGATGTTGTTCAGAGCCTTTGGCAAGCCCCTTATATGAGAATCACAGTGAGGGATCTTAGGATTTTGGAGCAAGCCTTGCCACCTTCTGCAAATAACTACTCTCCTTTTGAGAAGCAGCTCTTTGCCTGCTACCAGGCCTCTGTGGGCCACCTAGTTATGGTGCCGCCTGTTCTGTCCACCATTAACTAGGTGTTACCTGACACCGAGTCATAACACCAAGCAGGCACACCCAGCGGCTCTCCAACATCAAATGCAAGTGGTACATGTGAGATCAGCCCCATCCAGGCCCTGAAGACATATGTTCCAGGAATAAATGGCCCAAAGGCACATGGTCCTGACTCCTGTTACACCTGCCTTCTTTTCCCGTCTGTTACCTGTGGCCCCACAGAGTTCCCCGTTACCAACTGACGGAGGAAGAGAAGACTGGGCCAGGTTTATGGATGGTTCTGTATGGTGTATAGGCTCCCCTTGAACATGGGCAGCTGTAGCAGTAGAGCCCCTCTGGGGGACCTCCCTGGAGGACAGAGGTGAAGGGGAATCCTGCCACTGGGCCGAACTTCAAGCACTGCCTCTGTGTTTTCACCTTACTTGGAATGAGACGTGGCGAGATGGGTGATTGTGTACCAATTCATGGCCAGTGGCCAAAGGTTTGTCCAGATGGTCAGGAACTTGGAAGGGACATGATTAGCAGATGGATGAAAATGTAATTTGAGCAAAAGATATATGGCTAGACATCGCTGAATTGGCAAAAACAAACAAACAAGCAAAAAACCATAAAGATATTTGTGTCCCGTGTGAATTCTTAGCAGAGGATGATGTCAGTGGGGGATTTTAATAATCGAGTGGATAGGATGACCCATTCTGTGGATACTGGTCAGCCTCTCTCCTCGGCCACCCCGTCATCGCCCCGTGGCCTTATGAACAAAACGGCCATGGTGGAAGAGATGGAAGTTATACATGGGCTCAGCCCCACGGCTGCCACTCACAAAACTAGCCTGGCTATGGCCACTGCAGAATGCCCAGGCTGCCAGTAGTGGAGACCAACGCTGATTCCCGATATGGCACTATTCCCAGGGTGCTCAGGCAGCCGCTGGTGGCAGGTTGATTACATTGGACCACTTCCATCATGGAACAGGCCTTGTTTGGTTCTTAGTGGAATAGACACCTAATATGGATGCAGATTTGTCTTCCCTGCACACAACGCTTCTGCCAACACTGCCTTCCTTGGGCTTACGGAATATCTTAGCTCCCATCACAGTATTCCGCACAACATCGCTTTGATGAAGGAACTCACTTGACAGGAAATGAAGTGTAGCAATGGATTCATGCTCATGGAATCACTGGTCTTACTGCATCCCCTGCCCTCCTGAAGCAGCTGCTTTGATAGAACAGTGGAATGAACTTTGGAAAGCTCAGTTATAGTGACAGCTAGGTGACAATCCCGTTCAGGGCTGGGCCAAGTTTCCCCAGGAGATGTTGTATATTCTGAATCATTGTTTAATAGATGGTGCTGTCTCTCCCACAGCCAGGATTCATGGGTCCAGGAATCAAGGGATGGAAATGGTTAGTACACTTGGCTATTACCCCTAGTGACCCACTAGCAAAATGCTGGCTTCCTGTTCTTGTGATCTTATATTCTGCTGTCCTTGAGGTCTTATTTCCAAAGGAGGGACACTTACATCTCTATCAGGATTCCTGGGAACCAGAAGCAGAGCCTGCCACCCACTAAGTCTCTGCATGCATGTGGGTCAACAGGCAGAGAAGGGGGTTTCTGTGCAGCTGGGGAGTTGACCCCACCGAGGAGAAATTGGACTGCTGTTCCACAGTGGAGCTGAGGAAGGGCATGTCTGGAATACAGGGAAACCCTTTGAACATCTCTTATCATTACTATGCCCAGTAATTAAGGTCAATGGAAAACTACAACCCAATCTATTCAAGACTCCCAATGGTCAGTCCCTTCAGAAATGAAAGTTTGCATCCTCCCCACCAAGCAAAGAACCATGACCAACTGATGTGCTTGTCAAAAGGCAAAAAGAATACAGAATGAGTCATGGAAGAAAGTAGTAATAAATGCCAGCTACAACCATGTGACCAGTTACAGAAATAAGGACTGCAGTGGTCATGAGAATTTGCCTGGATTACCTATTCCTAGGATCCGAGAGAAATGAAAACCGGCGTCCTCACAATTCTATGTGAATGTTCATGGCAGCATTAATCAGAGTAGCCAAAAGATCTAAATAACCTAAATGTCCATCAACAGATGAATGGCTAACAAAATGTGGTATATCCATACAATGAGCTATTATTTAGATCATAAAGAAATGAATGACTGATTAATGCTACAATATGGATGATCGCCAAAAGCCTTATATCAAATGAAAGAAGCCAGTCACAAAAGTATACATATTCGGTGATTTCACTCACATGAAAGTCTAGAAAAGGGAAACCTATAGAGATAGACAGTAGATTAATTGTTTCTTAGCCCTACTGGGGTTGGAATAGCAGCAGGGATAAAATAGGTCTAGGATAATAGGTGTATTAGGGTTTCCCAGAGAAACTGAATCAATAGGATGTATATATCACATACACATACATACACATGCATATGTATCCTGTTCATTCATCATGTACATGCATGTGGTTCTATGTATGTATGGCTGATATAATATGCATAATAATATAATATGCAATATCCACCAATATGGTATGTCCTTCTATTTTTGTAGGTCTTTAATGTGAATCTTTATTTGAATTTATTCCTAAGTATTTCAGGTTGATTGATGAATTTGTAAATTATTTTTTTTCGGGGCGCCTGGGTGGCTCAGTGGGTTAAGCCTCTGCCTTTGGCTAAGGTCATGATCTCAGGGTCCTGGGATCGAGCCCCACATCGGGCTCTCTGCTCAGCAGGGAGCATGCTTCCCCTTCTCTCTCTCTCTGCCTGCCTCTCTGCCTACTTGTGATCTCTCTCTGTCAAATAAATAAATAAAATCTTAAAAAAAAAAATTATTTTTTTTCTTCCAAGTTTAGTTTTAATGCTTTGTGTGACACAAAGCCGTGAAATTGGGTTGTGTGTTGACTTTGTATAAAGCAAACAGCTAAAATAATTTACTAAAATTCTAATAGTTTCACTGAAGATTCTGTTGCATATTATACACACAGGTAATGTTAAATTTCTTTTTCTTGATTTATTTCGCATTCTAGAATGTTTAGTAAAATGGGAAAGTAAGAATTTATAGTAGAGATATTGTATTGTTGATGATCTCTGGAGAAAGACTTTTGATATTTACCATTAAGTACTTTCCAAAGAACTCACTTACAGCTTTGTTGATTTTTCTTCGATGGGCATATTTTTCTATTAATTTCTACTTTTATTTTTATATTTTCCATTGTCTTACTTTCATTGGGTCTAATTTGATATTTTTAAAAATTTTTGACTTATCAGTTATTTAGAAATTTGTTGCTTACTTTCCACACTTTTAGAAATTCTCCAGGTTTCCTTTAATTATAGATTTCTACCTTCCTTACTTCCATTGTGACCAGATAAAAACCTCACTTTATTTTGGTCATATGCAATTTGTTGTAACTTGCTTTAAGGCAGAAGATATGATCAGTTTTATAAATATTCCATTTCCATTTGAGAAGAACATATTTTTTGTAGTCGTTGCTTAAAGTATTCTACATACATCAAGTCATCAAGTCAATCAAGTATGTTATCCTTTTTGTTTATAGTTTCAATAACCTTACTGATTGGTTTCTTAACTTGTTTGGTTTCTGAGATAAGTGTGTTAAATTCCAGTGATGATTATGTCTCAAGTTTTGCTTTACATGTTTTCAAGCAATGTTAACAGGTGCAGGCAATTTAAGATTTCCATACTTTCATATTTAATTGACCCTTTTGTCATTTGGAAATGTCCCTATTTATATCTAGCAATATGTCTTAATATTATTAATATTGACCTAATTATACCACCTTTCTTCAGTTAATGTTTGCGTGAAATAACCTTTTTCAACCTTGTACTTTCAAATTTTATTTAGGCACGTGTCTTGTGGGGCACCTGGGTGGCTCATTTGGTTGAACGTCTGCCTTCCACTCAGGTCATGATTCCAGAGTACCAGGATCGAGCTCCCCATTGGGCTCCCCACTCAGCGGGGAGTCTGCTTCTCCCCCTGACCCTTCCTCCCTCTAGTGCTCTCTGTCTCTCACTCTGAAATAAATAAAATCTTTAAAAAAAACTTAAAAAATAAAAAAAAGCACGTGTCTTGTAAACATCATGTTGTCAAGTTTTGTTTCATAATGTAGTCTGTCAACTCTTGTCTTTTAATTTGATTTATTTAAGTTTATTGTAATTGCTGTTATATTTGCGTTGACGTCTATCATCTTGGTCTTTGTTTTCATGGCCATACGAATCATTGCCACCAAATGTCTATATTGCCTTCATTTTGGGAGAAGATTGCCTGGGGTACAGAATTTCTGTGTTGGGCAGCAGAGAGGCACATCACTTCCATCCACTCAGGAGCTTACACATCCTTGGTTTGCATGTTGCTATGGCTTAGTCCTTTCTGGATTATCCCTACTCTTAACATCTACTCACTCACCAGCCTCCTCTGGCCTCTCTCCTTGCCCGGACATTACACAAGACAGAGACAATAAACAGCATGCAGAAGGCTCCCTTTCCTGCCAAGTCCCTGTTCTCAGGTCCTGGGTGCTTTGGAATACTTCAAACAGATTAAAAAATATATATATATTATCATACCTATTTAGTTACGCTCAATGGGACTATCGGTAATGCCATCAAGTTAGCAGTAGATATCTATCGCGATTTTAATGTTAATTTCTATTATTGGTCATGAGCTTGAGTACCTTTCACAGGTTCATTAGCCCCTTTTTGCTGTGCCAGTTTCAGTACTTCTTGCCCATTTTTCTTTTGGGTTACTGGTTTTTGATAAATGGTTTTATAGAATTGATTCATATATTTTGGACACAAGCCTTCTGATGCTTATATGAGTGGTAAATATACTCTCCTGTTCTCTGGTTTGCCTTTTGCCTCTCTAAGTGATATCTTTTAAGAAACTAAAGTTCTTAATTTTAATAAAGTCAATTTATTAATATTTTCCTTTATGACTAGTATTGGTTTCCTTTTCTGGGAAGTATTTCCCTATGCCTAGAATATAGAGATATTTCCAACATTTTTTTACAGTCTTTATTGCTTTCTAATTCACATTTAGATTTAAAATCCATCTGTAATTGACTTCTTACAATTTAAATTATGTATCAATTTTCATGAACTCTATGCTGATGCCCAATTGATCCAACAACGTTAAACAAAAGATGAAGCTTTCCTCAATTACTCTATCATACCAATTTAGTTGCAAATTAAGTGTCCATTATATTGGTATATATTTTTGTAATCCCCATTCCATTCTATTGTTTGTTGATTCTAGTAGAAAAATGCGGTCATGTCTTAACTTACAATAGCTTTTGAGCAAGTTTAATATCAAGTAAATTACATTTGTGAAATAGGCAATTCTTCATTAGATTATTTTTTCTATGTCTGTCTTTTTATTTCCGTATAAATTTTTTTTTAAAGATTTTACTCATTTATTTGACACAGAGATAGAGATTACAAGAGGGCAGAGAGGCAGACAGAGAGAGAGGGGGAAGCAGGCTCCCCGCTGAGCAGAGAGCCCGATGCAGGGCTCGATCCCAGGACCCTGAGATCATGACCTGAGCCAAAGGCAGAGGCTTTAACCCACTGAGCCACCCAGGCGCCCCTTCCGTATAAATTTTAATTATCCTACCAATTCTCACACACACACATGCACACACACACACATCACTGGAAATTTTATTTTGAGATGACACTGAATATATAGACTACAGTTTACTTCAGAACGACACGGGAGGTTGATACTAGCCTACTATTGACTGAAAGCCTTATAGATTAGATAAATAGTTGATTGACAATTATTTTGTGTAGGTTTTATATACTATATTCTTTTAATAAAATAGGCTAAAGAAAAGAAAATATTAAGAAAACCATAAGAGAAAATACATTTACAGTACGGTACGTATATTTACTGAAATCCAAGTACAGGTGGACCCGGGCAGTTCAAGCCCATGTTGTTCAAGGGCTAACTACTTTGTGAAATGCTGTCACCTTTACAACATTGATCCATTCTGTGAGCACAGGATACCACTCCATTTTTTAGGTCATCTGAAATTTTGCTCAACACCTTTTATAAATCTACATGTCAGCAACACCAAACTTCAGCTAGTTCATGTTTATTTGAGCTTTCTGTGCTATTTAAATGCCCAATTAAAAAATTATGCATGTAATGATAGTTTATTTCCTTTGAAATATTTATATTATTTTACTGAACATTGCACTAAGATGTTCAGTACATCTTGAATAGACCAGTGATGTCAGTATTCTTAGTTTATTCCCCATCTCCAAGTTTCAACAACTATTTTTACATTTTCAAAATTGAGTAAAATCTAATAATATGTTAGGATTAAATTTTATGCTCTGTGTGTCAATACCATGTATCCAATAGAGACATGCCTGGTGTAAAGTTGATATTAATTCCATTTTCAAACCTCATCAAATACCTTTATTTTATTCTAAGTTTTCCTCTCTTCCTCAATGTATTATAATTTTGATTCATTAAAAAATTCTGTAATTTTTCCTTGTTTTATTATGGACTGCTTTATCTCTCCAACTACTCACCACTGTTTTTCTTAGATTTGTCCACACTGTTCTACTGTCTGGAATTTCCTTCATCTGTGATTGATTTTTTTCTTGGCTTAGTCCCTTATTTTCTGCCTCCTATCCTCCAATAGAATGTGCATGTTCTTGCATGTCAAAAGGCTTGTTTATCTTGGCTTCAAAATGTGTTGGTAGTTTGGGTGACCAGTCTTAAAAATTAAAGTTCCTGAGAATTTACAGATAATAGTCCTATCTCTTCTACTATACAGGGTTGCTAGTGAAAAATCTGAAGTTAGCCAAATATTTTGTTTTCTGTGATGACCTATTTTGTATACAAGAAGTTTGCAGAATATTGTCTTTATTTTGATGGCTTATAATTTCATAATTTTGAGTAAACTGATGATTATTTTTAAAATTCATCATATTTCACACTCATTAGGAAATTTTAATAAAAAATAGCCTGTGCTTTGGATCTGAGAAATTATCTCCCTTAACATCTTTAATAATGTATTCTAATCCATTTATCATGATTTCTCTATTGCTAACTTTTTAAGATATTATGGTACATTTATCACAAGTAATGGACCAAGATTGATGTATTATTATGAACTAAAGTCCATCATTTCATTAGGGCTCACTGTGTGTAATACCAACTTACGGGTTCTTACAAATGCAAAATGTTTTTGTTTTAGTACATTCCTACTTTCTCATTCTACAAAATCCTCAATGCAGACATCAGCAGGGAGCTCCAAGAGTCTATTCCCCCACAAAACAATAAATTAACTGGCAAAATTTACAAGAATAAACTTTCTCAGAACTCTAGAATTCAAGCAAAAGCTTACATCTACCAGGAGAATACTTAATCAAGAAAAAAAAATAAAAGAATATAAAGAAGAGAGCTTTGCAGTGTTTTAATTGATGTGGGTCCCAACCTTCCCTCCTTGGAAGACCTTGAATATTGGCTTTGAAAACATTGTACTGTATTCTCAGTATACAAAGCTATTACTGGAGAGAGCAGAATGGACCTTCTTCTTAAAGAATTGTGGTTGTTTTGTTTCAACCCATCTGGAAGATGGGGTGTCCTTGATGGCTGGTTAAAGTGACTTGCCTTTATTTTGTATGATTCATGACTCTCCCAGGGCTGATTAACCTAATCAGAGGTGTTTGTTTAAAACAATTAGAGACAAATATATTGCTGCCACCTGGAGCAGGTATAAATTATAGAGAAAACAATAGATTAAGTGAAAGCTTAAGAGGAAAGGCTGGGTAATGAGGAGCTTAGGAAATAAGGATTTGAAGAGCCCTCACCTACTCCTGGGATTCCAAGATTCCTGGGAGTCTTGTCCATGTGCAAGGTTAGGGCTGGGCACATAGTCAGGAAAGATCTGAGAAAGTGGTTGTCTTTGGTTGACCATTGGACTCTGTGCAAACAGGAAGGGAAAATGAAGGCAAGTTTCAAACTGGCTGGCAGAGTGTTTAAGGCATTTCCAAACACACAGAGCCCATCAACAAAGACTGGGATTTTTTTTTGCTTGTTTCAGGTATTCAGTGAATTCTGTCAAACAGCTAGACACCCAGTGAGCTAATGGAACAGGGCCTTCAGAGGCCACACATGACAAAGAATATGGATTCTATAAAATTAGCTTGTAAAAGTCACTAAACATGTAACAAATACAGCAGCAAGCAACGTCAAATGCTGGTAAGGAGGGAGAATTTGATTTCCAGAATTGATTGGCACATTATGCATATTCAAAATGTCTGGTTTTCAATAAAAATTTTTGAAACATGCAAAAAACCAAGAAAATTTGGCCCATACACAGAAAAAAATAAATGAATTAATAGAAAGTATCCCTGATGAAATCCAGACATGGATTTACTAGACAAAAACTTTATTAACTCTTAAATATTCTTTAAAAACTAAAAGTTCTTTCTGTTCACAGAAAGAATAATTTTAATAAGGAGAAAGAAATTCTACAAAAAGAACCAATAAAAATTTTAGAGTCAAAAAGTTATATAAAACGAATAATTCATTAGAAAGGTTTAATAATAGATTTGAGCAAACAGAAATAAGAATCTGTGAACTCAAAGCTAGGTGATGATCCAGTCTGAGAAGCAGAAAGAAAAAATAATTTAGTAAATATGAACAAGGCATAAGAGAATGATAGGACATCATCAAACATATCACCATAGATCTAGTTGCGATCTCAGGAGAGGAGAGAGAGAAAGAGGCTGAGAGAATAGTTTAAGAAATAATGATCAAAAACTTAACCAAACTTGAGGCCATACATGATTCCACATATCCAAGAAGCCTGAAGATGAACACACTGAGACACCTAATCATTGAACCGTTGAAAGATTTAAAAAGGGTAAATCTTGAAAGTAACAAGGGGTAAGTGACTTTAACATACCAGCCATATTTAACAGATCAGCACTGATTTTTCATTAGAAATCATGTCTGATGGAAGACTGTGGGACAACATTCAAAGGGAAAAAAGTATCACTCAAGAATTCTATATACAGCAAAACTGTCCTTTAAAAAATCAGTGAGAAATTAAAACATGCCCAGATAAAGAAAAACAAAAGGAGTTCTGCACTAGGAGGTCTTGTCCTACAAGATATGCCAAAGAGGGTTTCAGACTGAAATAAAAGGACACTGGACAACAACTCACATCCATACCAAGAAATAAGGAACAATTTTAAAAGTAGCTATGTGGATAAATATAAAAGTCAGTATTAATGTATTTTTGGTTTGTAATATTTCTTTTTTCCTATATTATTTAAAAGATTACTGCATGTAGTTTCACAATATATACAGATACCAAATCATCATATTATACACCTGAAATATGATGTTATATGTCAATTATACCTCAATAGAAAGAGAGTAAAAAATATTTATAATTTTGAGGGACACATACATATAAAGATGTAATTTTTGACAATAACAACATAAATTGGAGACAGGATTTTATAGGAGTAAATATGTGTATACTATTCAAACTGAGTATTGATTCAAAAATAAGATGTTAACTATATTACCCAGGACTTGTATAATAAAAGAAAAAAAATTCAACTGCCCTTTATCTTTGGTGCTTTGGTAAGACACTGGAAACCTTTGGAATTTCTTCAGCAATAGTAATGTCATTGTTTTCATGAACCACTTGGATTGTGCTAGGAAATGACTCAGGATGGAAGCTGGTCACCAGAAAGAACAACCACACTGGGACAGCTGGGTAGTTCAGCTGGTTGAGCGTCTGACTCTTGGTTTTGGCTCAGGTCATGATCTCAGTGTCATGAGATCAAGCCCCGTGAAGAGCTCTATGCTTAGCAGAGAGTCTGCTTGGGATTCTCTCTCTCCTCCCCTCCACCCACTCATGCTCGCTTGCTCTCCCCCCCTTTTTTTTCTCTCTCTCAAATAAAAGAAATACATCTTAAAAAAAAAAAACAACAACAACCATGTTACTAGAAATTTGGAACTTGAGCAAGCATAGTATAGTTGACACATAATATTATATTAGTTTCAGGTGTATAACATAATGATACAAAAATGTTATGCAATTTGAAATGCTCATCATGATAACTGTAGTTACCATGAGGTCTTTTTACTTTCTCCATAGTATTTCCTTTCGTCAGAATATCATATATTTGAGATCATACAGATTTTCGGGTTGGCTTTTTTTCCCAACTAACTACCATGCATTTAAGTTTCTTCCATGTCTTTCCATGGCTCATTTCTTTTTAGTGCTGAATAATAATCCCTCGTCTGGGTGTACCGCAGATTATTTATCCATTCACTTACTGGAAGACATACTGGTTGCTTCCAAGTTTTGGAAATTACAAATAAAGCTGCTCTAAACATCTATGTTTAAGTTGTTGTGTGGGTCTGTTTTCGACTCCTTTGGGTAAATACCAAGGGGCATGATTGATGAATAATATGGTGACGGTATGTTTGGTTTTGTAAGAAACCAATGAACTGTTTTCCAAATTGTGCCATTTTGCATTTCCACCAGCAGTGGAGTGAGGAGTCCTGTTGCTCCACATCCTCACCAACATTTGTTGTCAGCATTCCAGATTTTGACTATGCTAATAGATGAGTAGTGGTGTCTCATTGATGTTTTAATTTGCATCACTCTGATGATGTACGATGTGAATCATCTTTTCATAACGCTTATTTGTCATTTGGACATCTTCTTTGGAGAAGTATCTGGTAAGGTCTTTGGCCCATTTTTTAATAGGATTGTTCATTTTTCTGACTGTTATTTTTTAAGTGTTTACTGTATATTTTGATTAACAGTCTTTTATCAGCAAGGTCTTTTGCAAATACTTTCTCCCGTCCTGTGGCTTGTCTTCTCATTCTCTTGACTGTGTTTTGTGCAAGGCAGAAGTTTTTTTATTTAATGAAGTCTAGCTTGTCAATTCTTTCTTCCATGATCAAGTCTTTGGAGATTCATCTAGAAGGGCATTGCCATACCCAAAGTCATGTAGATTTTCTCCCATGTTACCTTCAAGGACTTCTAGCTTGTCTTATAGTACAAGGGTCTTTTTTTTTTTTTTTTTTTAAGATTTATTTACTTATTTTAGAGAGAAAGAGAGAAAGAGTGGGGTGGAGGTGTAAGGGGCAGAGGGAGAGGAAAAGAGAGAATCTCAAGCAGACTCTCCACTGAGCAAGGAGCATGATGCGGGGCTGGATCCCATGACCCTGAGATCATGACCTAAGTTGAAATCAAGAGTCAGATTCTTAATCAATGGAGCCACCCAGGCACCCCTGATAGCATAAGATTCCTGGTGGTGAGTTCTTTAGCTGTTGTGTGACAGAAACTTGATGAAGTTAGCTTTGTGTCTGAAAGATATTTTCAATGTACGGAGATTTTTAAATCAAAATATACTTTTTTCCTTTCTCAGAACTTTAAAGATGGCGTTCCATTCTCCTTTCACTTGTTCTGTTTCTAAAAATACTGCCATATCTCAGGGCCCAAATTTACCCCCGGCTCCTTTAATGTTTTTTCTCTTTATCCCCCGTTTGAAGCGATTTGATCGTGATGTGTCCTGTCGTTGTTTTCTACCTATTTCTGGTGCTTGAGTTTTGGCGATTTGCTCAGAGTTGTGGGCATATAATTCCTGTCACATTTATACAAATTCTGGCCATTATTTCCTCAAATATTTTTTCTGCTCTACTTCCTTCATCACTGATTTCAGTCACATGTATGTCAGATCACTGAAAAGCTGTCCCATTGCTAACACTCTTTTTATTTTTTTCTTAAATTATTACTCTCTGTTTCATACTGTATCATTTCTATTGTCATGTTTTCATATTTGCCAATCTTTCCATCTATATGATACAATCTGCTGTTAATATCCAGCATTTAAAAAAAAATCAGATTGTGCACTTTTCATACCTAAAAGTTTAAGTTGAATCTTTCTTTATATCTTCCATTTCTCTACTTCCTTTTCTAACTTATAGGACAAAGTTATAATATCTGCATAGGCTCTTGTCTGCTAATTCTAACCTCTGTTTGTTCTGTTCCAATTGCTTTCATTTTCTCCTTGTTGGTCATAATTTCTTACTTATTTGTGTACCTGGTAATATTTGACTGGATGTTAAAAAAGATATATTTTTACCTTGTTTGTGCTGGTTATTTTTAAATTCCTGTAAGCATTCTTGATCTAGGTTCTGGGATGCAGTTCAATTACTTGGAAACAATACGATCTTTTCAGAGTGAGTTTTTTTAAAAAAAATCGTTGGGTGGGACTAGAGCAGTGTTCAGGCTAAGGATAATGTTCTCCGTGACTAAATCAAGGCAGAGCTGACTACTTCTCCTGACGCCCCCAGTGGCTGGCTCGAAGCACTGGTTGTTTCTAGAATGTATTTGAGCAGGCACTGTTTCCTCTAATGGCATCAGGTGCTTCTTTGCCCAGACTCCTATTTTTCACCTATATGTGAAAAATACAGCATTCAATGAACAGAAGGAACCCTCTGTTGGTCTCTAGAGCTCATGCTTCATGCAGCTCTCTCCTCTCTGGTACTCCCTTGTGGTCTTTCCAGGCTCTCGGATCTTCCTTTAATTCAGAATCTACTCCACTCCATCTTGTCTGTGCCCCAGCCTGAGCCTTCTGTCTCCAGCCTCACATCATTTGTCTAATTTGTTGGCTCAGAGGCAGTGTCTTAAAACCATTGCTTAACATATTTAGTCTAGTTTTGTTGTTGTTGTTATTGTTACTTTAGGAGGGAGTGTAAATCTTCTATTTTTTTTTTTTTTTTCTATTTTGGTTGAGTTTAAGTCTTTCCAATTTATTGATTTTTTAACCATGCAATGTTATTACAATATTCTTAAATATATTCCCTATGCTATACTTTTCATCCCCATGATTTCTTTATTTTGTTTTTATTTATTTATTTTTTGAAGTATACTCATCATACGATGTTATATTAGTTTTAGGCACACAACATATTGATTCAAGAATTCTATACATTACTCAGTGCTCCTCATGGTAAGTGTAGTCATCTTCTGTCACCATATAATGTTATTATAATATCATGAGCATGTTATCCATGTGCTGTATTTTCATCTGACTTATTTATTTTATAACTGGAAGTGTGTACCTCTTAATCTCATCCATTTATTTTGCTCACTCCCCCTACCCACCTCCCCTCTGGCAATTGGCAGTTTACTCTCTATAGTTAAGAGTCTGTTTTTTGTTGGTTTGTTTGTTTTGTTTTTTAGACTCCATATATAAATGAACTTATATGGCATTTGTCTTTCTCCGTCTGACTTATTTCATTTTAGCATAATACCCTCTAGGTCCATCCATATTTTCACAAATGGTAAAACTCCATTTTTTTAATGGATGAGTAATATTACATTGTATATATGCATATACACATATACAGGTATATTTACATATATCCATAATATAAATTACAGAATATTTATATTTTCCATTTATCTATCAATGGACACTTGAGTCGCCTCCCTGTCTTGGCTATTATAAATAATGCTGCAATAAACATAGGGGTACATATATATTTTCAAATTAGTGTTTTTGTTTCATTTGGGTGAATACCCAGTAGTTACCCAGGAATTACTGGATCATGGTATTTCCATTTTTAGTTTTTTGAGGAAACCCCATACAGTTTTTCAAGTAGTTGCACGAATTTACATTCCCACTAATAGTGCACAAAGGTTTCCTTTTCCATACGTCCTTGCCAACATTTGTTGTCTTTTTCAGAAGTTTTTATTTTAATTCCTGTTAGTTAACATACAATGTTATATTAGTTTCAGGTGTACAATATAGCGATTCAGCCCTTCCATCCAATACATGGTGCTCATCATGACAGGTGCACTCCTTAATCCCCATCACCTACTTCCCCCATCACTTCATCTCTCCTCCCCTCTGGTAACTACCAGTCTGTTCTCTGAAGCTAAGACTCTGTTTCTTGGTTTGCCCCCCCCCTCCTTTTTTCCTTTTGCTTGTTTATTTTGTTTCTTAAATTCTACATATGAGTGAAATCATCTGGTATTTATCTTTTTCTGACTGACTTATTTTTCTTAGCATAATACTCTCTAGTTATATCCACACCATTGCAAATGGCAAGATTTCATTCTTTTTATGACTAATATTCCACTGTGTATATATATCACGTCTACTTTACCCACTCATCAGTTGATGGACACTTGGGATGTTTCCAATGTTTGGCTATTACAGATAATGCTGCTATAAACACTAGAGTACATGTATCACTTTAATTTAGTATTTTTGTATTCTTTGGGTAAATACCCCATAGTGCAATTGCTGGATTGTAGGGTAATTCTATTTTTAACTTTTTGAGGAATCTCCATATTGTTTTCCAGAGTGGTTGTACCAGTTTGCATTCCCGCCAACTGTGCAAGAGCGTTCCCCTTTCTCCACGTACTCACCAAAAAAAGGAGATTGTTGTCTTTTTGATACTAGCCATTTTGATGGGTGTGAGCTGATATCTCATTGTAGTTTTGTTCTGAATTTCCCTGATAATGAGTGATGTTGAGTTGTCTTCTTTGGAGAAATGTCTGTTCATGTATTCTGCCCATTTTAATGAGATTATTTGGTCTCTTTTTGGTAATGAGTTGTGTAAGTTTTTATGTATTTTAGAGATTAACCCCCTATCAGATATATCATTTGCAAATATTTTTTTCCCATTCAGTATGTTATTTTTTTTCCCTTAACTGTGCAAAAGCTCTTTATTTTGGTGTAGTCCCAATATTTATTCTTGCTTTTATTCCCCTTGTCCAAGGAGACATATCTAGAAAAATGTCTCTATTACTGACGTCTAAAAGATTACTGCCTAAATTTTCTTCTAGTGTTTTTATGGTTTCAGGTCTCACATTTAGATCTTCAATCCATTTTGAATTTATTCTTGCATATGGTGTAAGAAAGCAATCCAGTTTCATTCCAACTGGATTGGAATCATGTCCAGTTTTTCCAACACCATTCATTGAAGAGACTGACTTTTCTCCATTGATATTCTTGCCTCCTTTGTCATAGATTAGTTGACTATGCAAGTGTGGGTTTATTTCTGGGCTTTCTATTTTGTTCCATTGCTATGTGATGTGTCTATATTTGTGCCAATTCATTCTTTACTTTGAAACTGTTTTTTATTTACATTGCTATTCAGATTTGTCTATCTTACTACAACACACATATGCACACACACACACATATGTACACACACCTGTGTCAATAGTTCTGCTTGTGAGTCCTTGTCAAAATCCCTCCTGAAAGCTGCCAAGATACTTGTGGATGCAGTTTGTGGATGGTGTAATCTTACTTCTGACCATTCGTGCATTTTTCTCTTTTCCTAGCATCCACTTTCAATTGGTGAGTCTCAGCTGAAATATCTCTTTCCAGAAATCTTCAATGACTATCAGAATGAGTTAGGTGGCTCCTTTTTAAAATCCACAACCTCTTGAGCTTTCTCTCACACGGTATGTATTGCACAGCATGGTTATTGCTTGCTTAATTTTCCATTTCCAAGTTAGACCGTGATTTACTTTCGGGTTCAGCTGGGAATTTTCACTAATGTAGTCTGCTCACCCAGTGCAATTTGTACAGCATGACCGAAGTTCAGGAATAATTCTTGAGTTCATGGGTCTATAAAATTATTTTTTAATTTAGAACATTACAGGTATGTCCCTATCCAAGAACAAAACTTTGCTGCCTCGTTTAATGCTTGGAGATGTCAGTGATAAAGCAACTCGCTCAACCATGTGCTTGAAAGACCATTTCTGAGATTGAGAAAAATCGGCTGATGTAGTCCTAGGCACTTACACTATTGAACAGTGTAATTATTTAGGGCTTTTCCTAATTAACCCTTTCAAAACTCTTAAAAAACTGACTAAATATTTAGGAAGCATAGGTTATTTTTATTTTTTAATCTACACTGGATGATTCAGCTGAAAATCAACTAATTCAATCACTGTACTTTAGTTTAAATGAATATACACTCTGATTTTTGGATGATGTTATCATAAATACCAACCAAATTCAGAATGAGTCATAATATTTCTAAGGTATTTAAGCAATCAAGTCTCAGAACCAGCAGGAAGGGAAGTTAAGTGACAGAACTCATCCAGGAAACAGTTATCATTGGAAATGTGATTTTGCTTCAATAGCTTATTTTGAGGGTGCCAAAAGAATTGCAGTAAAAGTATAAGAAAATAATCATGTCTTCTTAAGTTCAGTAATGGGTGCAGTGGATTCTTTTCAATAAATATAGCTGCATAAAGCTATTTGCTAGATTCCCACATAAGAAAAATAGCATTCATGGGCGTGCACATTAAAGGCATGATGGGTGGTTGGGAGGAATGTGGACAAGTGCATGCGGGATGTAAGAGTGAGCGGTCCATGAGGGCAGGGCGAGAGACTTCCAACAGCCAAGTTCAGTTCAAGGATGGGTGAGTTTGTCGAAGTATAAACATTGTTAAGTTACCTCCAGATATAGTTACTTGCTGGGGTTAAAGTTGCCAAAAGAGAATATTGCCTTAATTGGGTAACTCCTATAAGGTGGTTAGGAGTATGTTCAATTTAAAATCAGATAACATGAGGGGTGCCTGGATGGCTCAGTTGGTTAAGCACCTGAATCTTGATTTTGGCTCAAATCAGGAGCTCAGGGTCCCGAGATCAAGCCCCGCAGCGGGGCTCTGTGCTGAGTGTGGGGCCTGCTTGGGATTCTCTCTCTCTCTCCCCCCTTCCCCTCCCCCAATGCGTGCTTTAAATAAATAAATAAAATCTTTAAAAAAATAAGATCAAATAACACGAAATAGAAATATGCAACTTAAAATCACACATGCTAGTTTTATAAAACATAAGCTTTACTATTTATTTTGATATATATTTAATATTATATATAATATATATAAATATATATTTTATTGATATATGCACATATAACTTATTTAACTTGCAGACATTTGGAAACTGTTAAGGCAAGATCCCTGGGGAATCCGAGGAAGTTTAGAAAAGACCCAAAAGTCTGATAGAATGATCTAGAGTGCAGCCTGGGTCTTGGGACTTCTCCAGCCTCATCAGGGGATCTAACGTGTGGTGAAGGTGGAGAACCACTCTGTTGAAGGAAGGAAGGGTTCTAAACACTAATTTTAAGGATTCCCCACAGAAACTTTTGGCAGCTCCAGGCTCTACGCTACATGTCTCCGATTCATGGAGCTTGGAGCCAAGGAGGGTGGGTCAGAAGCCTTCAGGAACAGAGGAGGTGGCTTCAGATAGAAAGTAAGGGAAATGCTAAGAGGAAGGTCACTGCCAAACTGTTGAAGAGAATAATTGGGCAGAATTTTCATGAGAAGTGATTAGGAAAGTCTTCATCCCAAACACGTACTGTCATGGAGGCAATGACATTTGACCAGCACCCCAAATCTCACAGGTGGTTAACTCTGTCCTCAGATACCTGCGTGTTGCCTAAGGAGGACACGCAAATGGAGGACCAAGTCTGTAAAGTGAACTCGTATTAGTTTTGCTCCAGATTCTGGTGATTTATCCTAAATGGCATGGAGAACTGGTTTTGCCTTGCTGGAGGCTCACCTAAATGGCTGAAAATTCTAAGAGCAGGTTGAGAGACTACTTGAGCCTCTTTGCTCCTAAATCTATCTCCTTGTCTTGGTCTGAAAAATCATCTGAGGATGGAAGCAAGTGATCCCGTGGAAAAGCATGGCAAGCAAAAGGCAAAAGATGAGATTGACCTCAGAGGTTTAGAGCAGAGCATGTCTCCTTGCCCACGGTGGTGGAGCTCCCTAAAGAAGACAGATGGGACACATGCCCCAGGGGAAACAGGGTGGGATAGCTGGGGAAACATCTATGAGCAGATTCAGGGCCCTTCCTTTCCATTCACACTCTACACCTGGCCCTGTGTCAACAAAACATCTTCTCTTGGCCTCGGACTTCCCATGTAGCGTGTAGGGCAGAGTCTTCTTTCAATCTGCCAGCAATCCACTGAGTGTGTTTTATCAAATTGTACTGTTCCAAAGATGACGTGTCTAGCACGTGCTAGACATTTTGCTCAGGTAATGAATTCACGAGGGGACACCAACTTACCCATGTTAATTTCAGTCCAGGCAGCATTTGAGAACAGAGATATATAAAAGCAGTTTAGTGGATGGCTGGGTTAAATACAATACTAGTTAATATCCAACAAGGCCATAAGCCACATGACTCAGGATTCTACATTCCACTGGGTGGAAATTACTGGCAGCGCTGCTGGATAAAAGTCTATGTTACCTTCTGCCTGTACAGAGTTGTAAGCTAGCCTATGAGTTAGAAGGTCTGCACCAGCACTGCACTGAAAGACTACCAGAAATTGCTTTTGCCTCTAAGATAAGGGTCTATCTGGTTTGAAGCCTGTACAAGGTGGTGGCAAGGCTGGAAACTAAAGGACAGGCAATATTCGTGGTGCCAAGAGGTTCCAAGCACTTGTGTACTGTTATCCCTCGCCACACAGTGAGTGTTACCACTCATCCCCATTGCGGAGTGGACTACGGCTCATGGACGAGAGGTAGCATCTTCACATATTCTCTGGTTGGGGAAGATGGAAATCTAGTGGAAATCAATTCTTCTAATTCTAGAGTTCCGAATGCCCTCTGCCATAACCTTTGCTTCTTCTAAGGAGCTGTGTGACCCCCCATCTGAAATGGCAGCCACCCCGAAAATATGCACTCGGATCCTGCAGGAGCGTGATTCCAAGGACACTTTCTTTGTTCTCTGCCTCAATCTGTGTTTCTTTTCAATCTGATACTGACCTGCTGCTAGATTCACTGGCTTTTAGCTTATTGTTCATGAAGATTCTACCTGGCGGCTTTTGCTTGGGCTGTCTCAGGTAAACATTCTGGGAAGTGGAAGGTTAAGGAGCTGCTTCAGGGAAAAAGAGAAAGTGACTCCATCAAATCTCACTGTTACCGCTTTACTGGTGAACAAAATAACAGTATCTGCTGGGGAGAGAAGACGGTCCCTATCAATGGGAACTTCAAGCAAAACGTATTTACTTGTTTATGATTGCTCATGATAGACACACTAGGACTATGGATTTATAAGGCGTGACAGCACAGAGAATGTCGTGTAAACCAAACAGTTGCCTATAAATAAGTTAAATATAAATCAAAGATGTTTCATGACTCAGATCTCTCTCTTTCCCATAGCATGTAGCTACATACACTACTTAGAGACCTCACATGCTAAAATGGGTCAGTATGTGTCCAGTGGGGTCAGAAGAGATCTGGAGACCTATGGCAACGGCCTCAGACCTGTCTCTGCTTCACTCGCCTTGAAATTATGGATAAACATCATTGCCGGAAAAGATCTGCAATTTGTGTGAGTCCGATTGGACAGTCTGATCCTGTTTTATCTCTATCTCTTTGTGAATTTGCCCCAGAAATTCATGGCTCCAGCACGTACAGTTGGGTAGATTGGGTACTGCACAATTCACAAGGGCTCTATTTACACAGTAGATTGTGTACAGCTCCCTCTAAGTAGTACGGCCTGGTGATCACATGTGTTAGCTCTCCCACAAGCTGGCTTCAAAGGAAAGGACTAGGTCATAGAAGTCTTCAAATTATTAATTCCCTTTGACACTTATAGGAATTGAAAACAAATTGCTATATTAACAAGAAAAATTATGAATTGATTTGCATGATAGGACATGCGCTACCACAGGTCATGTTGGTTCTTACAGATGATTTCGTGACTGAGCTGTGTTCTGTTTAATACTACCTTGTGAAGAACCGCTTTCTATTATGGATCAATCTCATTCTAGAAAAACTGACCAGTAAGGTTCACCATTACTCGTCTCAATCAATTTCAGAGAAAAATCATATAATACTGAACAGGCCCATTGATAACAGAGGAGAACATTCTCCAAGAAAAAAAGATACCAACATTATCGAAAAGTTGACCAGCTCGTGGTCTTGAGCTGTAGTCATCAATTTCTGTATATTAAGCCCAGAGAACATGTATTTCGGGTTTTGGGATCTCCTGGTCTCTGCTGTGTCTATTCATCTCTGCCAGTATAGTGGGAAGGTACCAGAGATGTTACAGTTAAATTCCATTAAATCTTATTTGTAGAAGCAGGCAGTGGTCATTATTGACTGCTGGTCAAGAGGGAAGAGTGTGTTTGCTGATGGACGGTCATTTTAGTACTGAAGAGTGAAGAATGGGTCTCGCCTTAGAGGGATTGCCCACAGAAGTTCTCAGAGATAATTTATTTGTGGAGAAAGGGAAATGTCTAAAGCCCATGGGTCTCTACTGTATAGGAGGAGTGCTCTGAAGCAGTCTTTATTTAGTTTATTAGCAGACAGCATTTTCTGGGAGAACAGTAAATGTTCCTTGGTGAAAATGCCACACCCTCTGGTAAGTCCTAAGGGGCCATGTTCTCTGACTCTCACCAAACCATTTCCAAAGCCCAGCGTTGCCTTGCTGATCTCTGGGGGGATATAGAATCCAGTTCATGAGGCTGAGAGTCATCAGAGCTTGTAGGCAACAAGCAGTTTGGGTGATTCCCAGGCAAGGACTGGGGCCGGTTCCCCACGGGTGGCAGGATGTGGAATTCTCAGGGGGGATTTAGGAGCTAGATCCCAAAACATGTGCTTATCCAGCATCTTTGGGCTTAAGCTGAAAGTCAGAGTCATAGAGAGGAGCAAGAAGGCTTTGTTCAAAGGCAGAAATTTAAATAAGAGTAGACTAAAACTAAAAAAAAAACAACAAAAAACAGAAATGGTCTCATAAATACAGAAAGCAAATTGGTGGTTGCCCAGTGGGGGGGAATGGGCAAAATAGGTGAAGGGGATTAAGAGGTATAAACTCCCACTTATAAAATAAATAAGTCACAGGGATGAAAAGCACAGCATAGGGAATACAGTCAAATATTGTAATAACTTTGTATAGGGACAGATGGTAACTGCAGTAATTGTCCAATCGCTCTGTAGGACACGTGAAGCTAACACAACATTATATGTCAACTGTACTTCAATAAAAAACACCAAGTGTTATACACAATTGATGAATCACTACATTCTACCCCTGAAACTAATAATGCATTATATGTAAATTAAATTGAATTTAAATTTAAAAAAATTTTAAGAAAGGACCACTGGGATTACAATAAACTCCTTAGTAGATAATAATAAAAGGAATCAGAAATGGGGAAGAAGTCAATCGTAGAATTCTGGAGTGGGGACTGGGGAAGATGCCCTAGCGATTATAGCAGCCATCCCTGGTGTTTGTAACTTGCTGGGTATATCTGCGGGCCAACCTAACCTAAAAGCACGGGAGTGATATGGTTAAAGGCGGCTCACTGTGGCTCGAAAATAACAATCAGAACTTAGGAAGGCTTTTCATTCCCAAGTGTTGTAGATTTCTTTTTCTCTGGTGTTTAGCTGCTGGAAGGAGTGTTTTAAAAGTTGAAGGATTCTACCCAGAACACAGAGGCTATCTGATAGAACCAAGACAGTTAGCCTCAATTATCTGTGGCTGTCTTGACTTCTTTTTCCTAGTGTGAGTCCTCTGGCCCATTGAGCATTTCCATGAGCTGATCTCAGAAGGAAGTCAGGCCTCTTTCCCCTCCTCGCAAATGGAGAGTGGTGACATTTCCCTACGTCTGTGTTGCTGGGCAGAGTTTCTTGCATCTGTCTCCCTTGTGGGCACCTACCTCATGACAACGAGCCTCCAACTCCTGGTATCAGCTTTCTGATGTCGCCATGTGAATCTTTAAGATTTTTATGGTGGATTTAGCTCAAGTAGTAGAGGGATAACTGATTTTTTTGAATGGGAGAATTCTATATTATGCTGTTTCTTGAACGTGATGAGTAACAACTTGGATCTGTTTCGCATTTAGGTTGGTAAGCCTCCTTAAGAAAAAAAAAAAAAACCCACATTTATAGCGTACAAATGCCAATTCATTTGGCTTCCCAGAATGATTTGCAAGTGTAAAGCACTTCCTCTGAGTAATGGAGTGTTGCTATGGTCTTCCGTAAGCAAGTAGTTTGGGCTGAGGCAAAAGGAGGAAGCCTCCCTCATTCCAGAGGGAGCTTAGATCACAGAGAACATCCAATTGTGAATAATGTGCTTTCTACACACATTCCTTCCGCTGGAATTTGGGTTATGTGGGAGGACAAGTGTCATCTAAGGAGGCCAGCTGTCTTCTTAGGCTGCGCCATTTATAGCATCCCCATGATCTGGATTCTGGTTCTCAGCTTTGCGGTTTCAGCAATTTTGTTTTAAAGGCAAGCAGAGTTGATCAGATGCAGGAAGAAAAACAGATGCTGAGTAAGTACCAGGAGACTGGTTTCGAAACCAGAAGGCCAACCTGTGCTGAGCACGGAGCCTGACGCAGGGCTTGGTCTCACAACCCTGAGGTCATGACCACAGCCAAAATCAAGAGTCTGATGTTTAACCTAGCGAGCCACCTTGGCACTCCCAGATGCTCTCTTCATCTTGACCTTGGCACCCATGACAATCAGCACACAGACACCATACCTACTGTAACACACTGAGCAATTCAATTTTCTGTGCTCCTCAGACCAAGTGAGATGTGGTGTCTTAACTGGGCCTTGGTTTAAGAGGATCTCTCTGGCCTAGAGCTCTGGAAGTCACACATTTGCCAGCAAAGAGAATACCCATCTCCTAAATTAATTTCACTCAGTTCATTTCAGGGCAACTCACTCCGATATCCAAGGAGCGTATGCTTTGTGCTTAATAGCCGATACACATTATTTCATCAAATCCTCATAATAACTTGGTCGTCCTCTTTCGATGTATGAAGACACGAGGGGCAGATAGTCTCCTTTTCTCCAAGTATTAAAAATTGCATTGCAAAATGTTGAAGAGCAAACTTTCGGAAGCAGAGGAACCTGGTTCCAGTCAACATGCTGCCATTTATAGCTTGCGATTTATAACCTTGGAGAGAATATCCCAGCCATGGAGGTGTCGTCCAGACAGAAGGTGAGAATTCAGCGCAAGTGCTCTTTTAACATGATGCGGTCATTCTCAGAAAACTGGCAGAGTAAAATTCATGCGGCCTTCTTTGCCCTCTGAACACCATTCAAAAACAAGAAGGAGAGTACTGGGAAGCACCCCTAATCCTGGAACGCAGTGTATGAGGAAAGGCTGGGGTGTAGATTGGAGTTCAGGCAGGACCGTGGGAGGTGGTCATAGATTCCAGACAAAGCAGGACAAAGTCACAGAGCCTGTCCTCCGTGGAAGAAGGGTGGCTATGGCAGGAGATGGCCTCCACCTTGGTGCTCAGTGCTGCGGGCTGGAGGGGAGCACGTGCGCACCATGATCCTGCGGATGGATGGAAAATTCCTGCCAGTGCAACTTGACCTGCTCCCTCTTCCACATAAACTCTCTGCAAATTCTAGATCCCAGAAGACCTCATATTTCTATGTGAATAACGATCAAAAGCAATCAAGGGTTTCATCCGTGCCGTTACATTGTTAGTACTTCTTTCCCTTTGGTGGCTGACGAATATTTCATCATATGCATAAACCACATTTTGTTTGATCCATTCATCTGTCAATGGGGAGTGACTGGGTATGAGGTCTCCGGGGAGGGTGACAAAGATGTTTTCGAGGCGGTTGCGCACCACTGTGAAAGTACCAATGCCATCAAATTGTACACTTTAAAATGACTGATTTTATGTTGTGTGAATTTCACCTCAAATAAAAAAAGAATAGAAACGCAGAATTGATATTATGATGATTAAAAAACAAGCAAGAAAAAAATAGGCAAACCCCTCCCAAAACAATGACCAAAAAATAGGACAAACTAATGCAGAAAACTGTCTATCGGGGTGTGTTGGTGGCACAGTTGGTAAGTGTTCTGCTCGGGTCATGATCTCAGGGTCCTGGAATCGCTTCGGGGGCTCAGGGAGTCTGTTTCTCTCTCTCCTTCTGCCTCTCCCCCCTACTTGTGCTCTCCTTCTCTCTCTCAAATAAATAAATAAAATATTAAAAAATATAAAAGTATTTGTCAAGAACCATACCTTGGGGAAAAAAAGTCACTGAATATTCTGTTATAAATTCAGACATTTCAGCAAATTAACCCTATCAAGGCAGATTATGTAAAGGGGCACCTGGGTGACTCAGTCAGTTAAGCATCCGACTCTTGATTTCAGCTCAGATCATGATCTGAGGGTCATGAGATCGAGCCCCATGCCAGTGGGCTCCATGCTCACTGAGGAGTCTGCTTGTCCCTCCCCTTCTCCCTACTTGCACACACACACTCTCTCTAAAACAAATAAATAAATAAATAAAATCTTATTTTAAAAAACTTAAAAAAAAAAAAGATTTTGTAAAGACAAATAAGATGGCAGAGAAGATAGAGCCTGACACATCTCAGGAAATGAACTCCCCCAAAGCCAAAAGTCAATTGCCCAAAAGACCACCAGAAAAATGTGCTGACCAAGCAAACTCAGATTACGAGAGTCTCTGAAAGGAGGTAACTTTTTGGTTCAGGAGTTCCGTGACTGGCAAATAACTAGGCTTCCAAAGTTGTAGGAGTGGAATAAAAATTCTAGGCAGACAGAAAGTAGGCACCTAGAATCTATATAGTTCAGAAACCTATAAAATTAATTTAGTTATATCTGCAAATGAGTCTTACACTTTTGGCTAAAATTGTAGATACCACTAATCTAGAGGAATGGATGACATAATTACTTGAAAAAATAAGTATCAGGAATTGTATCTGTATATTTAAATATGTTAGAAGGTAGACCCCCAAATATGTTCCTGGTCCCAGTAAAGCTCAGAAACACACACACACCCCAAAATGTAGAGTCTCAAGGCAGTTCGTGAGAGGCTTTTGCTTGGAAGTTGGAGAAACATCACAGGACTATAGAATATAAGTGGGGCCAAAATATTTACTGTTGATTGCAAATAAAATAAAATGGTAGAATCTTACAATGGCTATAGATGGTAAGAAGCCTGTGGGAGTATTGACCTGACTTCCCCATGTGCCTCCCTGAAAGAGAAATCCTGCCATGAAGAGAGAAATTTTTAAAAATTAGGCATTGGCTTAAATAATATGTGGGTTAATATTAAAACCCACATAAATACTACTTGGTCAAAAGATTGGACTCACTGATCCTACAGCATTAGGATCAGAAAGAAGGCTAAGTGTCACTGTAGCAGTGTCCTTTGGGAGACACAATGCTAAAGTGTATAATCAAGGGAGAGAGAGAAGGAGAGAGAGAGAGAGAGAGAGATCGACCCAACTAATTGTGCAGGAACAGAAGTAGACCTCAATACTCTTCGGAAAGCCAGGTATCAAGACTGGAATGTCAATGACTTCAGAAAATGTATAACACAGGAAAGGAGGAAGTGAATAGAAGGTAAAGGCTTAAATTTCAGTGGTTATTCAATGACACATGATGACAAAATTAACTAAAGTATCCAGTAATGTAGAAGGCATGAAAAATCAGAGATTGTTAATATGATCTTAAAGTTGTAGACAACCAGGGGTGCCTGGGTGGCTTACTCAGTTAATTGTCCAGCTCTTGATAGCAGCTCAGGTCGTGATCTCTGGGTCCTGGGATTGAGCCCCCCATCAAGCTCTGCACTCAACGGGCAGTCTGCTTGATATTCTCTCTTCCCTCTCCTTCTGCCCCACCCCCTTGTGTGCACTCTCTCTCTCTCTCTAACATAAATAAATAAATCTTTTAAAAAAAGATGTAGGCAACCAGAGTAATGCATCATATGAAGAAATCATGTCTTTACCAAAAAGGTATATTGTGGGGCACCTGGGTGGCTCAGTCGGTTAAGCAATGCCTTCAGTTCAGGTCATGATCCTGTAGTCCCAGGATCGAGTCCCGCATCGGGCTCCCTGCTCAATGGGGAGTCTGCTTCTCCCTCTCACCCTCCCCCCTCTCATGCTCTCTCTCATTCTCTCTCTCTCAAACAAATAAATAAAATCCTTAAAAATAATGTTATATTGTATGAAGATACAAAATTATCAGTCAGTGGATCAAATAAAGCTATGGCTGCACAAAATGAAATAAAATGAAATATATATACCCAAGTGCAGGAGTTCACACATCGACAAGAATAAAAAAAAAAAATAGGAAATCCTGGTTGTGGTGCTGAAAGAAATTGTCAAGTAAATTAGATGTAATCTCCAGAGGAACAACAATGATCCCATGGCTTTCCTAGTAGATCTGCAGTTAACCAGTCATTCCTGGCACTAGTCTTCTGAAAAATCGAAGGCTAACTCTAGAAGTAATTGAATTAAATTTGGGAGAAAAGTTTGTGGAGGTACCCATTGAGAAATGATTCCCATGAATGATGTCTAGCCTTATAAGCACAACAGAAATAGACTTGGAAATATGAAAGCGTTACCTCTGTAGATGAAAAGCCAAAACTCAAGAATTTCATGTGGGGTTTTGGAATATGCATCAGGTAATGATTATGATAAAAAGGGGACAATTAACTCTTCTGGGGAAGTGAAGTAACTCTAAGAAACAGCCTCCTCCTCACTTGAATCAAGGAAGGTTACATTTACGTAATGAGGTAAGCATCCTAAAGTCACCAAATGGAGGAGACCATCAAGAAGACAGTACAGGATACTAAATATGCAGAATTAATGATGAAAAAGTCCCTGACAAGGTATAGACTAGGTGTCATGTTTGGAGATGCATCATCTTTTGATTTGGACTATTGGAAAGACTAGACCCATTGGAATCATTTTGATATTGCTGAGTTAATCAAAGATGTTATTCTAACAGGTGCCATGACTGTGTTATTGATTATAAGAAGCAAGGAGCGATGACTCCTAAATCCTACAGATGGGAAACATGCACTGTGGTGCAGTCCATAGTATCTTTAGCAAATCTAGATTAAGAGAATTGATCTAATAGACATGATTATGACACTCCACTATTAAAGATGAATTTTAATAGCTTGGTTGAAATATAATCTATATGTGTAGTTTGTCCACTTAAAGTGGACAATTAAATGGGTTTTGAGTATATTTGAGACACACAGTTCTCACCATAGTTTCATTTAGAACCTTTCCATGAATCCCCGAAGAATGTAATATCTCTTAGCAGTCACTCTCCATGCTCCCTGCTACGCCCTGCACCCTCTCTCCCAGTCCTCTGCAAACATCACTATACTTCCTATTTCTATGGATTTGTCTATTTGGAATTTAATATAAATGAGATCACATCATGACCCTGGCTTTTTCACTTAGAATAATATTTTCAAGATCCACCCCTAATGTAGCAGGTGCACATATTTTGTTCCTTTTCATTGTTGAAAAATATTCCATGGTATGGATATTCCATGATTTGCTAATCCCCACATCAGTTAAGAAGTATATTTGAGACCGTCCATCCTTCAAAGCTTTCTTTTAAAGACTTTATTTATTTATTTATTTATAGAGTGTGAGTGGGGGAAGGGGCAGGGGAAGAGGGAGGGAAAGACTCTCAAGCAGACTCCCTGCCGAGTGTGGTGTTCTATTCCATGACCCTGAGATCATGACCTGAGCCAAAAGCGGAAGTCAGATGCTTAACCAACTCAGCCACCCAGGTGTTCCAAAGCTTTCTTAATAATGCCGTAGAATCTAAAACTGGATTTACCAAGAAATAATCTTCATCAGATAATGATATAATGGGGTTTAAGGATGAGATGTCCCAGGGTAGTTGTGTTATTGTGTGAATTGATGCTTGCACGTGCTCTCTCACTCTTCATTTTAACATGTGTTAAAATGTGCTTATTGTATTCACAACTAGAGTTCCCACCGAAATGTCACCTTGTTGATAAACATGATGTTTTCCTGTTAAAACTGGTTACCTCAAAGTTGTTGATGGGTTGTAGTAATGTGCTTTGGAAAGCACAGACACATTCTGGAATGCATTGCAAGAGTTGTATAACTCTTCAACAAGTTATATTTTCAGTTATGCAAGGAGTTACCCAACTTTGGATAGAATCAAGAATGTGGTTGATGTACCTGTGGGCAAATAGAATGTATGGTGCATTCAAGGAGCCCAGAACCCTACTCTATGACCCCAACCTTCTTAACTGGGCTGGAACACTGGATCTCTTCATCTCCCTTGAGTGTGCTGAGCTGGCTGCAGAGAGCCACGTACTGACCATAAGGTGGCTCTTTTTTAACCCCCTCCCCAGTTTTATTGAGATATAATTGATACAGATCACTGTATAAGGTATAGGTATATAGCATAATGATTTGACTTATATATGTTGTGAAATGATTACTGCTTTAAGCTTACTTACACCCATAATCTGATATAAATACGATAAGAAAACAAAAAAGAAAAAGAAAAACAATTTTTCCTTGTGATGAGAATTCTTTGGATTAACTCTCTTAGCAACTTTCATCTGTATTATACAGCTGTGTTAGCTATAGTCATCATGCTGGACACTGCATTCCTAGTACTTATTTATCATGTAACTGGACGCTTATATCCTTCAACCACCAATCTTCTATTTCCCCTCCCCACCCCCCTTCTGGTAACCACACATCTGATCCCTTTTTCTATGAGTTTGATTTAAAAAAAAAAGATTTTATTTATTTATTTGGGAAAGAGAGGGAGCACAAGCAGGGAGGGGCAGCAGGCAAAGGGACAAGCAAACTCCCCACTGAGCAGGGAGCCTGATGTGGGGCTCAATCCCAGGACCCAGGATCATGACCTGAGCCAAAGGCAGTAGCAACAACTTCTCTGGGTAAGCAGTAATCTATTATGTGGTGATACCTAACCGACTGAGCCATCCAAGCACCCTGATTTTTTAAATCCCACATATGAACGAGATCATACAGCATTTGACTTGTCTGACTTAAATCACTTAGCATAATGCCCTCAGGATCCATCCATGTTGTTGCAAGTGGCACGATTTTCTCATTTTTTATGGCTGAATAATACTCCATTGTGTATATATACCGTGACTTCTTTATCCATTCATCCATTGATGGATACTTAAGAGTGCTTCCATCCCTTTACTATAGTAAATATAGCTACTGTGAACACGGGGGTGCAGATATCTTTTCAAATTTGTGTTCTTGTTTCCTTTGGTAATATTCCCAGAAATGGAGTTGCTGGATCATGTGGTAGTTCTATATTTAATTTTCGAGGAACCTCTGTACTGTTTTCCAGAGTGGCCGTATAGTTTATAATACCATCACCAGTGCACGAGGGGTCCCTTTTCTCCATATCCCAGCCAGCTTTTCTTTTCTCTTGTCTTTTTGAAGACATTCTTACAGCTGCCAGGTGATATCTCATTGTGGTTTTGATTTGCATTTCCCTGACGACTAGTGATGTTGAGCATCTTTTCATGTACCTGTTGGCCTTTCATTAATGTTCTTTGGAGAAATGTCTATTCAGGTCTTTTGTCTGTTTTTCAAATTGGATTTTTTTTTATTTTTATTTTTTACCATTGAGTTGTATGAGTTTTTTCGTATATATTTTTTAGATACTAACCTCCATCAGAAAAACGGTTTGCAAATATTTTTTTCCCATTCCATAGGTTGTTTTTTTTCACTTTGTTGATGGCTTCTTTTCGTAAGTTGGTTCTAATCATTTGTTTTGGGTTTCATCTATATTATATTATGTATCAGTAGCAGCAACTTCTTTAGGTAAGCGATAATCTATTATGTGGAGATGCTACATTTGTTTATCTAGTCCCCAGGTGATGGACATTTGGATTCTTTTCCACATTTGTACTGTCATGCATATTCGCACGAAAGACTTTGTGTCTATATGTAGTTTTATTTTTCTAGGATAAATACCTATAAGTGGCATTTATTATTGGAATTACTGGATCATATCATATGTGCAACTCTTTTGGAAATGGCCAGTGTGTTAAAATGGAAATAGCATCTTACATTCCTGCATGCAGCATTGGAGGGCTGCAATCCTCCGCCTGTTCAATGACACTCGGTACCGTGTGATGACGGCCATGCTAGTTCGTGTAGAATGTGTCTTGTTTGCTTTTAATTTACTTTTTCCTGGTGACTATTGATACTGAGCATGGCAGGGCAAAGTAACTAGATTAGCAAAAGCAGTTTTGAAGACAAGAAGAAGAAAGAGGAAGCACATCACCCAATTTCAAAATTTAATCGTTATGACAGTTGAGTGGGCGTGACACTGGCCGAGAGTAGGGTACATGTCGATGCAGCAGAGTGGAAAGTGCAGACATAGACCCAGTGAGCACAGCCAACTGATTTCAGAAAGGCACAAAAACAATGTTACGGTGATGGAATAATTGGACAAATATAGGCTAACTTAAAAAAAAAATAAACAAGTAACACGGTTTTCATACTTAATTAAAAATTTGTCTGAAGATGGATTACGGTGAAATACTCTAAAACCTTTACAAGAGAACATAGGACAAAAATCTGTGACCCGAGTTTAGCTAAGAGCTCTTAGATGTGATCCCTGGAACGTGAACTCTAAAGGTAGAAAAAAAATATAAACCCGATTACACGAAAATGAAAGACTCTTGCTCTGTGACACACGCTGTTAAGGAAATGAAAAGGACAGACACAGGCTGGGAGAAACTATCTGCAAGTCACGTTATCAGACAAGGGTCTCGTATCCAGAATAGAGAAGGAACGCTCTGAACTCAACAGTAAGGAAATGAACAATGCGATGATAAAATTGCCCCCAAAACTTAAAGTGACACTTTGACAAAGCAGATCTAGAAATAGCAATGAGCACGTGAAAAAATGTTCAACATGGCTAACCGTTAGGCACATATAACTTAAAATAATGATCAGAAAGCATGCACACGTGTTAGGATGGCAAAACAACACGACCCAACACAACACAACCCAACACAACACGACACACCCCAACTAAGTACCAAATGCTGAGGGGGAAGCAGAGAAACAGGATCCCTCCCTGTGTTGCTGAATGGGAAGGTCAAGTTGTACAGACATTATGAAAAATACTTTGGGGTTTCTTACAAAATGAAAGTAAAGTAAACTAAGATTACCGTATGACACAGCAATCACGCTCTTGGGCATTTATTTTAGAGAAAGGAAAACCTAAACCTGCTTAAAAACCTGTGTTTATTTGCAATAACAGCCTTGTCTGTAATATTCACAAACTGAAAACAACCCAAATATCTTTCAGAGGGTGAACGGACACAGAAGGTGTGACACTTCTGCACAATGCAATGGCACTCCATAATAATTAGAAAATAAACTATTGGCACACCCAACAACCTTTATGGATCCCAAAGGCATTCCTCTAAGTGAACAAACCCAATATCGAAAGGTTAGATACGGTATGATACAATTTACATAACACGCTTGAAGTAACAACAATATAGAGACAGAATGGATGAGTGACTTTTGGGGATTCAGGAGGGGATCAGATGTGAGTATAAAAGGGCAGGAGGACAAAATCCCCAGTGGTGACAGACCTGTTCTCTCTGGGCTGTGATGTTGGCTCTAGGAGTCCATTCGTGTAATACTATTTCACAGAACTATACACTCAGCTATAAAGTGGACACACACACACACACACACACACACACACACACTGATACAACCTGAGTAGCACCTGTAGTCTGGCTCATTGGTATTATGCACCGTCCATTTCCTGGTTTCGATAATGTACTAAACTTACATAAAATATTACCACTGGGGATTAGTTCACAGGACTTCCTCATGCTATTTCTGTATCTTCTTGTGAGTCTGCAATTGTTTCAAAATAAAAAAATAAATAAAAGAAAAAAGAGTCCTTATATAAAAGTTATAACACTGTTTTTTTCCTAGGGAGGGTATCTTAGTGTTCGTACAGAGACTTGTTTGCAGATCTCAGTATTTCTGTACTAGATGAAGTTTTGACAGTGACAATGAATTGGTGAAAAAAAAAAAAGTGGAATAAAGTACCGCTACCAAATATAAATACGCGAATGGTAATTTGAGTTTATGAGCCCGTGTCTTTCGAGACTAATTTCTAGGAGTTTACCATCTGAATTCAAACTCTCTATAATACACTATGCCTTGCTGCCGATTCCTAAGCTCATTTTAGAGAAATTTGTAATTTCTTTCTGACATCTCCCCAAGTTACATAATCTTCTAGAAAGTGCCAAAATTCGGCAGATGAAACTCTCTCAGTCGAAGTGATGTGTGAAAAGATGCTTTCTCTCTGAGGCCTTGGGATTTTAGCCCGTCAATCCTATAACTGACTTTTATTCTCCTCTTCCCCCTGCTGAATAGTTCTTCCTCCTCCCAGAGTGAGCCCTTCTCAAAAGTGATACCTTTGAGCTTTCCCTGAATAACTCATTGGAAAAGAAAGTAGAGGGAAGGGAGTCCTTTGGTACTACTTTTTAGAGGTATGATTATTAGTTGAGAGTCTAGGATTTTTAAGGCTTTCCACGCCTGCTTTATATGAAGCCCATTTTAATTTGAAAGTACTGGAAACTCATTTCTACCTGTCTAGTTGCCTACACAAAGTGATTTTGAACCAACTGCAAATGCAATGTATTTAAGGCTACCTTTTTCCTCAGGTCCCTAACACTCCTGTAGGTTTAGTGGGAATGCGTGGATGGGAGGATCACAGCAAGACCCTTGGGGTATGACTGAGCATTAGCCACTAATGTTGGAGGATGGGGCTGGACCGTTCACGGAGAGGAAGGACTGTTTGGTCCTAGACTGAAACAAGTATGTGATGGAGACATAAGAAGATGCATAAGGTCCTAGGCTGCCGATGCTCAGACAGATGACTGCTCTCATCAGGGACTCCTGAAGGAATGTGTGGACACCTCATCTAGTGAATTGCTATAAATATTTCCATAAGCCTTGGCCCAGAAGGCTCTGACTATCATAAGCCGAGGGAGTCCTTTTGGTTAGCCAAGGCCAGCCTCACTGCTGAGCTCAAAAGAGGCTTGGTTTCCTTCTTGAGTCATTTACCTGGAAGCACACCTCAGTGTTCGCCGGGAAGCTGAGCTGAAGGAGAAACTCTCAATGCAACAAAAGTAGCATTTCCTTCTAATATGTAGAACAGAATTTACTCGGAGGCGCCTGGGTGACTTTGGCTCAGGTCATGATCTCGGGGTCCTGGGATCAAGCCCTGCATCAGGCTCCGCGGTCATCGGGGAGTCTGCTTGAGATTCTCTCTCTCTCTCTGTCCCTCCCCCAGCTCTAAAAATAAATAAGTAAATCCAGGGAAAAAATTAAGAAAAGCAAGCCATCGGGCTGTGGGTATGGGAAAGTCGGGAGAGGGGAATGTGCGAGAATCGACTCTGTAGCTAATGACACTGGTCAGCTGAGAGAGGGAAGTCGTAAATCACTCACACGAAATGAATGGCTTGCTGGGGCTTGCTGCCAGCCACACACAGGTTTAACTAGCCTTGAACAGAGACATAATTGGTATCAATGGGAAATACTTAGAGGAAGCAGGGACTTTTCAGAGGAGCCATCTAGAATGCCTGCAAATCAACTTACCTTCTTGTTTCTGCCCTAGATGATATTAAAAAACAAAAAACAAAAAAACCAGAACCTACCCATCCAATAATGGGAAAAAATAATCCTCATCCAGTAATGGGAACTAGCATGGGACCAAGGGGAAGATGTTTGCTGTAAGAGGCACGTATTTAAGCAACCAAAATAGCGAAGATCAATCATGTTCGTGGCCTGTAACAAGGAGAACTGTGTAAACCAGAACCCTCCCCACTTCAGCTTCTAGCAATTCCAGATACAATAAAACATCAGATACATTTGGGGAAATGGATCCTAATAAAGACGCAAAAGACTGTGTGCCAGAAAGGCCATGGCATCCCTGAAGGGAATGACCATCAAGGCGAGCACATGGGTTTTAATACCGGAATGGGTCAGAAGAAGAGATAGAGGAGCCTCCATAAACATGTGATATAATGAGATTGTCAGACAGACATAAAACAAGTGTTCTCGGGAGGCAGGAAACACAGAAAGGGGACAGGCACTCTTCAAAGGGAACATGGCTGAGTGTACACGACCGAAGAATCGTGAATCCTAAGTTTGAAGAAACACGGTAAATGCTGAACTGGATCCGTAAAAATATAATGGACACCTAGAAACATCAGAGAGAACCAGTGGGCCGTTATAGGCAATAAAAATCTTAAAAACATCCACAATATTAAAAAAAAAAACAGTAGAACACCAAAGCCAACAAAAATGATTCTGTTTTTCCCCAAGGAAAATAAGAATACATTTTCGAAGTGCTGAGGGCAAGTAATTACCATCCTACAGCCCCAGCCCACCTGAAATAAGATTCAGGAGTGAGGATGGAATTATGATATTTGACAGTGTTTACGATCCCATTCACAGACAGCAAAGGATTGTCTACTGCGTTCAGTTTTCATCTCCAACACTTTCATGTAGGAAAGTGTTTGGAAAAGTACTAAGGATTTTCCCCAAATCCTTTGCGGCTAGGATTCTGGATATAATATAGACTGTTGACATATGCTCACCCAGAGTCTGCAAAGGAGAGGAGAGATGGGGCCCCTTTGCCTTCCTGGAGAGATCAGACCCACAAGGCATGAATGCTTGAAGGCACTGGGCTCTACCACATCTTGAGTCACATGCTCTATGGTTTTGTGCCTCACCGTGGAATCACCCTTATCCTGACATCTAGCTGGTAGTTGCAATGGGTGCTCTTGAGGATAAAGACAGCACACATCCTCATTTAATTATTAAAGATTCTGTTGGCCATTGGAACCTATATCCTAAATTGGGTCCCTGTAGGATATTGGAGTTCTGTGATTCACGGGTTGTATGGTCACGATGAACATATTATGAGTGGAGAATAGTAGAGAGGAGAGAATCCACACTCAAATAGGTGACCATACCCAGGAAGACCTCACTTTGGCTTGAAGACAACGTCATCTTGTCTGCAAACACGACAACAAAAATGTCTGCTAAATAGGATGTAATTAAGCTGGAATGCACACTGGGGCTGTGACCCAAAGCATGTGCCATATGGTGGGTTGGTCTATGGGAACTCAAGATGTCTTCCGGAATTAATTTCTATGATTTCAATAAGTCTACTGCATCATTTTATAAAACAACTTTGGCCCATTTTCTGATTTTTCTGATGTTATTGTTCTACTTTCAGAGTAATTTGTGTGATTTCTTCTGCTGAAAGCAATGATTGGAAGTGTGTCTTTCTTTTGAACTTCGGAGACATAACTATCATTGTGAAGACCTCTGAGGATGCTTATCAGAGGTAACACCATCAAATCATAAACGAAGTAGGAATTTCATAAAAATGAAAACAGTACTGCTTCTTCTCTATTCTGGATCTTCCTTTGGCTGTTTCACTCAAAAGGGGAACAAAGCCATTCCCGTTTGGCATAAGATGGCAAATTGCACCTCTTTTCACTGCAAATTTTTCACTGTACAATTCCATGTTATCTTTTCTTCTCAGGATTATTATCATTACTTTTGGACTGGAATGGGTCCCATACACATTCGGCTGTAATCGGTATTTGTAATCTCCAGTTGAGGAAAGATTTACTTCTGGAAAATCACTATCATTATTCCAACATCAAAGCACATTCGGCTCAGAATTACCAATAAGCCCATGTTTCTCTGGACTCATCCTTTGCCCTCTTCCACAGCCGCTTCCCTGAGTGACCTTTGCTTGACCTGGCACACGGTGGAGCCATCGGGAATAATTTACCACCCTCTTCTTTCATGAGATCTAAGATAAACCATTGTTAAGAGGCTGGAGGAATCCTAAAAGTTGGAAGTTTTCAAAATTAATTTAATTTAATTCGATTTTTTAAAGATGTATTTATTTATTTCAGAGAGAAGGGGAGGGACAGAGAGAATCCTCAAGCAGACTCCCCACTGAGTGTAGAGCCCAACGCAGGGCTCCATCTCATGACCTTGAGATCATGCGCTGTGCTAAAATCAAGAGTCAGATGCTCAACCAACTGAGCCACCCAGACACCCCTATTATTCCAACTTTATATTTAAAAAAGTCCTAAAGAAGTTTATTAACTTCTCCAGTTACATTGTGGGGCTGGGATTTTAACCTAGGTTTGCCAGTCCTGGTCTATAGTGGTTAGGAGGGAGACTCAGCACTTGCCACATTCTGTGAAAGGCGGGCCTTTCTCAAAATCATCCATATTCAGAAAACAAGAAATGTTTTCTGTTAAATGTTAGTTCTGTTAAATTCAATTCAATTAATTTAATTTAATTAGGTTAAATTCCGTTAAATGTTAATTCACGTTAAATGAGAACAGCAACGAAAACATCCGCTAGATGGAATGTGGTTCAGCTGGGCTACACAACAGGGGTGTGTCTGTGTAGTGAAAAAAACCCAGCTTTTCCCAAAGAGAAGCTTTTGCCCTGAGCTAGTGGGAAGTGTCCTTGAGGCCCAGGTATGTCCTGCCCAGCTGCAGTGTTTTTGTTTTCCGGGGGGCTCTGGTCCCCAGACAGACTAATACTGTGATCTCTGGTGTGGGCTTGAGACTCACGGTCTCAGTTCTGGCTTCTGCGGGAAGATGAAAGCTACTAGCCCACAACTCCAGGAGAGACAGGAGATTAAAGGTCAGGCAGGTGGGCAGTTGCAACTGAGTCCCATGTAATCTCTGGACACTGAAAGCATGGGCAAGCTTCCCTGGTTAGCACTGCCTGGTACGGAATCTCACTCATTCTAGAAGATGATGGCATCCGGCACTCCCTGGGAGTGGACCACTTGAAGCTTGGTGTTGGAACCTCTCCCCATCTTCATGTAGGCATCTCTTCCTTTGACTATAACACAACTGTAATTATAACACTTCCGTGAACTCTGTAAGTAATTCTAGCAAATATCAACTTTGAAGGTGATATGGAACACCCCCCCAATACTGAGCTAGTTGGTCTGAAATGAGAGTGGCCCTGGGAACCCCAAACTTGCAACTCAAGTGAGGTATCTCAAATGAAGGCAGTCTTGTGGGACTGTCCCCTCAAACCATGTAGTTGGCCTAACTCCACATTGTCCCAGAGAATATTTATCCATAAAAAGACCAACACAATGTTATTATTTAAGATATTTGCTAAATAAGTAGCCATATCACATGATTACATAAGAACTATTACCTTTGATTGAATGATGCAAACTCAATGAAAACAATCTTTAAAAAGAGAAATAAATGACATAGAAAAAACCTCAAGCTATAGTCTGTATTGGAAACATATCCAAAGTAAATATATATTTTTTCTAAGTTACCTGAAGAAACTAATACATAATTAAAAGATTGGAGGGTTGGGGCGCCTGGGTGGCTCAGTGGGTTAAAGCCTCTGCCTTCGGCTCAGGTCATGATCTCAGGGTCCTGGGATCAAGCCTCACATTGGGCTCTCTGCTCAGCAGGGAGCCTGCTTCCTCCTCTCTCTCTGCCCGCCTCTCTGCCTACTTGTGATCTCCCTCTGTCAAATAAATAAATAAATAATCTTAAAAAAAACACAAAGATTGAAAGGAAACACATCTAAACCTCATGTGCCATTTAACCTTCAAGTGGGGGACTGTGAGTGTGTTTTTTTGTGTTTGCGTTTTTTTCTTCCACAATTAGCATCCATTAGCTTTAAATAATAAATTTCCTTCATGATCTGAGATATAATCAGCATAATATTAAAAGCCCCTTATCTATTCAGATAGATCCATTAAATCAGAAGCTTTTGGAGAGGAGTCCTGGGACCAGGGTTTTTAAAAGATTTTCGGGTAATTTTATTGTGAAGTGTGGTTGAAACGTGGAGGCAAGAACAAAAGTGGGAATTTCCAATTCAAGATAATTGTGTTGTCTATATTATGATAGAAAGCTGAGACAAAGTTAAAAATCCTGAAAGAATACCTTGATTTCCAAAGGACTAAAGAATAGTGTCAGAAGATGACAACATCCCATGGGGTTAGGAGCAGGTGTGAAAGTCATATTATAAAGTTGTGTTACTAGGCACTTTTCAGGGCAGTGGAAATCCAAGAGTTCAGCAAGGAAGAGATCACACGGATCTTCCTAGACACCTGTAAATAAATAATGTGTTTTATAGACAGTTAACATAATACAGCCTCCAACTTAAAGAGTTAATGAGTGATACTACACATAAGCATATTAACAGTTCCTGGTTAACTTAGTTCAATCTGGGATTTCCTACTCTTCAGTGGCACTGAATAATTTTTCTTCAGAATGCCTATTAGGAGGATATCTTGACCTAAAACTTACTGTGAACACTTCCTTATTTTCTACATCAGGGAGCTACTGACACACAGCCCCCATATCTATAGAGACCCCTCTTTCTCGAAGAGGGAAGGGGAACTTACCTGGGTAGCAGAGGTGGGGAGCCCTGAGGGACTATAGGAGCTCTTGTCTGAAGGAAACCTGCTATAACCAGGTGGCCCAAGTAAAAAGAAGAATTCTATTATCCTAAAAAATGCTTCCCAGCGGGAAGAATGACAGATTCTGAAATAATGCTAATGTACTTTCATCAAATACTACTCTAGATTGCTAGTATTTAATTACTTGGTCATGATCAGATAGAATTCACCATATTCAATTCTCCTCTCCTCCTAGGAACAAAGAACCTCTCCCAGTCCCTTTGCCATATCGTAGGGGACATGTTTCTAGTTCTGTTTATTTATTTTTAAAAATACATTGTTCATTTATAAAATATGTCTCTCTCTCTCCCATATTTATGAGAGAGAGCGAGTGCATGAGCAGTGGAAAGGGGCAGAAGGAAAGGGAGACAGAGAATCTCAAGCAGTCTCTGTGCTGAGTGTGGAGCCTGACGTAGGGCTCTATCAAGACCTGAGCTATAATCAAGAGTTGGATGCCCAAGTGACTGAGCCACCCAGGCACCTCTCTAGTTCTATTTGAAAGACAGCAAGTAAAAGGTAGTTAAGAGGTAGTTAAGAGTAAGGGTGATTTTTTTATACCACCCCTTCTTACTTTGCTGCAGAAAATACAAAACTGTATGTAGATGGGTGACATCTCAAGATGATTCAGTGGGCATAAAGTTTCAGTTATGCTAGATGAATAAGTTTGGAGATCTGTGTACAACACAGTGCCCGTAGTTAATAGTATAGTATAATGTACTTCAAATTTGTTAAGAGGGTAGATCTTTTGTTAAGTGTTCTTAACTCACACACACACACACACACACACACCACACACACACACAAACACCAAACAAAAACTCAAAACAGAGGGACACAAGGAAGCTTTGGGAAGTGTTTGATATGTCTATTATGTGGGTGTTGGCATTATGTCCAGACCCATCACATTCTGTACATTAAGTATGCACAGTTCCTTGTGTATCAATAAGACTGTTTAAAGACGGGGTGCCTG
>CM052887.1:2170899-2229863 GCA_028534135.1 Potos flavus | reverse complement strand
AATATTCCATGACCACATCTTCTTTATCCATTCATCTGTTGAAGGGAATCTTGGCTCTTTCCACAGTTTGGCGATTGTGGCCATTGCTGCTATGAACATTGGGGTACATATGGCCCTTCTTTTCACTACATCCGTATCTTTGGGGTAAATACCCAGTAGTGCAATTGTAGGGTCATAGAGTAGCTCTATTTTTAACTTGTTCAGTAATCTCCATACTGTTTTCCAAAGTGGCTGCACCAACTTGCATTCCCACCAACAGTGTAAGAGGGTTCCCTTTTCTCCACATTCTGTCCAACATTTGTATTTTACTGTCTTGTTAATTTTGGCCATTCTCACTGGTGTAAGGTGGTATCTCAATGTGGTTTTGATTTGAATCTCCCTGATGGCTAATAATGATGAACATTTTTCATGTGTCTGTTAGCCATCTGTATGTCTTCTTTGGAGAAGTGTCTGTTCATGTCTTCTGCCCATTTTTTGAAGTGATTATCTGTGTTTTGAGTGTTGAGTTTGAGGAGTTCCTTATAGATCTTGGATATCAGCCCTTTGTAGTGTCATTTGCGAATATCTTCTCCCATTCCGTAACCTTAGCATAATCTCAAATGCCCTGAAAGAAAGGCTAATAGTACAAACTTAGACATGTCTTAGTAGAGTCTAAATCTGTTTTCTCTATTATTGATAGTTTTCTTCACATTTTAAATATCCATTTAGAAAAGTTGACCAAGAATAATACATGCCAGTTCCATTAACAATTCTAGCAACAAAAGTAACTACACAACCAGTAGGGGTCAAATAACGATTTAGGGGATATGTGGTGTAACAGACACCATAACAAAAGGTGATTGACTTTGAGACACCATCATCATGTTAGCTGATTAGAAATAAAATGTGCTGAATGAATCAGTATCTCCAATACGGAACACACTTTTCTCTTCTGTTCAAATATATTTGCAGAATTCAGGAAGGAACAGTTATGAATGCTTAATCACAGAGTTCAAGGAATGGTCAAAAGGACAAAAATAGGCAGTTACATCAGATATTTTGAAAAGACCTGACTTATGAAAGTTAGATATGCTTCCCATCTGAGAAAAAGCACATGAAACACTCAAAGTTATAGAAGGCACGATTTTGGATGAAAACCTAAGTTTAGAATGATCCTTTTTTTAAACCATTTTTGCAGTGTGGT
The DNA here is from genome assembly GCA_028534135.1 of Potos flavus. Classification (NCBI taxonomy): domain Eukaryota; kingdom Metazoa; phylum Chordata; class Mammalia; order Carnivora; family Procyonidae; genus Potos; species Potos flavus. The sequence continues at coordinate 2,228,680 of CM052887.1, read as the reverse complement.
CATGCAGTGTTAGCCCTTAGCTCAAATTTTTTTTAACTTAAAAATTAATAATGCCTTACTTAATAAAACAGTCACATTCTGAGGAGCTCTTGTTTCCCCAGGCTCTTCATTTCATGCATTTTCTACTATTCTCGGGGGGTAGTAAAGCGGAGGCCCACCAGCATATCCCAGACTTCACTTCTCAACCCTCCAGTGCCTGCATTCAACACTCATGATTATCCCACTTTCTAAATTAGGTAACTGGTGTCTAAGCCCAAGTGACCCATGGAGGAAAGACACCCACGACTGCATTTTATGATGCATACAACAATATCAAGGTCCATAGATAATTTTCTAAGCGGTGGAGTACAGGAAACACGAGGCAACCAGAGACTAAAATCGTAGCAGTGGACTTCACTTCCAGTTTCCCTGAGTGACTCGGTCAGCTGTCTTCAAACTGGCATCAAGCTATACCTCGAGGTAATCAAGGATTTCCAGACAGCACAGAATTGCAGGGTAATGGCAAGGAAATCTGTTTCTGGAATCTCCACCATTGCTGTGACCATGCCGGTTTTCAGGTGCCCTGGGCATTGTAATCATTCTATAGTCATGTGGGATGTCCTTGGTTTCATAGTAATTAGTGCTGATGCCGGTGAGGTTTCACAGCCAATTTGATGACTGCCTGCAAATGTCACTTATATTTATATTTTTACCCGAACCCTCAGCCCTCCTTATATTAATAATTTTAATGTCAGGATTTGGATGACTGGGGAATTACTGATGTGCTGAAGGCAATGATTGTGATTGTGTGTTTCTAGTTAACAGAAAGCTCATTCAAATGTCCCTCAGAGCTATGTCCCTGCTCACACAATTGTTGGAGGAAAGAAAAGGTGAATTCACTAAACAAAAATTCTCATCACTCTGGCTGCCTGAATAGACACCTCAGCACATTCCAACATGGACATTCCATCATGGGCCACGGGCCAAGATACAGTCTAAGTTAAGGACCTGAAGACAACCGAAGGCTGATGTCTTATTTAACATCTTTGATTTAAAATTAAAGCCTTCTTTTTGTGTGGGCAGTGTGCCATGATAATACTCTGGATGGACAGGTGTCAGGCCCATCTTTGGTCAAGTGAGGAGGTTAGAAAACATTCCATCACTTTCAGGGAAACCATGTTCATGAACACTGCCATGTCCAGATCACGTGAGCGGTGAAGCCTTATAGATAAGACTATGTAGTACAGAGCCTTGGAGAGAAATGCATCTGTGCAAAGATAGGTCATTTTCAAAATTTGGTTACATTTCATGCAACTGATTCAGGATTTTGTAGGGAACTATGCTAAAAAATCTCTCCATACAAAGCAATTGCAATTTCCAGAAACAAGAGCAGCCTCTTGCTTTTCTCCATGATTTAAATCCTATTTATTAGGTGAACGGTTTTATTCATGAACAGTTGTCCGTTGCTAACATGTTCCATTCCAATTTATATGAACCATCAGTTTGGCTATAAAAGCATTAAGCCAAGGACATTAAAACTGTGCCTTTTTAAGAATGGTGTGTAAGGACCTGGAATTAGTTTGTTTCTCCTCATGGTGGTGTGAAATGTTTGTCATGGGGACGCACATGTTTACATGACTGGGGAAAGAAATTCAGACTTTCCCCGAAACAAAGTCAAGGAATCGTGCAGATTTCTCTGTCCCCTGGAATTGGTGACTCAGCCCTGCCCCTTGCCTTGCAGTTGGATCTTTGGTGGAGCTATGGTGACCCAGTCACCCAGACCTTTGGTTCTCAAAGGTCTTCCAAGCTCCACTCCTGCCTCCTCCCCATTGTCTTAATATAATGCTGGCTCATAGGCATCCCTCTCGCTGGCACAAGGTCAACAGGGGCAAATTCAAATTGCAGGGGCAGCTTCGGGGAGCTCTGGACATGACCAAGATGGTTCACCTGCGAGGAACCTAGAGCAAAAATTGAAGAGCTTTGTGAGGACATTGTCTTGTTTGTCTAAAAGACACATCATTTCACTTAACATAGGAGGTGTCCTTCCCTATGCTGCTGTACTTGGGGGATAAGACATGCTGGCTCCTTAATGACATAAATCCATCCAGTTGACAAAGGCCCAAGTTATGTCAAGCCCCGCTGAGTATCACCCACTTTGTGTGTGTGTGTCGCAGTTTCTTTTTTCTGCATCTTTGTGTGTTTATTTTTAAGATTTTATTTATTTATTTGAGAGAGAGAGAGTGAGAGAGAGCCGAAGTAGGGGGAAGGGCAGAGGGAGAGGGAGAGGGAGAAGCAGACTCCCTGAGGAACAGGGAGCTCGACATGGGGCTCGATCCCAGGACCCAGGATCATGACCAGAACCGAGAGCAGATGCTTAACTGACTAAACCAACCGAGTGCCCTTCTTTTTTCTACATCTTGATGTTCCCCCGAGGAAATTAATTAGCCTTTTAACGATGATGGTGTTGTGTCTGTCTCCTTTTCATTTTATATTCTATTAATCTTTCTTTCTTCCTCTCTTAAAAAACTTTTCCACTCTTGGGAAAGATTGATCAAAAAATAAATAATTCATTGTTATGTGTATCTTTTTATGACAATTTCCCAAATATCCCTCCCCAAAGAAATGGTAAAGTAATTAATTAAATGGTGCTTCTTGGGTCCCTGCTCCATGGAGCCCCCCTCGGCCCCCTCCCACTTTCTGACGTCTTCTATCTCCAACTGCTGTGGTCTCAAGAGGTCCTTCCCAAACTCATAAGCTGAAACCTAATGCCTAAAATGATGGTGTTAAGGTGTGGGGATGTGACGAGGTGATGGGGACACGAGGGAAGGGCCTCACCATTGGGTCTCTTCTAAAAGAGACCCCAGAGAGCTCCCTCAGTCTTGCCTCCATGTCAGGATATAGTGAGAAGGTGACTGTTTGTGACCCAGAAGAGACTCTCATCGGACCATGCTGGGACCAATCAGGGACATCCAGCCTGCACAATATGTGGAATAAATTTCTGTTGTTTGTAAGCCACCCAGTCTGTGGTTCTCAGTTAAAGGAATCTGAGTGGACTAAGACACTGAACTCTGGATCCTCTTTTAAAAGGTCTTCACTGATCAAGTCAGGCCCACTCACACTTAAGGGCAGTTGTGAACATACAGGTGTGCACACTAGTGTGACAAGAGTTATGGGACCATTCTGGAAATTCTCCCATGACCTATGCAGAGACTGGTCCAAATAATTTATCTACGAAACATTTTGTTTCGAGACCCACAAACTCTTCTTTTTCTGTTCTTGAAAGTTATGGACAAGCACTGACTTGATGTGGATATTGTCAGGGACCCGTCCCTTCCTTCACTTTTCCCTAAGACCCAGCAGCAAGACAGAGCCGCCTTGTCTCAGAGCAGTAGCACCAAGAGTACAATGCGTGAAAACATTAGTTGGTTTAGGCCTGGAATCTTCACTAAACTTACTGGTTCTCCAGACCCTAGAGATGCTTCCTTTTGGGGGGGGCTTTTTAAGATTTATTTTTATTCCATTTAGTTAAGATACAGTATAATATTAGTTGCATGTGTACAATACAGTGATTCAACACTTCCGTACATCACGTGCTCATCACGACAAGGGCCCCTCTTAATACCCATCACCCAATACACCCATCCTCACCCACTTCCCTTCTGGTAACCATCAGTTTGTTCTCTAGAGTCAAGGGTATGTTTCATGGTTTCTCTCTCTCTCTTTTTTCCCCCTGTGCTCATTTGTTTTGTTTCCTAAATTCCACATATGAGTGAAATCATTTGTTATTTGTCTTTCTGTGACCAACTTATTTCACTCGCCATAATACTCTCTAGCTCCATCCATGTTGTTGTAAATGGCAAGATTTCATTTTTTAATGGCTGAGTAATATTCCACATATATATATATATGGAATATATAATATATATATATTACATCCTCTTTATTCATTCATCTATATACGGACATGTGGGCTATTTCCATAGTTTGGCTCTCGTAAATAATATTGGGGTGCATGTATGCCTTTGAATTAGTGTTTATGTATTCTTCAGGTAAATACCCAGTAGTGGGATTTTGCTAGATTGTAGTGTAGTTCTAATTTTAACTCTTTGAGGAATCTTCATACTGTTTTCCAGAGTGGCTGTACCAATTTGCCTTCCCACCGACAGTGCACCAGGATTCCCCTTTCTCTACATCTTTTGTGAACACCTATCATTTCTTGTGTTGATTTTAGCCATTCTGACAGGTATGAGGTGACATCTCATTGTAGTTTTGGTTTGAATTTCCCTAATGGTGAGTGATGTTGAGCATCTTTTCATGTGTCTGTTGGCCATCTGGATGTCTTAGAGAATTATCAGTTCGTGTCTTCTGTCCATTTTTAATTAGATTATTTGTTTTGGGGATGTTGAGTTGTATGAATTCTTTATTCTTTATATATTTTGGATGCTAATCCTTTATCAGCTATGTCATTTGCAAATATCTTCTCCCATGCTGTAGATTGCCTTTTAGTTTTGTTGATCATTTCCTTTGCTGTGCAGAAGCTTTTATTTTGATGTAGTCCCAATAGTTTATTTTTGGTTTTGTTTCACTTGCCTCAGGAGATATGTCTAGAAAAAAAAATTGCTATGGCCAATGTCAGAGAAATCACTGCCTGTGTTCTTTTTAGGATTTTGATGGTTTTAGGTATTACATTTAGGTCTTTAATCCACTTTGAGTTTATGTTGTGTATGGTATAAAAAAAGTAGTCCAGTTTCTTTCTTTTGCATGTTGCTGTCCAGTTTCCCAACACAATCTGTCTGTTTCCCTTAAGATATTCTTTCCCTCTTTGTCCAAAGATTAATTGACCCTATATTTGTGGATTTATTTCTGAGTTTTCAGTTCGGTTCCATTGATCTACATGTCTGTTTTTGTGCCAGTACCATATTGTTTTGATTACCGAGCTTTGCAATATAACTTGAAGTTCAGAATCGTGAAGTCTCCAACTTTGCTTATCTCTTTCAAGCTTGCTTTGGCTATTTGGGGTCTTTTGTATTCCTGTACAAATTTTAGGATTGTTTGTTCTAGTTCTGTGAAAAATGCTGTTGGTATTTTAATAGGGACTACGTGAAATCTGTAGATTGCTTTGGGTGGTATAGACAATTTAACAATATTTGAATATTTGTTCTTCCAGTGCATGAGCCTGGAATATCTTTCCATTTCTTTGCATTGTCTTTAATTTCTTTCATCAGTGATTTATAGTTTCCAGAGTACAGGTCTTTCACCTCTTTGGTTAGGTTTACTCCTGTCTCTTCTTATTTTCGCTGCAATTTTAAATGGGATTGTTTTGTTAATTTCTCTTTCTGCCGCTTCATTATTGGTGTATAGAAATGTGAAAGATTTCTGTATTGATTATGTATCTTGCGACTTCACTGAATTTATTTATCAAATTCAGCGGTTTTTTGGTGGAGTCTCCGGGGATTTCTCTATATAGTATTAGATCATCTGCAAATAGTGAAAATTCTACTTCTCCCTTACTTATTCAGATACATTTTATTTCTTTTTGTTGTTTGATTACTGTGGCTAGGACTTCCAGTACTATGTTGAGTAATAGTGGTGAGAATGGACATCCTTTCTTGTTCCTGACCTTAGGGGAAAAGTACCATGTTATTAGAAATTTGGAACTTGAGCAAGCATAGTATAGTTGACACATAATATTATATAGTATATATTATAGGTATATGCGGTTATATTTTATGTCCTTTTATTTTGTGTGTTCCTTGACTGATTTTTTACAGAAATACTCAATTTCATTGCTTTTCTGTTTTCATACTGTCACTTTTAGTCTCTCCTTTCCATTCAGATTCCTCTTTAATATTCCTTGCAGGGCCGGTTTAATTGTCATGAGCTCCTTTAGTTTTGTTTGTCTGGAAAACTTTATCCCTCTTTCTATTCTGAATAATAGCCTTGCTGGGTAGAGTATTCTTGGTTGCAGATTTTTCCCATTCCAGCACTTTGAATATATCCTGCCGCTTCCCTCTGGTTTGGAAAGTTTCTGCTAAAAAATCCCCTGCTAACCTTATGGATTTTCCCTTGTATATTTCTGTCTTCTTTTGTCTTGCTGCATATACATATTTTTTTTTCTTTTTTTTTCTGTATCATTATATTTTGCCAATTTAATTAAAATATATCTTCGTGTGGGTCTGCTTTTGTTGATTTTAATGGAGGTTCTCTGTGCCTACTGGATCTGGATATCTGTTCCCTTCTCCAGAATGTGGAAGTTTTCAGTTTATTTCTTCACATAAATTTTTGCCCCCCTTTTCTGTCTCTTCTTACGGAATTTGTATAGTATGAATGTTATTATGATTGATGGAGTCATTGAGTTCCCTAGATCTATCCTCATTTTGCATAATCCTTTATTCCTCTCTTTTGCTTGGCTGGATTACTTTCCATTACTCTGAATTCTAGGTCATTAATTAATTCCTCCTCTTCTTCCAGCCTGTTGTTCATTCCATCAAGCCTATTTCTGGCAGTAGCCTTGTCCTGTTCTTTCTTTTGGGATAAGTTTCTCTGTCTTCTCATTCTGTCTAGTCTCTGTGCCTGTTTCTCTGTGTTAGGAAAGTCAGCTACGTCTATTTTTGAGGATATTGACCATATGAAAAAGAGGTCCTCTAATGCCCTACCATGCAGGGCCTCTGGTTCCCCAGAGTCTGGTACTTTGGGGAGTGTCTCCAATTTGTTTTGCATATGCTCTGCTATTCTGTCCTGGCTACTTTATTCTTTGGGCCACTCATCTACAGATGCTCTCCTTGCCTGCTATGGGCAGTGTTTGGTCCCTGGTGTGCATGTGGTACATTTTCACTGGGTGTGCTCTGGTCTTTTTGTGAAATGGGACCTGATGCCACCACTGCTGGTACCGAAACTCTGCAAAACTCCTAGTTTGGGAGACATGGCATGGGCAGGGGTTTGGGCCAGGCTTCTGGAGGAAGGGTCCAGCTGCTCTGGGACTGAGGCAAGCATGAATGGGTGGGGCATTTTCACCAAAGCGAGGTGGGGGGGCGGGGCAGGCTCGGTGTGTGCAAATTAGGTAGCCAGTGTTGGTGGCGACTGGTTCCTACAGGTGGCCTTGTGCTTATGCTTAGGGGTGGAGGAGGAAATGGCACCTGCCAGTTATTTTATTCCAGGAGGGGTCACTCCATGAATGCTGTCTCTCTGGGATGCACTCTGAGATGAGCAAATAACCTCCCCACTGTGCGTCTCAGGCGCTTTTCATATCTGTGTTTCCACACTGTATGTTCATGGGTTGTTTGCCTGCCTTTACTCCAAGAAGCGTAATGCCCTCCAGCTCTATCCCAGGCAAGCCTACTGACCTTTAACACTTTGGGCTTTAAACCCTGCTGGTTGCAAGAACTCATGAAATTTGGCCTCTCTCACTTTCCTAGCCAATTGCTATGGGGATTCGTGTCCCCATTCTCTCCTGTGTACTAGTTTCTCTCTGGCCCTTGTCCACAACCACAGCTCCCTTCCCACCGCAGTGGCCAGAATCTGTTTCTGCACTTCCTACCTTCTTCAGTGTGGTCTCTTCTCTACCTGTAGTTGTGGAGTTTGTCCTGCTAGTTTTCAGGCCATTTTCTGGGGGTATTCAGCATGATTTGAAAGTTTCCTGGTTATACTCATGGGATGAGGAGAGCCTAGTGTCCTCTGACTAGCTCCATCTCCCAACCTTCTTCCCCAAAGATGCTTCCATCAACAGAAAACCTTCAGTACTTTTGAGCTGTTTCCTAGCCCCCACTTGAGTTATTTATTTATTTTTTCTTTACACATAACTACCCCTTCCCACATCACCTGAAACCAAGTCAGCTTTTCTTCTTGACCCCAAAAAGGAGAATCCCGCAATCACTTAACTTCTGTCAGGGAACTACCTATGTCCCATAGAAGTCTTCTAGGTAAGAATTCTTGTGGATAAACCTCATTTATGGATGTTGATAGTTCATGCTTAAAAAGGAAAGCAAAAGCACGCCAAAGAGACTGTGCTATCGCAGACAGAAATTTACCCTTGAGATAAATGCTTTTCATAAAAAGTAAATCAGGATAGACAGTGAAATTAATTGCCTTTGCCCAGACCATTCTACTGACACAAGATAAGACAGCAAATTTTTTACAGATAGGAAGTTTACAAATATGGTCTTGTGTTATTCTACGAATTTGAATTTCCTTGGCAACAAAGATTTCCTTATCATTACTGGACATTATATGAAATGAACTGCAAATTACAAGTTTTTGAGAGTCTTTGCTATTAACTAAAGACATACCCATAATAAAGGCAGAATTTACCAAGAGTGCTTCATGGTATTACCTGCAATGGCAGAAGAAATTAGGGCATGACATTGAACTGACATTGATAGGGGGGATTTAAGAAGTATTGCTGAGGTATTTTCCAGTGCATGTCCATCTGCCAATGGCACAGTTCTGACAAGAGTGTAAAACAAAAGACCAAGCAAGAATCAAAGACTTGAGATCTTTTGGTCACTCCCTATTCTTTGAGTCAGTTGTTTTTATTGCTGGAAAACAATTGCTGTAATAATTAGGAACATTAATGAAGTAATAAATGTTTGATTTTATTTTTCCAACTTGGGGAATCCCAAATTTTCTCTCCAGTAACAAGGGCAGAGGCCTCATGGGTACTGTATCAGGCTGGCCTGAAGGGGTTTACTTTTCCTCTCAGAATTTCTACTCCTTACATTCCATCAACCTCAGGAAAAGAGAAAGAAGAACTAGGAGAAATTTAAATCCCCAACTCTCAAAGTTCAAAGTGTCTCCCTTTCCAAGGCCCCAAATCCTAGTTTCTCTCCCATAACAAGCTTGGGAATCACAATGTATTACAGCTTTCATAACAACAGGTACAGGCTAAATTTCGGGGACACCCACCAAAAGAACCTCCCCATGAACTGAAGCCTGAGCACCATCAGATACTCCAGGTTCATCTTGCAGCTTCCCTATCCCAACTCTGAAAGTGGTTCTCTATGGAGCTCTGGGTCTTTTGATCGGAGAGTGGTATTTAGAAACCAACATCCGAACTAGATGTACTTATAGCCACTGAGGTGTCATTAGCCCTTCTTAGTGGATGGAAGTAGGAAATACATGTAAGTAGGCTAATATGTGTATATACACATGCATCTACATTTATTTTTAAATCCTTATATCTATATCTTAATTTTTATTCATTTTTGAAATATAGGCCAGCATCTTTTGTTAATTTTTGTTGTTTTTATGTAGAAGTTTACTTATTCTGGCATCAACTTCTGAAGACTCTATTTTCTCTCCGTTGAATTGAATTTTTTTCACTTTTATAAGAAATCAGTGGCATAGATTTATTTCTAGGCCTTCTATTCTGTTACACTGAGTTATGTTTCTATAAGTCTATACTTTTCCTAACATTGTATTTTATTAGTTACTGTACCTTTATAAGTTTAGAGGTCAGGTAATGTGAGTTCTCTAACTTTGTCATTTTCTGCAATTATTTAGCTATTCTAGTGTGTTTGCCTTTCCATATATACTTTATTTATTTTTTTTCCATATATACTTTAGAATAAGCATATTACTGTCTATGAGAAGCCTGCTTGGAATTGCATTTGAAATTTCAAATGGAATTGGAATTGCTTTGAACCTATATAACAAAATGGAGGCAGGAGTTGGTATCTTAAAAATATTGGATATCCATGAATATTATATACCCATCCATTTGTTTGTATTCTTTGATTTCTTTTATCAGAATTTTGAAATTTTCAATATACAGAACGTGCACATAGCTTGTGAAATTTATAACTGTCTTTTGGTGCTATAATAATTATGTTTTTCTTTATTATCGAATTCCAATTATTCATTGATGGTACATGGAAATATAATTTATTTTTAAGCTTGTCTTATATTCTACAACACTTACCAGATGTCCTATGAAATACCCTCCTACTGTTGGAGTTACATACGTGGTGTGACGTCTCCCTGGCTGCACTGAGCAAATATATTTCTTTTGCAATGATGTGTGTTCCTAATGGTCTTCAGCTAGAGAGCAATGTATGAAGCACATGACATGGATGTTTTTATTTTAAAAAATAATTTCAAGAAATTCATACCGGAATTAACAATATTTTTATATTCTCAGTTTATTATGTTAATCTATATGTGTCTAAGTGAAAGAATAACAGAAATATTAATAGCCACTTGAGAGTCTTAGTACAGTCTGTTTGGTACTACCCAGAAACTGAGCAAGTGAATGACACAAAGTGTGGTTGCCCCTGCCCTTTTGCAAGGCACCTCCGTACCATTCCATTCTTTTCAACGGCATTAAATGGATTTTACTAAGCTGACACCTTACTGTTAAAATAAATTTGATAATATTTAATGACATGATATTGTTCAAGAAGAGTTCAATATTCCTATTTTTAAATCTCCTATGTTCCCTTTGTTTATATATGTGAACAAGTTTTCAAATAGTATGAACTAATGGAGTTGAAATACCTTCATTTATTTCACCAAAGAATATATATCCAATGTAGTTTACTTGTATTTGTTTAACTAGATTTTATCAAATTTTGCATGCGTTTATAGTGTTTTGATCAATTGCAAACCAATAGTAATAAAAAATGTAACTCAGTCCAATTTGTTAAATTATTTAAAACCTTATTGTTTTCAAAAATTGAAAATTTTAATTATAAGCATTTTTTCAGATAAAAGGATAATAACATGAAGTAATAAAAAACTTTCAAGTCTCAAATCTATTTATTAAATATGATTTTATGGCGAAAATGAAATTAGAAAGTTACTTTAAGAATGAAAGCAAAGTAATTAAAATTATTACCCAGAAAAAAGAGCTTGTTCAAATCAATTTTATTTATTTATTTATTTTTTTAAAAGATTTTATTTATTTATTTATTTGTCAGAGAGAGAGAGAGAGAGATCGAGATCACAAGTAGTCAGAGAGACAGGCAGAGTCAGAGGGAGAAGCAGGCTCCCTGGCGAGCAAGGAGCCCGATATGGGACTCGATCCCAGGACCATGGGATCATGACCTGAGCCGAAGGCAGCTGCCTAACCAACTGAGCCACCCAGGCGTCCCTCAAATCAATTTTAAATGGATGATGATAAGTGATTATTGATTAAGGATGATGATAAGTGTCAGTTGTCGTATAATATGATAATTCCATTTATTATATTTAAAAGATATTGTTCATAATTTTATTTTTATTATTGGCATTTGTAATATGCCAAACACAACATTCTTTGCAAGCTTTTAAATGCATGATGATTTTTTATAAGAAATGCTGGATTAAAAAATAAACAACAAAAACACATATCTAGGAGTATTTAGTTATTAAAAAATATTTTAGGATACAGAAAGCAAAATCTAGTGCCTAAAACAGTAGATGGCTTTTTGCAAGTTAGATCAGCTCTCCTTCCCCTAAAGAGCTCTTCTGAAGCATGGTACATTCGGGCTAGCATTGACTCTCAATGTTTCTTACGTTCAGCGTATCTGCTTATCATTTCTATTGCCTGCATTAATTGTCTAATCTGTCTGTGCACTAGAGCTTCCTGGGAAATAAAAAAAAAAATATTAAGATTTCTAAGTCCACATCAAACCTAATTAAAGAGAGGAATAACCAAAGAGCGTGAGCGCCAGGAAAAAAAATATTTTTTAATAGCTCCCTTGGTGAGGATGGGAGGTCTAGGGCTTGGGAACTGATCTAAACAGTCAGTATGAGCAAGGATATTCTGCTCCAATCCTCACTGTCATTAGCCAGTTTCTATGAAAACAGCCTGTGCATTTGGGTTATACTGTAGATTTCATACATGTAGATTTTAAAACACAGACTCAATGGTCATGTGCTAGAACCATTTTCTCCAGCAACAATAAATCTAGATTTGATTTGATGGAACTAATAACTTCATCTACAACCATAGGCAAATAACAGTAAGAGACCTTAGAGATAAAACACATGAATTCCTACTTACCGTACAAGGAAGGATTGGGACAAGAGTGAAGATTTTGATGCCAGGAGCTGGAATTGGTTTATGCTGCAAAATCTTTTTATCCCTGGGTATAAATCTTTTTGTCTTGACTCAACTGCACCACAGTCAAGGTGTGATCACAGTCAAGTGTGATCAGACTTTTATTTTTATTAAGTAAACTCAATTAATTGGATTGGAGCTGTTTTCTTTAAATGCTTACTCCTCTTTAACAATAGAGACTTTTTAAATTAGGAACAGAAGAATTTAAAAGGTCAAAACCAGTTAAAATCTTTTCAATTCAGAAAGGATCGGTTCATGTTGGCATTTTACGTATTTGTGATGTTGTGATGTTTAAAAGAATTTAGGCTATAATTACAGTCCTTGTAGTCATAATTTTTAAATGTGTACTCACTAATTAATTTTTACCTGTGAGTTTTAAGTTAAATAATTATTAAATTGTGCACAGTAAAGGATTATCTAAGAAAACTTTAAGCATAAATTATATTTAAATAGATACAAAGAATAAAGCAATATATGTATTATATTAAGAAAGTTTATTTAAACTCTTGAGGATAAATTGTTCTTGGCTACAAAATTAAAATACTTAAGATGGAAATTAAATATATCATTATGTATAAATGGCTTTTAAAGGTGACTATTTAACAAACTTTATAAATGAGGCCCAATATTATTCAAATGCTGATTTAAAGTGGTTGCTAAAATGTGCAAGATTTATAAATGGAACATTTTTTAAGATGAATTAAAAGATTAATAAAGATTTGGTTTTTTTATAGCTTTAATAGCTGAATTGCTAACTGTTTAAAACATAAGTAAAGCTCTGATTAGATTTCTATTAACAAAAAGAGTTCTCAAGGGCATGAAGATCACTCAACGTATGTATAGGACTGAAGATCCAACAGAACATGTTTCCCCTCCCCAAATTTGGGAACAAAGTCAGAAATTTTCACTATTTGAAAATAGTCTAATTAAAGACATAAAAAGAATGTTCTGGAAAGGTACTTGTGTTAATGAACGATTTAAAAATCAGAACAGAGAATGTGCAGTAAACGTTATGTGCCAGACAGTGTGTTTGGAGCAAGCATCTCTTAGGCCTGAAAGCCTCACAGCATTCCTGTGAATACAGATAATATTATTATCCCCATGGTACCGATGGCAAATAGAAGTCTAAGAGGGTTAACTAATTTCCCCAGACACCCAGCTGGAGAGTAGAGCCAACTTGCAAACCCTGTTCCTGAGGGCCAACCTGTTCTCATGATGTGGACAGCACACCACATCATTCAGTCAAGAACATGATTCTTTCCTAGATGTTAAGAGGACCAGATTCTTTCTCTAACTAAACATGGGAGCTGAGCATCTCTTTGGAGAACCCCAGTGAGAACTCATTGTTGAATCACAGTATGTAAACCTGCGTGCTGATGGGGTGGGATGTGCCCACAGGTGAGCTTTGTATGTAGTTGTTCAGGTTCTTGGTTTAAAATCTTCCACACCCCCAGTAGAGATGACTGGTGGGGACTTCTCAGATGAAATCCTAACACACTAAGGCCAGCAGGGAGAGCATCTCTTAAATTGACCACAAGAGCGTAGTCTGAGGATGATTGTCCATACGCATCTGGGAGGGGTTTCAAGGTGAGAACCTTAGAATTAGCACAAGAGGGTAAGTGGGCCTGGCCCTCTCTAGATGGGTCATGGAGTCATAGCATGGAGCTCACAGGTCTGGGATCCAGAAAAGTTGAGATGACATAGGAGAGCAGAGACAGAGTCTGGGTCAGGAACAATGATTGCTGCCTGCTCTTAGAAACTTTAGAAAACACACTTTTTGTGGATCAGGTCGACTGAAAGAATGGGAAAATGAGCTAACACCTCTCTTCCAACCCTGACAACCTCCCCTTAAGTCAGAGCATGGAGATATCCTGGACTAGTCATGAAGAGGCTTAATGTCTTCGCACACAGAAGATTTCCTACATATTCCTCTGTATTGTAACTTTCCCCATGAAACAGAACTGAGAAACGCCTCCAGTAAGTTCAGGGAGTGGAACTTCTCATCTCCAGTTCTTGTGCATAAAAGGATGAAGGGTTAAGGGAATCTGGGGTGGGTAAAAGGCAAAAGTGCACGGAAAGATGCATTTGAAATCCAATGCCAGGAAATGATAGCAGAATTTGACATCCAATATTTAAGGCAAGGCAAGATAGAGTCATCTAATACGATGTCTTTCCTTGGGACTGGGTATTGGTTTTCCACCTCTTATTAATCCATTCGTTCAAATGACAATCCATTCATTCAGTGCAGTATGTGAGCCCATGGCTGAATGAGCATCAGAGGGCATCAAGGGAATTGTGTGTCTGTTCTGGGGAAGTCATGTCCAAATGTGTCATCCAAGGCAGGGAGTTTGAAGTGGCACTCTGAGACGTGAGTGAGGATAAGAGTGTTTCCTGAAAGACGGAACAAGAATCTGTAGGTCAAAATGAAATTTTTGCATGATGGGTACTAGCATTGACAAGCTAAAAGAATGGGAAAGTCAGCTAACAGGAAAACAAGAAGGAGCGGCAGATCCCATGTGTTCCTGGGGACATACTGTGTGTATGGTCAGACCGACTAAGAGACTCAGGAGAGATGTCTGGAGTCTGTTGAAGGAATTTTGTGGATCTTTTGGTTAGTTGACTGTGTGGACACAAGGACACCCAAGGAGTCTGGAGAGGAAGGGAAATGCTGACCCGCAAGTCTGAGGAAGAGAACGTGGAGTCTGGTTTTTCTCTCGGTTGCATTTACTGCCCTTCTCTCAAAACCTTCCCAGAGGTGGCTGTATTAATGGTCTCTTCCTCTAAGCATCATGCCAGGAAGTATCTCTCTACCTGCGACAAGCAAGGCACTGGGCCATGAGCCAACCGGACCTCTGAGAAAAACATGGTTGAGTCAATTGTAGCAGCTCCGGGATGTCAGGAGACCTTGACTTCTTCCATCCAGCCCTACTTGACAGAGCACCCGCGATGGAGCAATTTAGTGATAAATACACTCCTGAGCCTTTTGAGGAAGATATTTGATGGGCTAGCCATCTGTCTCTAAAGAGAAACAAACATGGTTCCCATTTTACTTCCATTTTACTCTCTTCTCTACGTTTGCCTAAATTCCATTAACTCATCCTTGGATCATAAAGCTAATCACCGGGGACACGTGGGCACAGAGCCTCTGATTGCAAATACACCATTGGGGTGTTTCTCTCCCTATATCTATGGCCCCTTTCCATTATTACCAGTCCCATTGGAAATAGGAATCTTTGAATATGCAAAGATTCTCTAGGAGATGTCCTGGGATGGACAGATATCAAGCAGATAGTGGGAGAATACCACTTTTTGCACATCTGCTCTGCAGTAATGAAGAATCAGGAGATACTGGATACAGAAAATGGAGAACAATGCTTGGTATCCACAAGGCCAGGTGAGTGCTAGAGGCACCCGGCCCTCCAGGGTAAGGCCATTCTTCTGGGGGTGTAGGTGGACACAGACTGACAGCTCTGCAAGGGCAGGGCAGTCCTACCAGGAAATGGGAGTGTGGTCCTATATCTGGGAACGTGCAATATGGAAGCCAGAGCCTGTTTTGGGTCCTACATCCATGTGTGTACCAAATCAATGATAGTTTGGGAGATTTATATATTTTTTCTGATGGAAATGATACCAAAATGACAACATTTCAAAGATGAACATTTTCAGATGCAAAATATATCCATGTCAGAGCTAGTGAAGCTTAATTATGATTCTTTTTTCTCTTCTGTACATATCTATCATTGCCTTTTAGGGGTGCAATCTTCTCTAGCTAGGCATAAAGGCAGACCCCTTTCTGCCCATACCACCTTTGTAACTGCCGAGCTCCATTTCCTTAGCACGATGCCTAGTGGAGTTTTACTTTTTCACTGAAAATGGTCATTTTTTTTTTAGTGCCCCTGAAATTTTTTAAATAAGAAGTTGTCCTCATATACTTTTGCTTGATATTTTAGATTTACAGTGTCTGCATATTAGTCACAAAAAGTCTTGCCCTTTAGAAAACATTATATTTTAAAGCCAAAGGAAACTAGGGCAGGGGAGAATTTTCTCTAATCACACTCAGAGAGGGATAGGATTTTAATGTACTGTCTTTTGATATATCAGAGTAATATTTAGGTTTTCTTTTTGAAAAACAACAAAAAACCTCTTTGGGAAGAGGAAAAAAGTCATCTTGCTTATGAAAACATTTATTTTTAAACATATAGCATTTTTATTGCTTCCCGTGTATAAAGAGTCACATGTTCTTGAGTTGGAAGGGACCCCAAAGGCCACTTGGAGAAGTTTTCTATGAAGGTCACCAACTCATCTTCAGTTTTGCGCTAGAAGGAGGAGCTCAGAGCTTTAGGAGCTGGTCCATGCTACTCCTTGGCAATGATTATTATTTGGAATATTCTTATTTATATAAGGGTCAAAGTATTTCTTTGACACCCTCATCACCAGTTCTAATCCTACAGAATGATAGAATCTCTTCTCTGCTTTTGTTTTTGTTTTTTTTTTTTTACAAATAAGTCCTTCATACATTTGAAGACAGGTAGAATAAACTCCTAAATTATCTTTCTTGTGATACATATTCTAAATTTTTCTTTCTTTTCACATTGATATGGTGACATGTTTCAGGATCTCAGGCTGATTGCTGGACACAGAGAGGTGAAGGGTATGGTCTTTTCTCTCACGGTCCATTGGGGAAGGCACTCAAAAAAAGGTGAACGTTGTGATAAAGAATGATATCTTTGCACATATTGGTGTGTGTGCGTGTGTGTGTGTTTCTGTGAGGAGAGACAAGAAGAGAGTATATAACTAATTTGTGTTGTGGAGAGAATAGGAACAAAGAAACACAATCCTGAAGGATGTGCAAGAGCTTTCTAGGTATATAAGAGAAAGCTACCTTCTAGAAGACGTGAAATTTCATGCAAAAGCAAGAGATACCAAGAGCCTATCTTTTGTACTGTTGTTGCTGCTATTGTTTTCTTTTTATTGGGGTACAGTTGACACACAATGTTACCTTAGTGTCAGGTGTACAGCATAGAGATTCAATCAGTGATCCAGTTAGTAGCTCCCATCTGTTGCCGTGCAACGCTATGACGAGATCATTGACTGTATTCCCTATGCTGTGCCTTTTCTTCCTGTGACTCGTTCACTCCCGTACTGGAAGCCTGTGCCTCCCACTGCCCTTCACCTTTTTTGTCCATCCCTCTGATCCCTGTCCAGGCAATCATCAGTTTGTTCTCTTTATTTATAGGTCTGATTCTGCTTTTTGTCTGTTTATTCGTTTGATTTTTAAAGATTCGACATATGAGTGAAATCATATGGTATTTGACTTAGTCTGACTTATTTCACTTAACATATATCCTCTAGTCCATCCACGTTGCAAATAATACGATCTCATTTTTTTAATTTTTGTGATACACGCACGCACACACACGCACACACACACACACACACACACACATACATATATCTCCCATCATATATATATCCCATCTTTATCTATTGATCTATTGATGGACACTTAGGTTGCTCCAATATCTTAGCTATTGTAAACAATGCTGCAATAAACATTATGGTGCCTATATCTTTTTGAATTAGTGTTTTTGTTTTCTGTGGGTAAATACCCAGTAGTGGAATTAGTGGATCATATGGAATTTCTATATTTAATTGTTCGAGGAACTTCCATACCGTTTTCCAGCATATGCATAAACTGTGAAGGACAGAGTAAAAAAAAGAAAGAAGGGGGGCACCTGAGTGGCTCAGTTGGTTAAGCTTCTGGGTCTTGATTTCTGCTCAGGTCATGATCTCAGGGTCATGAGATTGAGTCCTGCATTGGGCTCCATGCTTAGCATGGAGTCTGCTTGAGGATTCTCTCCCCCACTTACACCCCACTCCTCTCCTAGCTTTCTCTCTCTATCTCAAATAAATAAAGTAAAATCTTTAAAAAAAAAAGAAAGAAGGTTTTTGTTTTTTGTTTTTAACTTAAATGGCAAACAACCAGATATAGACCACTGTATACTTAGGATATTATATATAAATCTCATGATAACCACAAATCCAAAACCTATAATAGACATAAAAAAATAAAGAGAAAGCCAACATGAAACTACAGGAAAACACCAGTCATAAATAAAGAGAGCAAGAGAAGTAGAAAAGAACAAAAACAACCAGAAAACAAGTAACAAAATGGCAATAAGGATGTATCTATCAATAGTTACTTTAAATGTAAATGAAAGCATGTCTTACTGTGTTCAGGAAACACCCAGGAGCTTAGTAGAACTGTGGCTCAGTATTTATGAAGGAGAGAGGTAAACACAGGCTGAAACTGTATGTGGGGGCTCAGGTTATAAAGCACCTTGATTCACTTTACTGTATACATTGTGCCAATCACTGAGGAGCGTAGGAAGGCTGAAAAGTGATCAGGCTTGTATTTACAAAAATAATTCTCCCCAGTGTGGTGCATAAACTCGGATGAGATGCTAAGGCCAGAGCTGCTCAGTAAATCAAGGAGGAACTCATGATGGCCCAACTACACCGGTGACACTGAGGACATTGAGTAGCACAGAGACTGATCTGATAAGTCTGTAGGTCGCAGTAGTAAAACTACCATCACACAGGGGAATGGGGCACCATGGGCAAGCAGGAATAAGAGCTCGCACAAATAAATCAGAAATAAATAAAACGATCGAATACATAGAAATAATAAAACAATGATGATAACACAGTTGGCGTAAACGAAAGAGATCTCTAATGTGTCTAAGAAGCATAAAACAATAAAAATCAGCTATCAGATTTCTAAAAGAGCTAAATAGTACATCTGTAAATGAAAAAAAAAATTGGAATGTAGAAGTTGCTGTCTAGGTGCACTAGCAGAATTCACACAGCTATGGAGAGGCTTCATGAAGTGAATAAAGAGACTTTACCAAAATGCACCCCGTAGAGCTGAAGAGTCGGAAACTATGAAAGAGACAAAAATCCCTGGAGGATAGAGTGAAAAGCTAGAGGATATTCCTAAGACGAATTCTGGAAAGAAGAGAAAAACATAACAATATTTTCTAGAATTAAAAAAAAAAAAAAAAAGACAATCTTTGGTATCAGTAACCTACAAGTAGAGAGAAAAGTGTGATCAGAAATAGTTTTCTTCTGCAGTCTTAGTGTCCATGGGTTATATTTATGGAGAGAAAAAGCACTTCTTTCATTTAGAATTTGATGTGTTAAGCTTGCATGGTATAATTTCCAACTAAGCAATCAGGAAGAAAGTTTAGAAAGACAGAATTTGATGTGAGCTGTTGGAAGTTTCATCCAGCAATAACGGAGAGCAAGGATAGAAGAGTAGATATTATTCAGACATGTAGATAACCCAAGAATATTAGGATGACTTTGGGAGTATTCCCACACAGATATTTCCATCTGTTTATGGGGCAAGAGAAAATTAGGAAATAGAGAAAATAGTTTTTTTACCCTACTTAACATCCTATGACTGTCAGAAATAACACAAAGCCAGCATCCTCTGTTTGTCAAATAAATTAGAGAAACAGTAATTAATGCTAACCTCAGAAACAATGCTAAAAAATAATCTGACAGGTGTCATATTTTCATTTACATTGCCTCAGTTGAGGAAATAATGCATTAAGAACACCCTTGGAATTATTGGAAAGGTTAGATTGATCGGATTCATTTTGATACCAGTGAGCTAATAAAATATACTTAATAATAGGAACCCTTAATACTAATATATGGGAGGAAAAATTCACTTCAAACCCAGAAAGATATAAGAATGAGCCATCTGGAGGTGGATTACAATGTTAAAAAAAAGGAATTTTTGGTCAAATTCCTCAATTCTCCATATTTTTTTTAAAAGTTTTATTTATTGGGGTACCTGGGTGGCTCAGTCGTTAAGCGCCTCCCTTCGGCTCAGGTCATGGTCCCAGGGCCCTGGGATCGAGCCCCGCATCAGGATCCCTGCTTGGCAGGAAGCCTGCTTCTCCCTCTCCCGCTCCCCCTGCTCGTGTTTTCTCTCTCTCTGTATCTTTCTCTGTCAAATAAATAAATAAAATCTTTAAAAAAAATAAAGTTTTATTTATTTAAGTAATCTCTACACCCCAACATGGGGCTCGAACTCATGAACCCTAGATCAGGAGTCAGAAGCTCTTCAAAACTGAGCCAGCCAGGCACCCCCTTCAATCTTTCATCTTAATAAAATTGACAGTGTGCCTTTAGCTGTGCCTGTAATTGGTAAAAGAGCTTTACCTCCAAAAGTGATCCTTCGCTTGAAACCATGACTTTTCTCACAGTGAGCTGGTAGGCATGCTTTTTTTTTTTTAAGATTTTTTTTTTTTTTTTTTACTTGACAGAAAGGTAGAGAGACCACAAGTAGGCAGAGCGGCAGGCAGAGGGAGAAGGAGAAGCAGGCTCTCCACTCAGCAGGGATCCCGATGAGGGGCTCGATCCCAGAACCCTGGGATCATGACCTGCTTAACCAACTGAGCCACCCAGGTGCCCCCCAATAGGCATGCTTTTATCAAAACAGTTGAATAGATGTTTTCCTTCCAAAGTGGTTAAATTTGTGAACAAGTTTATCCCAGTCCCGAAAAGCATAATAGTCTTGATAAACGCGTATGCCTACCCCACCCCAAAGAGATCAACATGCCCTGTGCCCCAAAAGTTGTACATGTGTTTTTGGAAAGTACTGAACAATGGAGAATGTATTGATAAAGAATGGTACACATTGTAAACAACTTACCTAAGGAATGACATGTAATGTTGAGTGTAATAAATCAAAATGTGCTATCAGCTGTGAGCCAATAGAATGGGAAACACAGGTCAAGTGTCTGGATTCCCAAAGAGGTTTAATCCAGCCTTCCAATGCTCTGCTCTCTCCTGAGAGTATGGTTCATTCGCAGGCTGTCAAACATCTAACAAACATTTACTGCATGGCAGTGAGAAATTCTGTTGTGTGGAATGCCGTGGTAGCTAGACGTGTGGCCAGGAATGAACGTTGATCAGAGAGTGAGAGGTCGGACGTCTGTGACACATGGACATGTCCACTTGATGGTCTGCATTGCATGGTCATCAGTGGTGCCCATGATGTGAGAATGCAGTGCCTGCCTTCCTCCCTCTTCTCTCTGCCCCATGCTTGTCGCCTAGCTTGCTGGAGGGAATAAGCAAAAACGGGTTAAGCCAAGTGGTGATTGTGTGCAATTTATCTTCATATGGTCTGCTCTCAAGCTCAGCACAAGCCTTTGTTAGCTTTTGAGGTGTGGTTACTCACACACAGAGAAGAAGCAATTTAAAATTTGTTTGCCTCCGATAACACAGTTGCAAAATACTTAAAGCAGGAAAGGTCAGGACTACTATGAGAAATTCAAAGTCATGGTTGTAGATTTTAACACAACTGTCTCAGATACTGAGAGTAGAAAAAACAGTCATTTAGGCTTCAAGAGAATTGTAGAACATGATTACCATGAAGAACAAAATTAATATTTGTGGGATTTTATGTGGTTATGATAAAGAAACAAGTATAACTACATGTAATAAAATATGCCATCTAAATATATTATAGTAAACATTAGATGAGAGTAAATGGATCATATTTTATTTTTGTAATGCTTAAAAACAGTCATCTATATTCAATATTACTTAAGACGCATATGTAGGGAATATTATTTTAAAGATGATAAATGCAATTATTTTTGTCATGAGGACAGTAATTAGCTCAAGTTTAAAAGGAGGTGTGAATGAAAAAGTCACATGGGGGGTTCTAGAGTGCTGCAACACCTGTACCTTCATCTGAGTGGAGATTAGGTGAGAGTTTGTAATTATTATTAAACTAGACATGTAGACTGATGCACTCTTCCGTTTGTATGTTGTGTATCATGACAACTATATCAACAATAAATGAGTAGAACAAAACACACTCTTGAAGAGCTTATATCAACGGCTTGATGTAGATCATAGGAGTGGAACATTTCTGACCATCCCATTTTTACACATGAAATTTGGAGTGCCTGTACAATTTAAGCTTACTATTTTCTCTACTTTTCCCATATCCTGTTTCTCAAATTTTTTTTAAATCAACACTTGTCATTATAAGAATTCTATTTTGTTTTGCTTCCAGTGTTGTACATCGGTTTTCGCAAAATATGTTGACTATGGATGAATCAGCAGAGATCTTTCAAAGTAAAGCCTTGGTAGATCTCATAAAGCCTTTCATCCACGTTGTGGATGAGTGATAGTGTTCCGAGAGAAGTGACTTGGTTCAGGTCTGCTGTGAAACAGGGGCAAAGCCATGACCGGAGCCGGATCCTGGGATTTCAATGAGAGGATTCCTAGCGTGGTTAGTGCTTTCAAGGGTCCATAGCAAAGGGTGCTGGAGGGAGCCTGCGGGAGGACAGGGCATCTCTCCAGTTTCATTATGTTCTCTTTAGCTTGTTCGTTGGTTTGTTTTCTCCTGTGGGGTTGCACGGTCATCAGTGGTATGTGTGATGGGGGAATCGGGGTGCTCTGTGGCAGCCACACGCCCTGAGCACACAGTCACTTGGCACAAGCGTGCTTGACATAGGTGACCCCATGCTTGGTCTCCCCAGTTGTAGACACCACACTTCATGTCTGGTGTCCACAGCAGCACCCGCCATCCTCTGCTCACTTGTGTATGAGATAGTGTCTGGCTTGCACGGTGACTTTAGTGGATTAGGGGTGGCCACAGCAACCCAGCTCTGCTGACCTCCAAGCCATGATGGCATTCCACCAGGTCCAGCCTTGAAGATGGATCCTCACCAGTGTTTTCTTTCTATGAGCATTCTCAGCCAGATGGTACCTCTGAGAGTTCTCTTTACGTCTTCATGGGTGCTCATCTCTCACAGGCTAAGGGATTCCTGGGGTCAACTTCTATTAAATATACATTACAGTTCCTCTTTTGGTCTCTTGGTCGGACCCAGGCTGATCCAATGACCTACAGTAAGAATGCTCTTCACGTTAACAACACTTATTAAGGAGGTTTAGGAACTGTCATTGGATCAAAGCAAGTTTATGTGGCTCCGAAACCTACCATCGATGGCCTATATCATTCTGCCCATAGAGAGAACTCTGAGTCCTCCATTACCCCTGGGATTAGAATCATCAGCAAGCCTGTATCATGGAGAATTTGTACCCTGGCTTGGACTTCCCTGAAATCATTCCCAAACAAGTATCGAGATGAATGTTTAATCTCTGCCATCAAGCCTGTGTCTAAGTCCCACCTCCAACCTGCTGTCCTTGCTTCCACACTAGACACTGTTTTGCCTCCCAAGCTGTTTGAACACAGGACACGAGACTCACAATCCCCAAAGTCATCCTCCCCTTGCTCGCCGGGTTTACCTTCTGTCCTCACACCTGACCCTCAATTTCACCCAGCAACTATCCTTGGAGCAGCAGATCCTTAGCAAGAGAGACTAAGAGAATGACACAGTCAAAGACCCCTGGATTAAGGGAGTAAATTAAAACAATCTCTGGGATTCAAATAATGGACCATCTGATTGAGACGGGGGAGGGGAATGAGACAATTTATTTGATGTTCTGCTGATGGTCTGATCTCTGGAATCTTAGCAAGGCCAAGGCCTTGATCAATGGGAAATCAGACCATCAGAGCAAATATATATGAATTCTCTAAAAGTCAATAATGAAACTATTGTCCGAGGTTGTATGTAGTTTCTTGAAAGAACAGTGTGTACAAATATGGTCTCATTTAGAATTCTTTTCATCCATTTTGCAGAACAACTCATGTTTAACACAACTGTCTACTGCTATGATCGCAATTCCTTTGCCTCTAATGTTCAATTATGTCCAAAGCCGTCTGAAGACGATTGCATGTGAACTGAATATCAACATATTCAGCAAGTATTTGAAAGCCTTCTGAAAGCCTTTTATCCATGGGTAAAATTGACCGACCATTGCTCTAAAGTTAAAAAAAAAAATGTTTGACAGAGTTTATCACATAGAAAAGAGACGCAAAATTCATTTCAAGTACATCGGTTTAAGATTTCATAGTTTGAATTTGAGAAAGGCAATTGTTTTCTCAAAGAAAAACCTGTAGAAAATCTAAGAACTGTGAGTTTGTTTGTTTTTTTTAACATCTGTCAGTTCTACAGTGTAGCTATCTAATGCCTGGCTAGTCCATATTGGCAACCAAATCAATGCACACATTAGTTTAAGAGGAAATATTTCATTTGGGTAAATGTATTGCCAGGTTCATTGAAATGAAAGGCCAGTTTACTCACTGAAGTTAATCCATAGTTTGATGTAGATACTTTCACATTAATAACCAAAGGATATTAAGAAACTTTATTAAAGAAAACAAAAGCAGCTAGTTTAAATCATGTTAGCACTTTTAACATTGGCTGTCCGCTGAAGATTTTACTAACATTACCTTAAAAGTAACATTTTTACCTGGATAACTTTATGAGAATCTATTAAAAATAGAATAATTTGGAAGATTACAAATATAAAGTCTATGATTCCTTAAATAGTCTTAGTATTATAATGTAAGAATCATGTTAATATAAAGAATAATATATGATGTGGTATATAATGCATAAAATATATTACTATTATCATAATTACAGTATGCTATATTTTATATTACATAAATACATGGCATCATACACAATAGATAATATGTGCTGTATTTTAACAGGTTTTTCTCTATTCCATTCATCTTATGATGCATTAAATAACAAATTTAACAAGCACCCATTAAACGTTTTGTTTTGTTTTAGCAATTAAAGACCTAGGGGTAGAATATTGATTTCTAGAGATTTCTTTATTTAAACAAAGTGATCATAGATTCATGGTAAATAAAAGATGTCACGGCGTTCTATATCAAACTGCCTCTGACTTTATTCCTCACAAGGAAGTTGTGGATTGCACATTGTTACTTCCGCTTTATAGACAAACAAGCTCAGAGGAGTGAGGTCACTTATTCAAGATCACACAGCTGCCAAGGGGCAGAATTGAGACTCAGTCCCTTTGCACTGATCTGTAATAACATCGATCTCATTATCACCTGTCCTTGGACAGGAAACTTCCAGGATGTGAAAATGTCAACCATTGCTATGATTTGTGGTTTGGAAAAGAAATTTTGTATGGAGAGAAATGTTTAGAACTTGATACTGGAGATGACATTTCAGCTGAGTGCCTCCATGTTGTGTGTGCAATGTTGAGGGTTTTTAAAAAATATTTTATTTATTTATTTGAGAGAGAGAGAGAGAGCACAAATGAGGGGGAGGGACAGAGAGAGAGGGAGAAGCAGATTCCCCACTGAGCAGGAAGCCCGATGCAGAGCTTGATCCCAGGATCCCAAGATCATAACATGAGCCAAAGACAGACAGCCAACCAACTGAACCACCCAACGTGTCCCTGGAATGCTGGGCTTTGAATCTCAAGTCTACAATGGACTGCCTATTGCAGGGAGCAGTAATGGAAAAGCACCCAGTTAGAGAAGGGATGACAAGCAATTTCAAGACCTATTTCAAAGATTTCAGTGAGAACAAGAGGATTTCATCATGTTTGAACCAGGCAAATACATTCTGTCTTCTGGCACTCTGGCTAGAATTGAGATTGATTCTCAAAGATTAAAGTATACATTCCCATCTCCCACCCACACCATGCCTGAAACACTGAATTCTGATGTCTTCCATGCCACATTTGGCCCAGTGGACAAGGCCCTTCATGTAGTACCAAGCCAGGCAAGCCATGAAAACTTCCTATTGGTGATGCTAACTCTACCTCCAAGATTTAAAATGTTCTGTAGGCAAAAACTTCAAAAGCTAGGAACGAAGTAAGAGCATCAGCTCCCATGGGATTCTCAATGTACAGCCTCCCATCTTCCTCGGGGACAAATCTGAAATGTCACACGACAGTTCCTTGGTATGCATTTATGACTACTTTGATGAAGCCTTGCACCATCGTTACTACCAAAACTACACAGACCTTCAGACCACCTGCCATACTGATTTGTACCTTTAGGCACATCAGGACAGGCTCTGGGCTCTGGACATCCTTGACGTTATCGTCACTGGGAACCTGGTCATGTTTGCGGTAGACAAGAGTCTCAGGGGAATGTACAAAAGAACGGTGGACAATGATAATGGTAAACAAGGAAGATATCGAGTGCATGGTAAATGTGAGAAGGCAAGAGACAAGGTATCTGCTTATAACTTTAGCTTTTAATACAAGAGACACAATGAGAAATACAACCACCCAAGAGGGTCAACGAAGAGGAGAAACAAAAACTTTTAAAAGTACGACGAGGTCATCTTCTCCCTCTGCAGGAGCCCAGGGATCACTGGATGTGTTGTGACTAGAGAAGCTGGAGAAGTGGTGAAACCTTATCTCCTCAAAGCACGTCACAGTTCCTGGGAAGGCGCAGGGCTGCCCGACATCACGGAGAGCTCTGTCCAAGGTGCTTCCTGGTCACCAGAGCACGATCCACTCAGCTGGTCCCACAACCTTGCGAGGAAGCAAATTTTAAGCCACACCAGGTTGGGAATAGGTTAAAATACATTTGAGCTGTGATATAAACTTGGAGACACTTTGAATACTTGAATAAGTGCGTAGTGAGATGCATGAACCCCACAGCATTTTTGCAACTGAAACCATTGCAAAATACAATTCGTATCCTAACGAGTAATACTCTGTTTGAAACTAGTACCGTGGAATAAACAAATACGAGGCATTCTTGCAAAAATTTCCAACAGAAGAATGTATAAAATGGAAAGTAACTTCTCCCATAATTAGGGTTAAGATGGAGGACTTCATGTCGGAGATGTCTTTTGCAAACGTTAACTTAGTAACACAACAAAACAACCTAGGTGTACGTTTGGCAGATGCCATTTTCCAGAACACGATGAGAAATGGCTTCCTAAAATAGATGTGCTGAGATGGCCCTTTGATGTGAGGGTGGAGGTTGGTGGAGGTGAAGCAGAAATGGTCTGAGTGTTGACCTTTGGAACATAACACCTGCCTCAGCCTTGAAGATCTGATGCTGGGTGAAGTAAGCCAGTCACAAAAGGACAGATACCATATGATTCTGCGTGGAGGTGACACACTGAGTAGGCAGATTCCAAGAGGCAGAAAGCAGATGGTGGTTACCAGGGACCCCGGGGAGAGGGGGAAGGGGAGTTAGTGTTTAGTATGGACAGGGGTTCAGTTTGGGAGGGTGAGAGAGTTCTGGAGATGGATGGTGGGGATGGGCACACGATGACATGAATGCACCTCAAGTCTTGGAACAGAAGGCTTAAAAATGGTAAATTTTATGTCATGCATATTTTACCGCCAGCACGATGATGACAGTTAACAGTCCTGTCCCTGGATCAAATTTGCTGAGTTACAATGAGACTCAGAAGCACCTGTTTGCTGTTATTACCACTTCTGGAGCAGATATATTCACCCTTAAGGAGACCCCAAAGGGCAGTTTCCATCCCGACTTTCCACGACACCTAACTTATTCCTAAAGTAGCTACTCATTACACGTTTCTCTTTTTTTGTGAATCGATAGAAATTAGCTTGCCAAAGAAAATGGTATTACGATCATTATATTGTTTCATTCTTCCCTTCTCTTCACAAATCTATGTAATTGTTAATACTCCGTTGCTGTTGTGAGCTCATTACTGATCCAATATTTGGTTAATTTTAGAGAAGTAGGGACACACTCTTGTTACGTGGAAATTTGGGAAAGAGGGTTCACACGAAAGAAGGGAAACTGGAGGACAAAATTCAAAACGTTTTTAGGTTTTACATCGACGCAGCAATTACCACGCCACCTATTGTCCAGCGATTATTGGTCCTTTACGAATCATAAGGCATCAAACTGGGTAATAACATTCGGGCCAATGTGGAGGAATATGGCCATGTTCCCTTACACCACCATTTCCCTTTCCATTTATTATGCCACCAGCGGTTATACATTTGAAATATTACAGAAAATGCTGCCAATGTTGCCAACTACCCGCCACATATATGCTTCATAATTTGCTGAAAAGAGGCTCTGGAAATGATGCTTTCTGTCCTCAGAAATCATTTAAAACTCTTCTTCCTTCTGCTTTGTCTGAATCTCCGATATATCCACTCTAAAAGGATAAGCGTGGGTTTTTAACCTGTCAAAGACATGAAAGATGTCCTGGCTGATGTTTTAGAATCCCTTTTATCCTTCAAGTCTATTTCAGAGTCTCGGAGCAGGTTTTGAATATTACTCACGAGAGGGGACGATCAGGCAGTGATCTAGCCCGGTAATAAATGAAAATGATGACCATGGAAATGTCCTAAGTCTCTCGGGTTCTCTGCGTGAAAGGCGGGACTTGGGGGGACAGAGCTGGGGGCAGAAAGCACAGCACCCCCCGTGAGCCAGAAGCCTCATCCACAGCGCTGCCAGAGAGATTTTTTTTTTAAGATTTTCTTTATTTATTTGACAGAGAGAGAGAGAGATCACAAGCAGGCAGAGAGGCAGGAAGAGAGAGCAGAGCAGAGAGCCCAATGCGGGGCTCGATCCCAGGACCCTGAGATCATGACCTGAGCGGAAGGCAGAGGCTTTAACCCACTGAGCCATCCAGGCGCCCCAGAGAGATTTTTTTAACTGGTTTTGTTCGCTCCAGGGACCAATCTCCACCCATTTTTCCTGGCCCTAAAATCTAAATGCAAAGGAGGGGTCCTTGAGCTCAGGACTGGGCAAAGACCTCAGGTGTGTCAAGAATGAGCTCATGCTGGTCTTGAGAAGCAGCTGGAATGTGCTGGCGTGCACACCGGCACACGCAGGCCAACACAGGCCAACACGCATACACCAGCACACACACATGTCACCAGCGGTGAATTCGGGTCGTTTTTCTGATACCTCTGATTTCTTCTTTAAGAATAATAATAATGATAATAATAGAATGATATAATATTTAATGAACTTCCTCTATTTGTTCAGGGCATGCAAGCCACACTGAAATTCCTTCGATTTTCTTCTTCTTTTTTTTTTTTTTTCATAATTTATCTGGTCTTCGTGACATTCAGGCTTCCTCTCACTGTTGCCCCTGCTTCCAACACTTCTCCTGCCTCCCCTTTACTCACCTGTCTCTTATACATCCTTTATGTTTCAACCTAAATAACACTTTCTAGGATGCCTTCTCTTTAGACCTACATTAACTTGGATTGCCTTCCTAAGTGTCCCATTGACCCTTTACTGCCCTTGATTGAAGACCTCCATGTTAGATGATGTTCTGGGGACAGGGTAACACTGTTTTATTCTTTCCTGTTCCTCCAGCACACACCTCACGCCTATACGTGATGTGCAGCCCACGGTGTGCATTGAATTGAATTGGATTTGTGGCTCAAGCTGAAGTTCCCATGTTTCCAGTGTCATTCATGGTTCATTGTTTGAGTCTCACTCAAATGTACCCTTCCTTTCCAGACTTTCCAGAACATGTGCCATTGTTCCACCTTCTGTGGCCCCATGGTACCATATATGCCTTGCTTGTCTTAAATCCACATATTTATGTGCCCATCCCATCCTCTAGACTGGGCAATGGGGTGTCCTCATCTCACACCAGAGTGAGCAAGCAGGGAGGGGACTGAACTATAATTATTCAATGCATGTTTTCCCAGAGAGCAAGAGGAATCTCTTCAGAGCACTGTGTTTTGGAAGGGGTGCTCTACTATGCTCACAGCTCAGAAAATGAAGGAAACTAAACAAAACTTGAACAGGAGTCGCTAAAAAGAGGAGACCCTATCCAGTGAGATGGGGTTATGAGGGTTACAACCTCCGGAGGATGAAATCTGTAGGTAAAGTGCCTCTGGAAATCCCAGTCTCCCCATCACAGAATTGGGTTTCAGCGCTACATTATAGGAATAATTGTACTTTACCACCCTTCCCAAATACAACTTGTCATTTATATTTTTATGCTCCAAAAGTTTCTGTGTTTGCAAATAGCAGTAAGATTACTGACATAAAAAGAGGTGGGTTTTGGTGGGACAGCAGACTGAGCTCTAAAACCCAAGGGAAGAAACTCAAGGAAGGACAGAGAGAATCATACTGGGCTTTCGAGCTGTCCAAACCTGAACATATGACCCCTCTCCCCCAGTCGTCTGCTCTCATATTGTTTTCTATTTCCATGCGGGCATTAATCTTCCAAGATTACTGTTGTTATTGGTTTAATGTCAAGACTTACTATAAATCTGTAGTAAGCAAGACAACATGTCATTTTTGTAAAGAGAGACAAATAGACAATAGAATAGAGAGCCTAGAAATGTACTCACACATGTATGGACAATTGAATTTTGACAAAGGCATGAAGCCAATTCAGTGAGGAAAGGATAATATTTATAATAAATATTGCTTGAACAACTGGATTTTCTTAAGAAAAAAAAAAAAAACTAGATGGAGAATAAGAAGAAAAAAGAAGGAGGAGTAGGAACTTTTCCTCAAATTCAAAAATTCACCCCAAATCGATCATAGATATAGAACTTAAATAGATAGATATAGAACTTAACATAAATAGAGAACTAAAAACTACAACAGTTCTAAAGGAATCCATTGGAGAAGACCTTTGAGATATTAGGATAGGCAAAAATTTCTTAGATACAACATCAACATCCTTATCTATTAAAAATAAATTTAAAAACAGATTTTATCAGGGTGCCTGGGTGGCTCAGTCAGTTAAGCATCCAACTCTTGATGGCTCAGGACATGATCTCAGGATTGGGAGATCAAACCCAGCATTAGGCTCTGCACTGGGCATGGAGCTTGCTTAAGATTCTCTCTCTCTCTCCCTCTGCTTTATTTTCCATATCCAAGTGCTCATCAACAGTCAAATACATCGCGTGTGTACTGTGGTATTTCCATACAGTGGGAAATGCTCTGAAATAAAAATGAACTATTGATACATGAACCGACACCATGGATCTCAAAACAAAATTTATGTGTAAAAGGAGACACACAAAAAATAACATATAATGTATAATTCCCTATATATAAAATTCTGGAGAATGCAAACTAAGTTATAGTGACGGGAAGCAGGTCAGAGGTGCCTAGGGTTGGGGGTGAGGGATAGCGAGAGGTTGAAGGGAAGAATTGCAAAGAGTACAAAGGAACTTTGGGAGATATTAGGATCATTATATTGATTGGAGTGAGGGTTTCATGAGTATATGTGTATGTCAAAAACCTTTTTAGGTTGTATCCTTTAAATACATGCAGCATATTGAATTTCAATTATACTTTAGTATAGGATGGTGCAATGCATGTACGTATATCCTTGTACATTTGGAAGGCTACATGTTTGAAAAATCCCTAAGTGGAAGTGTGTATCTTTAGGGCACATGAAAATGAATATTGATATTCTCACCAGTACGCAAAATGAGGGGGATGACATATAATAAAATCTTTCAGCATAGTTCACAGAATAAAACACTAGGAAAAACCTAAAAATCCATTTTAAGTGAATCGCTTAATAAATTATGACTCATTGATATGGCTATTAAAAGAAGAAGGCAAGTCTATTGATGTCTTCATGGGAAATTAAAGAGGCAAGGTATAATACCGCATGGGTAGCATGCCACAACTTGGGGGAAAATGTAGGTATTAATGTGTATGAGTGTTTGTATACATGTACATTACTCATGGAAGGACACACACAGAATCAGTATCAGAAGATGTCTTCGAGAAGGAAACAGGTGACTTAGGTCAAGATCAAGAAGATCTTTACTTTCGTTTGTGGAAAAAATAACCCCTTTGTCCCTGGAGAACTTTTTGCCTTGTGCTTATACCAATTAATCATTAATAAATGGGGACCTGGATGGGGAAGAGGAGAAGCAAGCAAGAAAGGCTCTTGTAGGGGCGCCTGGGAAGCTCGGTCAGTTTAGCGCCTGCCTTCAGCTCAGGTCATGATCTCGGGGTTCTGGGATCGAGTTCTGCATCGGGCTCCCTGCTTAGCGAGGAGTCTGCTTTTTCCTCTGCCTCCCCACCCTGACCCCAGCTGGTGCTCTCTGTCTGTCTCAAATAAATAAAATCCTAAAAAAAAAAAAAAAGAAAAAAAGAAAGAAAAGAAAGGCTCCTGCATTGTTTGAGGTAAATTAGAAACATTTTTGGGAGGGCAAATTATGCATTATTCTTGCATCTTAACTCTACTTTTAATACCAGGTCGGCAGAGCAAAGATGGGCAGAATTAATCTATGGTGATTATGTACATGCACTCATATATAATATAGGTTTATGTATATACATATATGTACATATGCATGTGTACATGCACATATGTATGCGCGTGTGTGTGTGTGTGTGTGCGGAAGCTCACTGACTCGTCATTCAAGGGAAAGTACACCAGCGAAGAATTTTATTGGGCAGTGAGCCCAGTGGGGAATTCAAGTGTTTCGGTGTCACAAAGCAGGACTTGGGGACTGCTCATGAAGGACTGGAAAGCTAGTAAGTACTGGATCTAGACCAGAGTTAGTCCAGGGATCTGCTTGCACCTGGCTAAAACAACTCCCCTTCTTCCCTGGTCAGGAAGGGATCTCCACGTAGACCGAGTACGTTTCCAGGACGCCAGGGTCACCTAAATTTAATAGTCCAAGGTGTGGTACTCAGACCAGAATCATGAGCACATTCACTAAGTTGCGCTTTTTGCTTCTTGCTGTTGAGCTAATTAAATTTCTCTGATGGTGTCAGCTTAATATACGTTATGAAAAAACAATTCAGATTTAAACAAACAAACAAAAAAAAGGAAATCTGTAACTTATAAGAATTATATTTGAGGGAGAGAGGAGAATGCAGAAATCTCTTTTTGAGAGATGAGTGAGGCCTTGTCTATGGGGCCCAGGGCCTGATGGAAGGGAAGGAGGGGAGAAATCATGACATTTGACAAGGGGCATGGATATGCAGCCATAAAGTCAGAAAATGCAGTTTGAAAGGAGCCCTGATCCATCTGGACATGGAGGGACTGAATTCCTAGTCAGGCCACATGCCCCAGATACGGGCCTCTTCCCACTTGTTTTCCAAGTGAGTCTGAGTCAAGAGCAAACTTAGCTGGCTGAGTGTGCAAGGACGGTGGTATTTTATCTCCCCTTCATTCAATCAGTCAGTCAATAAATATGTATGAAGCTACCACGTAAAGGGCATGACCTGATGGAGGCGCTGAGATCTTCAGAGGATTTCAAAACACTTTTCTCTTTCTTAAGAATCTTAAAATCCAGGGGCACCTGGGTGGCTCGGTCAGTTAAGTGCCTGACTCTTGATTTTGGCTCAGGTCATGATCTCAGGGCTGTGAGATGGAGCCTCGTGCTGGGAGTCTGCTTGAGTCTCTCTCTCCCTCTCCATCTGCCCCTCCTACTCATGCTCCCTCCCTCTCTCTCAAATAGATAAATAAATCTTTTAAAAAAAGAATCTTAAAATCTAAGATAAAAAAAAGAGTTATAAATAAACATATCTACATTCTTAGCAACCGTCTTTGCGATCTCAAATACGGAAGGCACCGTCATGGTCCCAAATCATTTCCCAAATGTGTGGCTGGTGGAGCACTCCCCCAGGGTGTGCAAGAGGACACTTTGCTGCGAGAAAACAGGAGAATGGACCGTCTCCTGGTGATTTCTTGATGTGGTCCTTGGGATGCGTGTTTGTGCGTTTTCTAATATTACGAGAAGACAAACACATGAGACAGTTGCTCAACTTTGTGGGGATCCGGGCTCAATTTAAAGAGTTTGAAGATCACATGTGCAATCTGCCCTTCATCAGCATTTTCAGTATGGCACACTGCAGCTTTAAGTATCACAGGCTATACTAAACAGGTTTCCAGTGACCAACACATCTCTGTTCCTCACCTTTAAATAGCCTTGTCCCAAAGACATCACCCGTGCAAACTCTCCTTGATATTTGCCAAATTCCAGGCAGATCACGTTCCTCTACTCGTTTTCTGTTCCTTCCATTGTCACCTCTTGTCCAAGGAAATGAGCGGAAATCTGGTAGATATCTTAATGAACTCAAACGACTTCCGGGTGATCCTCGGTTCTATGCTAGGTGGCTCTTAACGATGTTTTATTAACGAGCTCTTCCATGGTCCGATTGATGGTCGAACCCCAGTTTCATCTATCTCTCTGTGAGCTGCTGCCATTACTGTTTCCCTCAGTATTAGGATATAAAGCGGCTGGCACAGCATGTCACATACGGCAGATACCTAGTGGGTGGAATGGTCACTGTTGCTACTGCTGTTGAATTTCCTTCCCTAAGCAGTGGAGGGAAGTTTTTGTTAAAGCTAATAAGTCATTCTGTTGTTCCTAAAATTCTATAATGCTCTGTTTGGTTATTGCTTTCCCGTATTCTTAAGGCCTATTTATACTTCTTTTATTCCACCTGGATGATTCTTTTTTTTTAAATCCCACTAATAGATCGATCTGTTACAAATATCACCTAATGAGAGTGCTTCTAGCATAACAACGTTATTTTTTGAGAGACCTCCGACATTGCACTCTTTCACACTATCATAATTACACTTTAGGGTGCTTCCTGTCTCTTGACTTTTTTTTTTCTTCCATAATCCCTTTTCCTGACATAAAACTTATCTTCACTTAGAGGGTTTTGTTTGTTTGTTTTATTTTTTCACATACTTTTCCTAAGATTTAAGGTGCATGTTGGATCACATTTGGCCTGAACGGTCTTGGATACTAAGGTAACGTGATCCTCTTTACTCAAAGATTTGCTCCCCATTTTCCCTCTATGTGCCAGATACTTCCATTTAAACACACAAAGACCTCCTTGTGAGGTCTTTAGGGACTTTTTTTTCTAGTCCTCCATTAATTTTGAGTAAAGGACAAAGTGCGGACATGCAGTGTGGAGCCTCTGGAGTTAATGCCCCTTGTACACGTGCTGACCGAGGACCAGAAATGGTTTCTAAGCCACTGAGTTGGCCTTCATTAGCGAAGGACATACAGGTTCACAGAATCCTCTGTTCTGAATTATTTGGTTTCCTTGTATAAACTAAGGATGGCAATGATAAATTTGTGAAAAGGAAAGAGAACTCTAAGGTAAGACCTTTCCAAATCCCTTCCAAATACCTACAATTGCTCAGTCTCTTCACTGTGGATGTTGAGGTCCTTTCTTTCCAGGCATGGAATAGGAGGCCGTAGCTACTGGCAAGTTTCCTGTGGAGGACTGAAGAACAGGAAACATTGGTAGTAAGAGTTGCAGCTGTCCATGGAGGCATGACTTATAGGGAAGTTCAACAAACAGCGGAAGGCAGGGTGGGCACCATTGTCTCTGAGTGAGCCTATGTCCCCACTGCCACCACATTAGCTCTGGAACTAAGTGAGCCTTCCTCATACTACACTCATTGTTTAAAGTAGACTATTAAAGTGCACAGAGGACTTTTGAAAGTTCCTCCTGAATGTTGATGCAAGAAACACAGTGGCAGAAGTGAGGGACAGCATGAGATTGAATTTCTCAGTTCTGTCACAGGACTCTGCGTGCCCGCTCGGAACTGGGAGAACTTTAAGAAGAAGGTGGCCCGAGCTATGCTGCATTTCTTTGCAGTTCTTAGCTCAAATTTAGAATTTTAATATTCTTCTTTGTTTTAGAAATGCCTTCTGACAAAGAGATAATTGTATTCTCTATACAGCAAAGAGATGACTCTTCTTTTAGCATAAATGTGCGATAATCTGTTTCTGCTTCATAAGGTTCAGTGGCTCCTCAAGGTACTGAAGACCATTCAACCTGGCCACTTTTTCCCTTTCTAGCCTCAACCCTAACACCTACCTCTCATTATGTGCATGTCAGACACACTCGATTTTTATGCCCAACATTTTATTTGCAGTAGATTATTTAATCTTCACAAAAATATTTTCAAGTGGCTACCATTTACCTATATGATTAGAATATTAAACATCAACAAGTTTAGATGATTTTCCAAACATGACAAGAAGGCTGACGTTTCTTCTGGGTCTGCTGGGTCTTCTGATACTGAATGATTTTGACATTAAGTGACAGATAAGCCACCGCTGGGGAGGACTTCCAGAATGGTGGTGTAAAGGTTTATATGAATCTGTTCATCCACAAAAGCCAATGGAAGTGCTATCAAAATGCATCAAAATCAACTTATCTCAGAGTTAAGCACAGGCTTGAAACAATTTGAGGAGTGTTTACTCATGAAAATCTGCTGCTCTTGAGTAGGAACAGTGGGGGTCTGTGGCTCTATAGCTTGATCTCCTCCCATATCCCTGCCTTGGTGTCCTGAGGTCCTGAAACCTCCCCCATGAGAGTTCACGGTCAGAGCATCATCAATATCACAGCTCTCTTAATATTTGCAGGACACCGCGCAGAGGATCATAGGGCAAGGGAGGGCAACCTGAATGGGAGGTCATTAGAGAGGAGAAAAACCATGAGCGTCTCTTAACTCTAGGAAACAAACTGAGGGTTGATGGAGGGGAGGTGGGTAGGGGGATGGGTTAATTTGGTGATGGGCATTCAGGACGGAACATGATATGATGAGCACTGTATGTTTTATGCAACTGATAAATTATTGAATTCTACGTCTGAAACTAAGTATGTACTTTATGTTGGCTAATTGAATTCAAGTAAAAAAATGATGGTGGTACTGAAAAAAGATATGTACAGGACACTGATGTTGTTTTACCTCATTTAACCTGCGATATCAGTTACAAACAAAGGTCTAGCCAAAAATTTAAAAGAAAAACCTTGGAAAAGATATATCCATAGGGGGGCCTTGTAAAGCTCTGATGTTGTGGGGGATCTAGGAGGCCATGAGCTCGGCCCTGTGCACACCTAAGACAGACCGGATAGGACTCCTGTGGCCGACTTTAGGGTTTTGTGCAAGTAGGAATGAAGGATAAGGCAGAGTTGTAATTTGAGTGCCTAAGGCATGCCCTAACACGTTCAGAGTCCTCAGTGCTCAGGGTGGTAAACTTACTGGTTCAAAACATTTCAGGACACCTCTGACCGATCTTTAGCTGACACCAAGCTAACTGAGCAGAGACTCAGTGGCCACACACAACAGGGAATACAGGCTGTAGAATTAGTCCAGAAAAGTGAGTAAAGCAAGCCAACAGCAGTGGATAAAAGAAAAGAAACAAATATAGCAATAACATCAAATCCTGTAGGAGAGGGGAAAATTTGATCTCCAAAGTCATCATATCATGGAGCCTAAAAAGTCCAGTTTTGAACAAGGAATTATGATTATGAAACAGGCAAATAAGCTGAAGGCGAAAACTATCCCTACAGGGTCCACCTTTGGACGGATAAGAAAATGACACGAAATGACCAATTATATATATGTTCTAAGAACGAGAGAAACTCTATCCAAATAATTAAGGGAAAGTATGATGAGGATGTCTCACCAAATCAAAACTATCATTGAAGGGATTGGGATCAAAACTATAAAGAAGAATCAACTGTAAGTTCTGCATTTGAAAAGAACTTTATACTAAGGAAAAACTCACAAGAGTTGTGCTGTGACATATCTGAGCTGGCAGAAGAAAGAATCAATGAACTTGAAGGTAGGTCAATTGTAATGATATCTTCTGAGGAACAGCAAACAAAAGTAAGGAAGAAATATGGACAGAGCTTCAGAAACCTTTGGGACACCAGCCAACACGCTAACATATAATGGGAGTCTCCAAAGAAGAGAGAATGTGCCAGAAAGTGTATTTCAAGAAATTGAGATTTTTAATAAAAAATGTTAGCCTACCCTATACCCAAGAAGCTCAACAAACTCGAAATAGAATAAATTCAAAGAGATCTACACTTAGACACATCACAGTAAACTTCTTGAAAGAAAAACACAAAGAGACGGATGCCTAGGTGGCTCAGTCCGTTAGGCATCTGCCTTTGGTTTACGTGATCCAGGGTCATGGAATTGAGTCCCGCATCAGGCTCCCTGCTCAATGGGCAGTCTGCTTCTCCCTCTGCCTACCACTCCCCCTGCTTATGCTTTCTTGCTCTCTATCTCTGACAAATAAATAAATGAAATCTTTAAAACAGAAAGAAAAATACAAAAAGAGAGCCTTGAAAGCAGCAAAAGAAAAATAATTCATTGTGTACAATGGGTTTTCAGTAAGATAATTAACTGACTTCTTATCAGAAACCATGAGAGCCAAAGGGTAGTGAGATTGCATATACTAAAGGCTAGAAAAAAGAGACAACCAAGAATTCTCTATCAGCAATGAAAGAGATCATTTCATCAGAAATGAAAGAAATCAAGGGATTCTCAGAAAAACAAGCTAAAGAATTTGCCTCTAGTAAACCTGCCCCATGAGAAATATCAGAGTCCTTCAGACTGAAAAAATGGACATTAGAGGTTAATTTAGATCCGTAAAAAGAAATAAAGTGCACGAGCAAAAGTTATTTTATAGGTAAATAAATAAGTATGTCTTCCAAGTGCGAAAGAGGCGAGGATATGGAGAAAGTGGAACCATCATACTCTGCTGGTGGGAAGGCAAAATCACACAGCCACTTTGGAAACCAGATTGACTGTTCCACAAGATGAAAAACTAAGCATAGACCCACCATGTGATCCAATAACTCCACTCCTAGACATCTATTCAAGAGAGACAAAAGCATACTTCCATCCAAAAACACGTAAATAAGTTTTCACAGCTTTGTTCATGTGATCAAAAAGTGAGAAACAACCCAAATGTGCATTGACTGAGTCATAGATAAACAAAAGGGATCTATCCCCGCAAAGAGATATTATATATCCATAAAAAGGAATTGAGTACTGATACACGCTACAATGTGAACTGGGAAAACATTAAGTTCTATAGAAGAAGCTGGACAGGAAAGGGCAGATACAGTATCCAGAATTGGTACATGTATAGAGACAGTAAATCTGCGCTTGCCTGGAGATGGATTTGGGAGGGCAGGGAGGGACTGCAAAATGGTCCTTATTTTCTTATTGGGGTGATGAACATGTTCTCAAAAATAGGTTATAGCGGGGTGACTGGGTGGCTCGTTCGGTTCAGTGACTGACTCTTGATTTCAGCTCAGGTCATGATCTCAGGGTCCTAAGGCTGAGCCCCATGTTGGGCTCCATGCTGGGCAAGGAGCCTGCCTGAGGTTCTCTCCCTCTCTCTCCCTCTACCCCTCCCCCCTGGTTGCACTCCCTCTCTCTGTCTAAAATAAATAAAAAAATAAAAATAAAAATGGGTTATGGTGATGGCTGGATTAACTCTGAATACACTAAAACCAAGAAATTGCATACTTAACTGGGTGGATTTTATATGTGAATGAATTAAATGTTAGCAAAGCTATTGAAACACACACACACACACATCATTTGGAGACACTCAGGTTTTGACAGGCAGCAGTAAATTGCCAGTTTTCAGTAACTTACGTTAAGTGCCTCAGCTTGGGGACTTTAATCACCAAGACCCTCTCAAATAGTTGCTGCTGTTAATGGAAGAGAGTTCCGAATCCCGGGGGTCAGAAGGAGGAGGGACGCGAGTTTTCAGTCGGTCTGATGAAGTCACCCTCCCAAACGTCCTAACCTCTGTTTTCCCTTATGTGTGAAAAGCATCCCCGAAAACGTTCTCCTTGGAATCACTCGTAATAAATAGCTCGGTTCTGCTGAGACCATGTCTGCTTCTGTGTGATCCAAGTCGTTTAGAGATTCTGCATCACACGGTCGACCTAAAACCCAGGGACTCGTGGGCATAAGTTGGCTGTGAGGGGCTCCCATCTCTTGTCGCTTTCAGATTTAGAAGGTTTAACATCTGCCAGGTACAGTGGGGAAACATACATCTATTATATTTTCCTTTTTTCAAAGAGAAAACTGGTATCTAAAGAGGTCATTTTTTCACCCTGGTCCCTGAGATTTCCTTATTATGGGAGTCCAGACCAAGTTGCAAAGCTGAAAGGACTAGAAAGAAACATTTTCGAGTGTCCTTTATTTAACTTCAGTGTGGCCGGTGCTGCCTCCTTTTCAACTCTATTTTTAATGCCCGTGATCGTCCCAAAGTGACCTTTCAGGGGGCTGATAGGTTCTGGAGCAGAAGGAGTAGAAGGCCCAGAAACCACGTTAGAAGGTGGGCTTGGTGGTCGCGCCCACCCCTGGTAAGGCATCGTGCCCCTTCCCCCGAGCCTGTGCTAAGCAATCTCACCAAGAACTGGATTTAAGAACCCAGTTAAGTTTGGGGGGGGGGGACGGCGCCTGGGTAGTCCGGTTGGTTAAGCCTTGACTCTTGGTTTCAGCTCAGGTTTGGATTCTGTGTAAGACCAGGACTAAGACGGACGACTCACTGCAAATCAGGACTAATGCTGGGGTAATTGACTCCGATCAATACTTTAGAAATTTATTTCTGAAGCTTGATCTACCATCATGTTTCTATCTTGGCTCTTCGCTCTCTATTTCCCTGGGAAAGTGGGCAAAAGTATCCTTATTTTCAGTGTTCCTAGGTGGGTGAAACCTGAGGGAATGTGCCCACAGAGGTGTGGCTTGTCCTTTGCTCACTTTGCATCCACTTGGGTCGAACCCTGCACCCCCTTTCTCTCTAAGGCAGGATGCCACGGCTACAGGAGCTCCTCCTTTATGAAAAATCCTATTCTGAGGCAGAGTGAGCCCTCTAGTTTCCTCGCTCCACATTCACACACCAAGATGTATATAAGTGCACATCGAGAACATGCACACACTCATTTTTCCACTCCATTCGGAGCTATGGAGTCTGGCCAGCTCAAGGAAGGGAAGGAGCCTGTTACATAGATCCCTCCAAGAAGACTGCAGTCTTGCAACAGAAGGAGAACTTTCCTCTCTCAACTAGACCAAGGCACTATAAAAAGATAAAGGAGAGACAGACCGACTTGCTTTTCCCAGGACATGGCATGGGAAGGCCTCTGATCGTGGTGGTCACGTCGAATCTTTTGGTTAACAAAATCTTTGTGGTTAACAAAAATGCTTCTCAATGCCATTGAATGTAAAGTCCTAGTTTTCAACATTCTTAGGGTATTTTTGTCTCTTTCAGTTTGTACATAGGCATCTCAACCACTGCGAGAGCCAGAGTCAGAACCACAAGTCAGATGTCATTTACAACAGAGAATCAAGATGTATTGTACAGGAATCCTGCATTTCAATCAGCTACATTTTGACTTGTATGAAAGCCAGGGCACTGGTTAATTTCCAGCAGTAGATAATGATCTTGATCAGGGAAAAACAGAATCTGATTCAGTGAGGGGAAATCGCATAAAAGACCTGACATCACCTTCAGTAGTGTTGTATCTATTTCCATGGAAACGGTAGAAAGAGCAAGAACTTTCAGTAACATTCAGTGGGAAAGGTGCCTTCTATTCTATCATCTTCTCCAAGTGTGTTCTTTAATTCACGGTAGCAAGCAGGCAAATGGAACTCTTTAGATTAATATTTTAAATGATGATTTTCTTGTAGGAACTATTTTTTGCTAGTGAATGGCCATAATTTGGATGTGCTCTTTCCTTCCAGGCAGCAATCATAATTACATGGCCACAGGAGGAAAGAGCAGCAGTTATGACCTAATGCCAATCAAACTAGGATGGTGTCCAAAGAACAAGTTCAAAGCCTATGGCAACTCAAATGTGCCACAAAGTATATAGTGACCCAAAATGGAGCTGGGAAAAAGGATAAGACAGAGGAAATCGCCTATAAAGTACATGAATTCATGGAGGTGGTAGTTGGTATCATTCCAGGCTGGAGAAATAGAAGGTTAGGATCCAAATTGGTCGTGGGGTATCCATCGAGATGAGTTATAAAGAATGTTGAGTCACAACAGGGAGAGCTATGACGTGAGACAGGGGTCTCCAAAGTGAGGGATATGCAGGAACATCAACTGAGTAACAGGAATAAAATATAAGGGCTTCTCTTTACAATCACTTCTTTTTGAACTTCTTTCTTTTCAAACCTATACATTGTTTTGATTTTGTTAAGCAACCTTATTGAAGTATAGTTAAAATAAACATATCTTATTTAAAAGTCTTTTGTTATTTTATTTTATTTTATTTTATTTTATTTTATTTTATTTTATATTTTTTTAAGTAGGCTCCCCACCCAGTATGGAGCCCAACGTGGACTCGAACTCAGTACCCTGAGATCTAGACCTGAACTGAGATCAACTGCTGGACGCTTAACCCACTGAGCCACCGAGGGGCCCCTTAAACAGTCTATTTTAAATGTATACACAGGTCAATGAGTTTTAAGAAATACATGAGTCACAAGCATAACTGAGATAAAGAATATTTCCCTCCCTCCAGAAACTCTCATGGGTCCCTTCCAGTCAATACATACCCCCTCCAACATCCAACTAATCACTATTCTGTTCCTTGGCACCAACAGATTAGATTTGCCTTCAATTTCGCATAAGAGGAATCCATGTGCATTCAGTTACTTTTGGCTTCTTTCCTTCAGCATAATCTTTGAGATTCATCCAGGCTGTGTGTATCAGTAGCTTATTTTTTAGTGTTGAATTAGTATTCAGTTGACTCACATTCAAATGCAAATGAAATATAGATAGAGTATTGAAGCTATCTTTGAAGGCAGTATCCGATTCTAGCATATGTATCGAAATCTGTCTATCCACTGGGTGGATAGTGGACATCTGGGTGTTTACGGTTTGGGGCTGTTGTGAATAAAATATAGGGTTTTATATATTTTTGTTTCCCCTGACTATATACCTAGGAGAGGAATGGCTTGGCCATATGTTAAGTGTTCGTTGAAAATTTTTTTGTTTTCTTAAATTGTCAGACTGTTTTCGGAAGTGGTCATGGGATTATATCTGTCCACTAACAATGAATGAGAGTTCCCATTGTCTCGCAGCCTCACCATAACCAGCACATAACATTGCCAGTCTTTTGAAATATAGTCATACTAGTGAATGTGGACTCTTCTTGTGGTTGAATCTGAATTATTGATGACCCATAATGTTGAGCCTCCTTTCATGCGTTTATCAGAGATTTGGGTATATATATATTGTGTGAAGTTCCTGTTCAAATTTTTGCCTATATTTTATTGGAATTATTATGGAGTTGTAGGAGTTGTTTTTTTTTTTTTAAATCAGTTATAGGCTTTGCAAATATTTTCTCTTTGTCTGTGTCTCATCTTTTTCTTTAAAAGTGTCTCGAAGAGTGAAATTTTTAAATTTTGATAAAATTTAAGTCTTGTTTTTTTCTTTTGTGGTTTATGCTTTTTTTAGGACCTATATAAAAAATATTTGTCTAAACCAAGGTCACAAATAATTTCTAACTCATTAGTGGCTACTTAGAGTGCTTACTCATGGAGAAGTGGGTGGCATAATAATTTGGAAGTGGTTGGTTATATTTATTTCAAAGAACTCCTCACTGTGCGAAGTGGCCATGTAGCTGAAATATTCACCCACCCAATGATATCTCTTGATGGAGAATTTTTTAATTTTAATGAAGTATAATTTATTAATATTTTACTACTAATCTTCACTTTTCTATTTGTGAAATCTACCCGAGATCATATGCATATTCATTTTTTTGCTATCCTATGTTTAATTATACTATCTTTCTTAGGTAGACTTCTGAATTACCTGGTACTCAGTTTTCTGTAAAATATGATCTAGGGGTGAAGTTTTTTCTTTTTTATATTTTAATGATTTACTTATTTGAGAGGGGGGCAGGGCAGAAAGAATCTCCAGCAGACTCCCCACTAAGTGCAGAGCCTGACCTGGGGCTCAGTCTCACAACCCTGAGATCATGACCTGAGCCAAAATCAAGAGTTGGCGGCTCAGTCGACTGAGCCACCCAGGTGCCTCTCTTCCTTTTTCTTTATTGATATCCCATACATCCAGCACCACTTATTGAAAACACTTCCTTTACCCCCGCTCTCAAGTGTCATTTTCATCAGGGACAAAAGTCCATGCCTTATGTGGGTCCATTTCCCGGCTGTCCATTCTGTTCCACCAGAGCATTTGTCAGACCTGCAGCCAATTCCACAGTGTCTTTATTGCATCTTTGTAAGTCTTGACATTGGTGAAGTTCCCCTCCCTTGTTCTTCTGTTTTGTCAAGATTGTCTTGGTTCTTCTTGGTCTTTTGCATTTCCATGTAAACCTTACAATTAGCTTGTCTATTTCTGCAAATGGAAACCTACTCATATTTTGGTTTGGATTGTCTGTAATTTCATAAATTAGTTTGGTAAAAGGTGAAGAGAGGTCCTGCATAATTGTGTTTATATTCATTACCAGATATTTAATACTTTTGTTTTAATAAAGGGCACATTTTAAATTTATTTCTGTCAGGGTACATAAATATAGTTGAATTTGTATATTGAACTTATATCATGCAACCTTGCTCAACTCACATATTAATTCCAAAATTACTATCATGTCATCTATGAATAATGAGAGATTTACTTATTTCCAGTTATCATAAATTTGCATGATGCTCTTTCTGGCCACTATGGCAAGTATCTGAAACACTGTTGAATACAATTGGTGATAGTGGGTATCTATGCTTCATTCCTAATCTCAAAGGGAAAGCTATCAACATCTTATCAGTACATTTACTACGCATATGTTTGGTCTATACCCTCCATTACATT
Organism: Potos flavus; assembly: GCA_028534135.1. Lineage (NCBI taxonomy): Eukaryota > Metazoa > Chordata > Mammalia > Carnivora > Procyonidae > Potos > Potos flavus. The sequence goes on along the minus strand of CM052887.1, from coordinate 2,184,147 downwards.
AAGGAAGTTTATTCCTACTATTAATTTACCAACTGGCTTTCCTGATGAACACTATCTTGATGAACGCTGTCTTGGTGTTAAAAATGGCATCCTTGTGAGCATACCGTAATGTACACTTGTCAAGCAGCTATGTTGTACAATCGAAACACATGTAACACTGGGTGTCAATGACACTTCAGTTAAAAAAAAAGGTGGCATCCCTGGTGGACTGTATCAAACACTTAAGTCAGAGATCACTGAGCTGATACAAATACCTCTAAGAATAGAAAACCAGAAACTAGAAACTCTTCTCAACCGGTGTTATGAGGTTAGGTATCCTTCGTACCAAAACCCAACAAGTAAGAACAACGTTGGGACAATATCACTCATGACGAAAAAGGCAAAATTGATACAGAAAGTATCACAAGTCAAGCCAACCACTAAATAATGGTTGTACTTAAGATAATAATGTTATTATGTTGTAAGCAATTCACTCTGTCTTCCTAGTGGCTTTTCCCTTCTGTATTCTCCCCTTTAGTGACGTCTTCCAGGCCTGCTCTGGCTGCCTTTGGAGCTGCCAGAAGCCTCCCGTGACAGGGACAGGATCCTTATCGTGTGTTGTGTCCCTGCAGTCGGTGGCACTGAACCCCGTGGCTTGGATAACTGCCATCCCCCACCAGAGATGTGAACCCCACCGCAGAAGGAACCCTGGCACGTTTGTGTTCACACTGTAAATACCCAACAGGGCCTGGAAGTGGGTAAAGTCAACAAAACAGTCAACCAAAAAAACAAAAATCATAAATAAACAAAAATTAAAGTATAGAAATAAGGTTGCCTTAAAAATCGCTTCAGTCATTCCAGATGAGTCACTTCCTGCCAGTTATTCCCTGAAGGTAGATGATTTCCACCTGCTTCTGTTGCCTCCAGTGGTATACCGACACTGGGTTTCCTCAAGGTACCAAGTGTATTTTCCAGAAACTTCCAGGAGGAAGAAATTATGCAATGTTCTGTGCCATTAGGGAAAAATGCCTCTCTTCTCTACCCTTTCCTTCATCTCATTCGATGTGATGTTAGATCTTTCCATGTTAAGCCTGGAACAGATGCTCTGGTCCTTATGTCCCCTAGGGGATTTGAGGGAAAGGCCTCTTGGATTTTGCCCAGATGCCTCCCCTCAGGCAACACACCTGTGCTCCTGGGTGTCTGGACCAGAGATAAATGTAAATGACAGACAATGAGTTGTGTGTCTACTCTTTCCTCTGTCAGCGGTCCAATTTTGTCTGCCTGAGAATTTTAAAAATCCAGACTGAGTCACTACACACTGTAAAACTGATTACTGATTCTTTACACGCACCCGCAGTCACCCCGGCTCTGTCTGCTTTCATCCCCTCTTGCCCTCTTACTTAGGTTCTAAAGCACCAGAATTCTGATTCTGGAATGTGGTACTTCTCTCCGCTCTCCTCACACAGACAGACATAAACACATGCATGCTTTACTGTTGTCTGTGAATGTGGTCAGTCCTCCACCAAAGCGTACCTCCAAGGGACACATTGCTTTTTGCATTCTGGACACTACTGAACCTGTTAACAAAATACCTGCTTACTTTCGAAGTCCTAGCAACGTTCTTTTGTGAAGCATTTTGAGCATGACAACAAGAACAAAACCAAAGACCGATTAGAAAAATATATACAAGCTTGGAGCTTCACATCGTCATCTGCTTATTTAACGCGTTTATAAGTGGATCATATTTCCTGTATTGGGAACAAATGTTTGGGTTTAAATTATGTTGTTCAAAATATTAGCTATCTGCTTTTATAAACAAATCTCTTATTATTCATGAATTTAAATAGCAAACTCTCAAAAGCCTTGCCCACGTCAGAATGTCCCACAAAACAGCGCAAAGCACGTAGGTGTCCTGCAGGACAGTGATAATCAGGGCATGGCTGGACCAGATGCACCAGCATCGGCCAGGACCACTCCAGACCTACGGATCAGGGTCCCCAGGGCTGAGACCCAGGAATCTGTTTTAATGAGCCTTCCAGGTACAGTGAGGCATGTAAGTTTGAGAACCGCTTCTCTCGAAGGTGAATGATGATTATGCTGTGTTACTCAGGGTGTTCAGGTCAGAGTATCCATATCCTCTTCTTAAAAATTTTACACCCTCTTCTCTGTGCTCTCACCCAGCTCACCCTTCACAAACAAAGTAAAACACACCACCAAGCCTCTTGCTTAAATCTGACCAATCTCTAGCGTGTTCTTCCAATCTAGCTGGAGTTTGCTTATGTACCTTGTGGTCAAGGGAAGACACCACCCCCCACCCCCCCTGGCTAGACCCCCTTTCACACTCTGGAGCTGGGGAAGTCGTTTGAGGCCTCATCTGTGAAACATTGATATCACTTCCTACCACTCTGTTTTCATGACATTAACAGAAATCATTCCAATAAAACGCGGATGCATGCTAACTCGCTAACTGGTGGCCACAAGAGACAAAGGGGAAATGATGAAGCTTTGAAGTCCAAATTTCAACATTTTCTGGGTGGTGACTGAATACACAGCCGGTAGCCCAGAGCTGGCTCAGATTGTGCGATAAATGGAGGGTGACCACCATTGCTTAGCTGCCTATGAGAAATTCTCTGGAAAGCAGAGGTAATTCTCTGTATTTACTTGTTCTGATGCAGGCTGACTGCTGGTTGTCATCCTTTCCTTCCCCGGAATTGAATAAGCCATGCTTCCTCTAATCTATTGAATTAATTTCCCTGTCTCCTTCATTTCATCCATCTTCCAGTTCCCTGCTCTGCGTCAAACATCGCTCATGCCAGCATGGCCGTCTGAGCTCCTGGCCATCTGAGCTAGGGACCATTTACATGTAATTTCAAATATGTTTTCTCCTTGTCCAGAGAGGTAACCCCCAAGGTCTGGGGCAGAAATGCATTTGGAAAAGGCTGCTGACCTCTTAATAAACTTCTCTCCCAGCTCAGCTTAGAATTCTTTTTTCTTCAATATTCTCTGCCATTTCTAGTGTGAAGATCCATCTCCTTGGCAGAAAAGACAGAAAGCAAGTAGGATATTGAGCAGTTTTGCTTTCCCCCAGTTTGTGTTGAAGCTGTGCTCAGGGTCGCGTGCTGTGCTGCTGAGAAGCTGGGCGAGCTTGGGCAGGTTACTCAGACTCTCTGTGCCTTTGCAATCCCCCATGTAATGCAGGCATGACAATAAGCTTAGTTGCTATATGGAGTTTAAAGAAAGGAAGTTAAAAGCATCTAAGATGGAACAAAATCATCCCGATATAGGACCATTTACATGTAATTTCAAATATGTTACCTTCTGGGTTCCCTCAGTAACTTCCACTTAATTTTCCATGGATTTTTGAAAACATGTCAGTTGACACACTGCACGTTAGTGGGATATTATATCAGGAAGGTGGTCAAGCCATATTGTATATGTGGTTACCTTGACACCAACTGATGATAAGGCAAATTACTTATTCACAGTGCCAGTTTCCCTATCTCATAAATGAGGTTGGGGACACTAAGACTACTTACCTATCCCATGGAGTTTTACAGAAACTTAGTAGAATAGCGCATACAAGTATGATCACGCAGTCCGCCATTTACAAAGAACACAGATGGCAGCAAATTTGGGCAGCTAAAAAAAATGTATTTGCAATTTTCTAAAAATTTTCTTTATCATCTTGTGATTCGTGGAGTTTTTAAGGTCTTTTTGCCCAGAAGAAAAGGGAATGCTTGTACAGATATTCAAATTGACACAAATGATGACAAAGACATTAGACTCGCAATATTTGCCAATTCAATGGGGGAGGGGAAGACAAAGATTTTCATAGAGATTTATGGGCTAGTTTTTCAACAGAGGAGTTGCTATATGTACAAAGCTTTTGAATATTTATAGTAACTTGGCTGAACTTTTTATGTCTCCTATTATTAAACTATGCATTAAATATGATCATAAACTCAATTATAATTCATATAAATGGATGTGCTACAGTCAAGAAATATATTTAAGTAGCATAAAGCACAAATTCTATAATGGTAGAAGCAAGACATTAAAAAGTAGCATTACTAAGTATAACAAGATAGCCAAAATATTAACAACAGATACATTTAATATTTCAGGACCCACAATAATGTATCTGGGAAACAGTTGAAGGTGAAGACGAAACAGGTCAGGACTTCATCTGTATATTCATTTTTGATGGGTGGAAACAGAAATGCGGAAATGACATCTTCGTCTTATGTGGCGGGTGTTTGGAGTGAAAAGCATCTGAAAAGGATTTTCATGTTGAAGCATATACAGAAACTTAGATAATAAGAAGACCCAAATCAGAGAAATATCTGGCAAAAAGGAAGCATCTCAGTGCTTGGCTTGGGTCTGACAAGCCTGGGGATGGACGGCTCCTTCGCAGGATGCCGGCTGTTCCTTCCCCAGGTAAGAGTTTTGCACTTAGAAGACACATCCATCTTTGTAGTTTACTGAGGTCACTTATTCCTTTCAGTTAGTGATATCTCTTTCTCAGATAAGTTGCATGGAATGGACTGGTTGCCAGACTTGGGACCTCTTGTCTTGACACATTGCTACGTGTGGGTGGGATTGAAAGGAACGCCATTTCAGGACACGTAGAGGAAGGAAGTGAATGGCAAGAATTATATGTTAAAGAGCTTTATTGGATGCTAATTACCAGGATAAAAGCTTTGCATGCCTTATCTTATTTAAATCTTCCATTGCCACCAGGAAGTACACTCACTTAAAAACGAGGATCTGAGTCTTCGAAGGCCATTTAATGGAATGTCCCAAGGGCTGAGCAAAGGAAGCTGGGAAGGGAGCTTCCCTTCTCCGAGGTTTATCTGGGGTCGGAGGGCAGAAAAGCTTCCCCTCCTTTGTCAAGCTCTGATCTTCCAGGGGATTTTAAATTCAGTGTGTTGTTTTCCACAAACTGCTGAGGTTCCCATTGTAATTGCTTTGATTCTGTGGATCAATTTGAGGGGGAAAAAAAACCCACAGGTTTCTTTACAATATTGAATCTCCCTTCTAGAGTATTGAGTCTCTATCTTCTTTTTATTTAGGTCTTAATTATAAACTAAAGATCTGGAGTAATTGCTTTTTAAGTTAAAAAAAAAAAGATACCTTCCCTAGTTTATTGTCATCATTACATTAGACTTTGTGTCTTACCCCAAATTCAGGTGAGGATGGTTTCTCCCACCTTACAGTATCTTACTGAATACCATGGTCGAAATGCTGTTAGTATGTTCCACAACCTTCCACCTGTGCTCAGGGAGCCTTCCTCACTATTACAGTAGTACATAAACAAATGTGTTCACACGTCAGGTTTCACACGACTTTTCTGTGATTTATTTTTACAGCAAGTATCTGATGATGAATACTCAAATCAACATATTTCAGTTTAAACCTTAATGGATTAAGCACTTGTGTTTTTTTCTACAAATATCTGGGCAGCTGTTCATGTACTCCTAAGATCTATGCAAGTCACCCATGAAACTTATCCAGACTAGACTATTTTGGAATAGTTTTATTTATTTAAGGGACATTCCTGAATTCTTCTTATTGTCTGTTTAGGTTGAATAGGTCTCCAGAAAATGAGAGGATCAGGTTCCACTGAGCTCAGGGATTGGTTGGATCAGGGTACTAGCCTTAATTAGGAAACACAGTACTACTATGGCAATGTCGCTACAACCTACTGAAGTGAAACGTTATTTTCTTCCGGGCTTTTTTCCTACATTGCTCACAATGTATTAACCTCCATTTCTACAGCATGACAGTGCAGTAAACGAGGAAGAGAAAACTCTTGCTAATGTTTTGGGAAAGGGAAGCTGCACGTGTTGCATTAACTCTTGATTTCTTGTCATCCAATCACTTGTCCCTGCAAAGACCATTAGTAAGAGCGATGACTACACTGAATTTCTCTATGCTTTTCTGATCACCTTAATGAGACCCAGAGCACATGTTCCCAGCACCTTTCTACTCTGATCGCACAGCAGTCAATGCGAGATCCCGTCTTACTTGTCTCCTCTATTTGCTCTCTTCTTTCCAGTCTCCCATGATCGTTCCTTTGCTGCACGATACCTACACTCCGGTAGCATCCTGACGCACAGTGGCAGGTGAATGTACTTTTGAAGATCTTTCCGGTATAGCAATGTCTCTATTTTGTCCACACTTGATTGATACTGTGCTTGGGTTTAGAATCCAGGGTAGAAAGTCAACTGTCTTCAGAATTCCCAATGCTTCTTGCTCTCCTATTGCTGTTGAGAAGTCTGGTCTTTCTCTCTCTGTAGAAACTTACAGGATCTTCTCTTTGTATATAATTGCCTAAAGGTATACCTTGACTTCAGTCTATGGAGCCATTTTAGACATCTTGTGGATACTTTTAATCTGACTGTCTATGAACTTCAATCCTGGGAAACTGTTTTGAATTATTCCATGTAGTTTATTTTTCTATTTCGTCTTTCTGGAACTCCTATTATTTGAATATCTGTCTTCATGTGTGAGAAGGTGAATTGGTGTATTTCTGTTGGTTAGCCACTCCATCTACGGTATTTTTTATGGTAGCACAAGCTGGGTAATACAGTGGTATTATATTATTTTATTTTTTAAAAATGATGGAGGCATGGATGGATGGATGGATGGACAGAGGATATAGCCTTACCAGCTGTGGTGAGGCTTTGGGAGGGAACGAGATCAGTTGCCTGTATTCAAGATAACATCTTTATCCGGGCTCTGTAAATGAATTTTTTATTGAGCCTGTGCACCTTGGGATATTGTTGGATTGTGTTTCCTATGTCATTTTTACACTCGACTACACTTTTTAAAATGAGTTTTATGAGGACTCTAGATCGAAGTAATTGCCTTGGGACTTAAAAATATATATTAAGAAAATGAATTTGACTTCACTTAAGCTGAAGTTGAAAATGGGAACTAAATTTTAGTGACTACCTGATGGGACAGACGCTACGAAGATGCATTATATTGGCATCCTGATTACCTGAAATGGTACTTAGGACATAGTAGGTGCTCAATAAAGGTTTTTAATAGAAAATTTGACTCCTAGTAAAAGAATAATTGGATAGTTACCAGATTAAGAAACAGATACAGGACAAGTCCCATTGATTTTTTTTTTTTTCAAGATTTTCTTTTTTTAGAAGAGTTTTAGATTCACAGCAAAACTGAGGGCAAGGTAGAAAGAGCTCCCATATACCCACTGCCCTCACACAGGCTTAGCCTACCCCAAGATATAACATCCATCCCAAGAGTGTGCACTTGTTACACTTGGCAAACCTAGACTGATAAATTGCAGTCACCCAGGTCCGTAGTCTACATGAGGTTTCACTCTCGATGTTGTAGAGTTTATGGGTTAGGACAAATGTATAATGACAAGTATTCATCATTATCATATACGGAATATGTTCCCTTCCCTAAAAGTTCTCCGTGCTCTGTTTGTTCATCCCCACCCCCAACCCTACCTCCATCCCTGCCTCCCCCATCCCCTGATTCTGGCAACCACCGATCATTTTTCTTTCTTTATATCGTTGCCTTTCCCAGAATGTCATAAAGCTGGAATTGTACAGGAGGTAGACTTGTCAGATCGACTTCTTCCACTTAGTCATATGCATTTAAGGTTTGTCCACATTTTTTCAGGGACTGATGGTCCATTTCTTATTAGCCCTGCATAATATCCATTGTCTGGATGGACCACAATTGGTTTATCCATTCACTACTGAAGAACATCAGAGATGGTTCCAAGTTTGGGCAGTTCTTCTTTTTTTTTTTTTTTAAAGATTTTATTGGGGAGAGCCAGAGGGATAGAAAGAATCTCAAGCAGACTCTGCCCTCAGCACTGAGCCCAATGTAGGGCTCGATCACAAGACCCTGGGATCATGACCTGAGCTGAAATCAAGTCAGAAGCCTAACCGACTAAGCCACTCAGGTGCCCCAACTTCTGGCAATTCTGAATAAAACTACTATACATATCTGTGTGAGGATTTTTGTGTGAACGTAAGTTTTCCACTTCTTTGGGTAAATAATAAAGAACATGATTGCCGGTCTGTAACATCAGAATATATTTAGTTTTGGGGCACCTGGCTGGCTCAGTGGGTTAAGCCTCTGCCTTCAGCTCAGGTTATGATCTCAGGGTCGTGGGATCGAGCCCCGTATCGGGCTCTCTGTTCAGTGGGGAGCCCACTTCCCCCTCTCTCCCTGCCTGCCTCTCTGCCTACTTGTGATCTCTTTCTGTCAAATAAATAAATAAAATCTTAAAAAAAAAAAAAGAATATATTTAGTTTTATAAGAAACAAACTATCTCCCAAACTGGCTGTACTATTTTTCATTTCCACCAGCAATGAAGGAGAGTTCCTGTTGTTCGACATTTTTCTGCATTTGGAGTTAGTTGTTTGGATTTGGGGCATTCCAATAGCTGCGAAGTAATATCTCATTGTTGTTTTAATTTGCATTTCCCTGATGACATATGATATGGAACATCTTTTCACAAGCTCATCTGACATTTGCGTATATTCTCTGGTGAGGTTTCTGCTAAGGTCCTTGCCCACTTTTTTAATTGGGCTTTTCTTTTTCTCATTGTTGAAATTTAAGAATTCTTCGTATATTTTGTGTAATAGTCCCTGATCAGACGTTCTTTGGCACATATTTTCTCTCAGTTGTGGCTTGTCTTGTCTTTCTCTTGACCTTGTCTTTCTCCGAGCAAGAGATTGTAATTTTAATGAAGTCCAACTCATCAATTATTTCTTATGGGGATCATGCCTTTGGTGTTGTATCTAAAAGTCATTGTTGTATCCAAGGTCATCAAAGTTTTCTCGTTTATCTTCTAGGAGTTTTGCATTGTTTATATAGGTCTATGATCCATCTGGAGTTAATTTTTGTGAAGGGTGTATGATGTGTGTCCACATTCTTTTTCTTCTTTTTTTCTTTTCTTTTCTTTCTTTCTTTTTTTTTTTTTTTTTTGCATATGGTCGTCCACTGATTCCAGAGCCTTTTGTTGAAGAGATGCTTTGCTTCATTGTGTTGCCTTGGCTCATTTGTCAAAGATCAGTTGACTACATTTATGGGGGTCTATTTCTGGACTCTCTGTTCTGTCCCATTGATCTATTTGTCTATTCTTTCAGCAATACTACACAGTCTTGATTACTGTAGCTTTATAGTAAGTCTTGATGCCAGGTAGTGTCAATCTTCCAAGTCTGTTCTTGTGTTTCAATATTGAATTAGCCTGAGCTTTTTGCCTCTCCATACGAACTTTAGAGTCAGTATGTTGATATGCACAGAATACCTTGCTGGGATTTTGACTGAGATTGCACTGCATTTATAGATCAAGTAGAGAAGTAGTCACATCCTGATTATATGGAGTTTCCTATCCATTAACCTGTCTGTCCGTTCATGTAGTTCCTTGATTTCATTCATTAGAATTTTGTAGTTTTCCCGTATAAATCTTGTACAATCTTTTTAAAGATTTTATTTATTTATTTGTTTGTTTGTTTATTTATTTATTTATTTATTTAAGAGAGAGAGTGTACATGGGCACATGAGTGGAGAGAGGGGCAGGAGAGGAAGAGGCAGAGAATCTCAAGCCTGATGAAGGGCTTGATTTCACGACCCTGAGATCAAGACCTGAGCTAAAACCAAGATTCAATGACTGAGCCACACAGGTACCCCTTAGATCTTGTATAATTTTTAAAATATTTATACCTAAGTATTTTATTTTTTGGGTCCTAGTATAAATAATATTGTGTTCTTAATTTCAAATCCCACTTGTTGCTGGTACATAGGAAAGCTATTGACTTTTGACTTTTGTATATTAACCCCATAAACTGCAACCTTGCTGTAATTGTTTACTAGTTTCGGATTTTTTTTTTTCAATTCTTCTGTGTTTTCTACATATATGATTATGTCATCTGTGAATGAAGATAGTTCAATTTATTCATTCTCGATCTTTATTTATCCCTTTGGGCTTTTTGTCCCTTCTTTCCTCTGACCACACCCAGCCCCCATCAACTTCTGGCCATAACATACAACAGGGCCTTTCGATGAACTCTTTTGCATTACTTCTAGGTTTGCTCTGGTTTTTGCGGAGACGTGGTACCGTCAAGTCTGAATAATTTTTATATCCCTTAGTGAGCTATCATTGCCCACTCATTAACAAAACTCTAGACAATATAGAAAAGCCAATATCTAGATACATTTGTTCTTTCTCGGTCCCTCCAATATGTCTTTCTCCTGGCTACTAGATGAAAGCAATTAGTTGAAGTTCTGAATATTTCATTTCCTGTGGAGAGTCAGATGGTCTAATTGTGTGAAATTGGGCAAGTTAGTCAACATATCTGAAGTTTGAGTTCCTTCTCTGTAAATATAGATGATTATATATGTCTTATAGGATGTTTGGAGGATTAATAAAAATAACATCTCAGAATATATTTTAAGAGTCAGTCCCCAGTAAGATCTTAATTAATTCTTCTGCAATTAATGATATATAAGGTTCTTTTCTTCTTAAATGTTTGACAAGGACCGTTATTCTGTGCCGTATCTCACGGAAAACAATTACTCTGTATTTCTTCTAGCTGCATTTGGGGAAAATATCAAGTGAGGTCTTCTTGTCACTGCACTAGGGGACACTTGGGCAGCAAGACCAAAAGAAATACAGAAGTCTAGACATGTTATTTGTTTTCTAAGGATGAGATCACCATGAAGGGATTAAGCCCATTGCACCTGGAAGCAATGGGAGAGAAGGATATTTTCATTCCATGTGTGTGTGTTTCTTGGTGGTAGTGATATTTCCATATGCCTAAGGAGGGGCAAAGTTTCTTTTGTTTAGTGAATTTGAAGATTTGAAGCCTATCTCTTTGACTTACTTCCAGGGAAAATGTAGGCTCTCAGGCTGCTGGATGTTCCCTTCCCCTGATATTCTCTGAGTACTCCCCTCTCTCCTTTGCTCCCTTCACCTGCCCATACTTTTGTAATGACCATTTGCTTCATACTTCTTCAATGTCTTGAGCACAGTAAGATGATCATGATGTGCTGATCATTATGTGTTTCTTTCATCATTTTCCTAATACTACAAAAGACAGTGTCTGACATTGAATATGTCACCAAAATATCAAGATGAAAGTTTATCGTTAGTTTTCAAATGAGTTGAAGGGCACATGCTTTTGTTTTATAAATAAATTTGTGATTTTCATTTCAATTTTGGTATATGTGCTGCCGAAGCGAGCACGATAAATTCATGATTTTCAATCTACACCCAGTCCATATATAAAAGCATATGGATAGCATAGGATTATTGTGATTGTTAAACCCACAAACAAATGCCTTCTCAACACCTAATACAGAACCTGAGGGGCACTGTTTGCTAAGCTATGAAGGATTTTTAAAAAATTTTTGTCTTGCATTGTCCTATATAATTATATACATAATTTGTTGTCCATGTGAAGAAAAGGACAGTGAGTTACATATAACTTCATAACTTAATAAAGTTATTTGGAAACCATTCTGAGAGCTTAGATACAGGCTGAGCCCCCATGTGGCCTTGAATTTTCCCTCACTGTGGATGCTGGGGTGACACAGAGCCAGAGAAGAACACGGGTGTTTGTACCAGCCTTTACTTGGATGCCGATGGCTTTGGTCATCTTTAGTATATGTCTTTAGCATTAGATTGAGGTAGTGAATTTCTGGTAGACCTGTTTAGAATAGTTTCCTTGGCATTGCCTGGATGTATTTGCGCGTGCTGATTCAAGTGTAATGGATGATGTCATATCCACCAATAGCAATACCATTCGTGCTATGAAACCGCAAATAACAATAGAATGAGTGACTTTTCCTAGATAAGAGGAGGATGGCCACATATGGTATACTGCAGATAGCAGAGCCCTGAATTCGACTCTGCATGACCACGGGAGAGCCGATTCATCTCTCCAGGTCATGGCATCTGCAACAGCGTGAGAACAATACCTGTCACAGAGGCTAACTTCCTGTCAAGCCCACTACCTCTTTCCTGTAAAGGCTTGGGGGTTCTACATGATTTTCAGAATGAAAACTGTGGGTGGGAAATCCATCTAAGATGCCCTGGTCTCCCCCAACAATGCAGTCCTCCAATAGTAGGTTATAGAGAATCCATATGATATTGTAATACTCCTCTTAATTCAGTACATGTGAAAGTCCTTCAGCCATGGAGTAATTTTTCCCTTTGAAAAGCCTTTTCATGATGCTACCTGATGAGAAACTCCAGAGCCTACCTGGCAATCACAGCTCTGTTCGACCTCAGGATGTCCGGACTCCGTTCTATTAGAATGCTGAGCTTGTCAACTGATTATAGTAAAGTCAATACATACTTATTAAGGAGTCACTTTTCTATTAAAGACAGTGATGACTTCAAAATACTGGAAGGCTGTCATATAAAAGAAAATGTAGTTGTGTTCTTTGTGACACCTAAGAGAAGAAGCACAAAGAGAGCTGCTTAGTAGTGGGTAAGTCACATGGTAAGGGTATAATGGGTAATCCCAGACTGGGGTTGCCCAAATAGAAGTGGGTGGAAAAGCCTCTACTTTTTTTTGTATACAGCAGTCCTCCAGTGGTCAGAAGGCTAAGCTAGGTGATTTCTGCAGTCTCCAGCACTGCCAAGTCTGAGGGATTCTGAAACAAGTGGTCTGCCTGGATCTAATGTGACATTGACTCTGATCATTGTATTCTCTAATTAAAATTTAAATTAAGCTCACCACATTAAGATAAAATCTGTGTTGAAAAGTAAAACAAAGAAGAGTATATAAATTCATTTTCTCCACTGCTTTATGAAAAAACACCTCTTGTGAGGTCAGAATTTCTAAACCACCCACAAGTTTCCCAATTTTCTGACTCTTGATTTCATTATCCCTTATCTGTGAAATAGGCATGACTATAATATATTCTCCTCAGGGTTGTTGTGAAGATCAAATGTCAAAGTCTTTGTCAGCTCCTGAAGGCAGTGATGATATACACTAAGGTGAATCATAATCCTCTTCATTAAATTATAAATGTCTGCAAAACTCAGATATGAATGTGAAAGGAAGTTTTAGGGTGATTTTGAAGAAAGAAATAACATCATATTGGTGAGTTATCGGATGAGAGAGTGTCAAGAGAGCTGGAAGAACTAAAGTTGATTCACATTCATGCTCCAAAGTCAAGAGTTTAAATGGCTATCGGATCACATGGAGTCTGGAATTTGATCATGAAGAGAGAGGAAGTAAGTCCGTGGAGAAGGGATGACTGACC
>CM052887.1:2124162-2170399 GCA_028534135.1 Potos flavus | reverse complement strand
TGGGATCAAGCCCCACATTGGGCTCCCCGCTCAGTGCAGAGTCTGCTTGTCCGTCTCCTCCTGCTCCTTCCCCACCTCTCTAAAAATAAATAAGTAAATAAGTAAGTAAATAAATAAATAAGCAAACAAAATCTTAAAAACAAAAAACAAAAAAACCTCAAAACTAGAGAGAGTCTCTGGCCAGCCCTAATTTGAAAATGATGTAATGGGTTTAGGAAGGCTGAAATGCATGGCTGTGTTTCAAAATACAAGATTCAGAAGACTTGTATCTTTTGAATGCAAAATCTGAGGCTGCGCTCTGACACAAAGAGGCCTGTCATGGTAAATTCTGTCCCTCTAACCTCACGGAACTGTACGCTGGAGACCGACGATCTTGTGGTCGGCTGCAAAGGTAACACCACACATCAGAGTAGAATCCTGTCCCTGGAGAAGCTGTGTGCCTGGGAACGGGAACATTGGAGGAGGCTCCAAAAGTGAGAAGAGAGATATTAGAAATTGTAAGGATTGCAGTATCTCTCACCACTTGATAAGTGAGAATGTTACAAAGATGAAGTATTTGGATTATCTTTTCACTCAGAATTAGACAGTGTTATGTATTGGTTGACACTTTATGTCTCTGCATGAGATAGGCCTTTGTCATTTGCCCTTGGAACTATCATGGTAGACCCATAATGGGTCTTCCAGTTTCCAGATTCTCCCGTCAGAACTGAAGACCATAATGCTCTGTGTAACAATTGAATCGTGTCACTTTCCTGGTTGAAAACATTAGATGGCTTCCTCTTGCTTTTAGATCAGCCAAACTTAGCGAAGCATGACCTCAAGAAGACGAAACAAGGCACAATGTTCATGATGCAAGCTTTTTGCTTCCTCAGGCTTACTCTCCCTTAATAAAACATGGTCTATGCTTCCATGTCTTGCCCATACAATTTCCTTGTCCCCTTTCTCCTCTCCTGGCTCAACTCAGTCCTGCTGACCCTTGGGGATTTATTTCTGATCTCATCGGCTCCAAGCAGCCCCCAGGCTGGTGTAGGTGTTCTGTGTTTTCTATGTATTTCGTGTGCCTTCCTGGAAATGATGGAACTTGCGTGGCTTGCCCTCTTTCTGTTTCTCCCACTTTGGAGGGAGATATTATTCTTGATGAAAAGAACACATCTTACTTATCAAAGTATTTCTAGCCTGGCATTTACAGATACTCAAGGAAGTTTATGCAATTTAATTAAATTCTAAATATGTAATAGTTCTCTTATTTGGCTTAAAGCTTGAGGATATAATTGAATTTGTTCTTCAATAGTTAAGAAAAAATCACCGGGTATCAGGCTGACTTAAGCATGCTGTAAATTACTAGGGATGGGGTGAACAAGGTGTGGTGGCCCAAGCTTGAGTCTGGGGAGTAAAAGAGGGGGGAAAAAGGAAGAGAGATTGTCAGACTTGGACAGTGAGTCATGGCCGAGTGAGCATGAGTGCTCTTGTACAAGAATCAGTCAGTAATTCGAGAAGTTTCTCGATTGTTCTCATCCGATATTAAAGTGAGTCTGTGTTAGTGAGGTAAGTGCAGAATACCCCCCAGTAATCTGATGTTAAGGATCCACTTGTGCCAGGGAAACCGAGGGTGCCTGACAAGGAATTCCTTCCAGGTTGTGTTGACTGGTCATGAAGGTGCCGGTCCCTACTGAGGGCAAGTCACCTAAATCACTCTCTGAAAAAAATAATTTTCATTTATAAAATTGGGGGATTTGGATTTGGTGATTCTTAAGTTCTCAAAGGATCCTCAGCTTTTCCGAGTGTGCATTCTAATTATGGATAAGTGCCATCAACCCTTGGCCATTATCACAAAGCGGTATAATTCGACCTCCTCTTTGCTTGATTATGAAGTACCATGATGCGGTAAGAAGATATGTCAGGCACAGTGCCCTCCAACTTATGCACATAGCCCAGTATAATCATCAGATTAACCGCACAAAAAGGCTATTTTCTTCATTTTACAGGTAACTGGGATCTAGAATGTAGAAATGAAGTATAAAGTTTTTCTAGCCACTTATCCTATAAAACTATCGGAGATGCTCGCTGGATAAAATTTTTATACGATTCAAAAATATACCCAAATCATGTTTTCAGAGACATTTACTTTCAAACAACCATGTTAAGAGCAATAACGTTGGTGTTAACTGTGTCAGTGGTCAGGGCTTCATTGGAAACTTGAGGTTGGCTGTTCCCTACCCCACCTTGGATGAACATTAGTGTAACGAGTCCTGCCTGGCCTGTCCGTGCTAGCCACGAACGTGACCTCTCTGGTCTCCCTTTCACCACCCATCTGTCTGTGATGGGTCTCAGTCTCAGATTTTCCATCTATGAAATAAAACGGTTCAATGAGATTGATCTTTAAGATTTCTTCCAGCAATTATATTAAGCTAACACATTTGCATTTTAATTATGGTTCAAACCCCCAGGCTGAACGTTCGTAAATCTATTCTGACTTGTCGATAGAGAATGTTCACTCATCTGCGATACCACATAGGAAAACCACATAGGATCTGGTACTTCCTTTTCGAAAGTCGTAACACAGACTTTGAAAAAAGCCACACGATTATACTCTTGTTCTGTGAATCCTAGAGTTAGAAACCATATTAAAAATCAACCCACTGAGTTGTTAGACATAATGAAGGTTAAATAATCCGCTTTTTAAAATACTAGCTAGCTGACAGCATCAAGATAAGAAGATTAGGCATGTCATAAAAGGATTCTAAAGTCAAAGGAACAGCAAACTAAGGCATGAGTGTTTTATTTTACTAAGTGTAGATTCCCTTCGGCCTCATCTTAGCTTTTCCTCTTTGTAACTGCCAGCTTTTATACTTGGGGAATTGTTTCTTCCTGGAAGAGTGTTGCTTTCGGGATGATTCTTGGCACCAAAGGGGGATTACAGAGCACCTTGCAGGGATCCTCACCGCCTGCTTCTTCAGGCTCTCATTACCTTCATCTCCAAAGAGAGATGACGCTTCCAAACTGATTCCCCTTTCTCCAACGTTGACCCATTTGAATCCACCATAAACAGTGACACAAAATTTGAGCATCTATATCGTGGTGGTGATAAAACCGTGTATCAGCACACGCATAGCCCCCGTGGCTCCCCATCGACCACAGACGTAGGGCTACCTTCCCAGGACTGGCATTCCAGCTCTGCGACTTGACCTGAGTCAAGTGTCCTCTTCTATCTCCAGACTCCTCTTGTTTTCCTTCCTTTTTTAAACAATATAGGCAACTCTAGTCATCCCCAAGTACACACTGCTGTTGACACATAACAATTGTGTCTCCATTTTATGGTGGGGCTGGTGGGCACTAGCTCCTGAGAGCTGATGACTGAAGTTCTCAGTTTTGCCATTGAGCTGTTAACATAGCCATCATAGAAAATTAAATGACATAAACTTACAGTTAAATCAATTGAAAGCAATAGTAAATGCTGATTCGTCACTTACGGCCTTCCAAGTATTTTGTCCACTTTACTATTCTCTACGCTCACCAAGTATCTGCGTGGTAGTGAAATCACATCGCCAGTTTTCAACCAGCCGACACAAAAAAATTGACAAAAGCTCTAAGTCAGAGTTGTTTTTTCCCTCAGAGAGACATTAAACATCTTTATTACTCTCCCTTTCATTTTCTTTCCTTTTCTCTATCCCTTTGCTTCCACTAGAATTTTTACTTGCTACAACTTTTTCCGACTTATTCCATCAAAATCCTTTATCTATTTATCGCCATAGTTTTTGGGGGTGCGGTTGCCTCACATACTTGAGTTCAGGTTCAATGAGGGCAGGTGCACCGTCTGACCTGTTTATTTATAACTCCCAGTGCCCAGCAGAAAGTCTTGCATGCAGTATGCTATAAGTTATATTTCTTAATAAATGGATACCCTAGGGACTCCTGGGGGGCTCAGTCGGTTAAGCGTCTGACTTCAGCTCAGGTCATAATCCCAGGGTCCTGGGATCCAGCCCAGAGTAGGACTCCCTGCTCAGCAGGGAGTCTGCTTCTCCCTCTCCCTCTGCCCACCCCCATACTTGTGCTCTCACTCTCTCTCCAAAGAATAAAATTTTTTAAAAATCTGTAAAAAAAGATGAGTAAATGAATACCCAAGACTTGACTATCCTAAAACGTAGAAGAAACTCATTCTTCATACTCGCTTTTCGTCAAAATAACTACCCAAATGTATTTTCCCTTGAAAGCCCGGGTCAAAGCTCCCCATCCTTTCTCATCTTTAGCAACTTTTCTAATTTCATGCTATCATCAATGGTTCTTAAGCATATTTTTTAAAACTTGTTTTTTAATCTTGTCTCAGATGCATGGTTCATTCTAGAGTTTGAGGGGCTGAGAATGAAGCTATGTGGGCTGCTGAAACAGGAAAACTATGGTTGACAGATATAGTGTGTTAATTATAGGAAGAGTGGAGTGATGTCAAGAGAAATCCTTATCTAACTTCAGGGCACTGGTTCCATTGACCCTGTGTGGGGGCATTACAATTTGTAACAGGTTCTGTATTTTGGCAGGATATCTGATCTTTCACGAGAAAAATTAATCATCTTAAGATAAAGGTTCTGCTGAAAATTTTATTGACAAAATCTATTATTAATAAAGGATAGCCTGTGGCTGTATTTTCAACTTAGTAAGAGTAGAATATTTATTTTCCTCTCATTTTCTCCCATTACAAATTAGTACATGAAAATTGGTGGCAAATCAAGAAATTATAAATAAGAAAACCATTATTACTTATAATCCAAACATCCCAAGGGAACCCATGGTAAAATCTAAGTATTTGATTTTTTTTTTTTTTTTACATATTTAGGATTATTTAGAATTTACAATTCTGATCACAACTGGTTTGGATCATAAGCATTTTTCTTTATCATAAAGAAATATTTTAAGGCTATTTAAGAGAAATGATAGCATGTCAGATAGATATAGTAGACTTTCCTAAAAAATTTCTGATTTTTAGGTGGTCTCCTAAGACTTCATCACTATAAATAATACAATGAACATCTTTCAACATGAATCAATGACTGCATGTCAAATTTTTTATTAGACATTTCAAAGAATTGCTTAGGTAAATCAAATATGATTATAACTTTTCATTTATATTTTCACATTTCTTTTCAGAAATTTTGTGCCACTTCACATAGATATCTCCATGATCTCATAATAACTTTAAAACAAGTTGGATAATTTTTAGACAAAATGGCACCGTGTAGTTTTTCCTCAGTTACACGTATTTTAATTCTACTTATGAGCCCTATTGCACCCATTTTTCCAATATTATTTGGTCAGATCTGTCAACATTTTCTTTTGCAATTTTCTTCACAGATTTTGTAATAATTATCTCTTTTAAAGAACAGTTTCAGGTTTATAGAAAAGTGGAAAAGATAGCAAATAGTTCACATATAACCTACACCTAGTACCCATCATTATTAATATCTTACATTGACTCCCATTTCTCAGAATCAATGAATCAATATCGATATGAGGAGCTAATGCCAATACTTTATTCAGGTTGCCTTAGTTTTTACCTAACATCCTTTTTCTGTTCTGAGGTCTCATCCAGGACACCATTTACATTTATTTCCCTGGTCTCCTTGGGCTCCTCTTGACTGCGACCATTTCTAAGACTTTAAAAAAGTTTTTTAAAATTATTTTTGATAATTATAATACTTTCAAGAAATACCACTCGGGTACGTTTTAGAGTCCACCAAATGGACTTGTCTAGTGTGTTTCTCCCGATTACACTGGGGCTACTGCTTTTATGGGGAAGATAATAGAGGTCAAGCACAATTCTCGTCACATCATGTTAAGGGGACATGCTATCAGCATGACCCAAAGTCGATGAGATGGTGTTGGCCAGCTTTCTTTGCTGCAAAGTTATCATTTCCCCTTCTTCATGCTATAACCTTTGGAAGGAAGCCACTCTCTGTAGTTCACACTTAGAGAGCCAGGGTTCACCTCCACTTCCTGAAGGTTGGAATCATTTGCATGGGAGATTTGTCTGTTGTCCCCCATTATTTATGCATTCAATTACTGATTGATAGTAATACGGGCCTGAGATATTTACTTTATACTTCGTGTTATAATCCAGTGCTACTTTATTTGGTGGTTCAATTCGTTCCGGTTTTGGCTGTTGGGAGCACTCTTTCAATTGCCTCCGGGGCCACTATAAATATATCCTCTCGATGATTCCTTTTTTTTTTTTTTTAACACTTTCTATCCCTTAGCATTTCAGATGCTCCTGCTCATTTTCTCTATTTTCTACCCCAGTTCTAGAATCCACAATTCTGCAAGGAATTTTTATTGGACAATGGCATTAGAATCCAAGATATGGGTGCCCTGAGTGGTCCTTACTACTGGAACAAAGTCCTTCCCAAGCTCTCAGCTGACGGCAACCAACACAGAACTATCAATATTTCTGTGTGTAATCAGCTGTGTTCCTACAGATGTCTCCAACTCCTATCCATTGCCACATGGGTCATTCTGCACCCCCTGCCCTTGCTTACCTATATCACCTGGCTCCACTCATTGGCCATCTTTAACTTAACCTTTTCAGCTCCATTATACAAGGCTAACGGCATCGGAATTGTTAACCAATACTCTGTGGGGAATAATTTTATCAACTAGGTTACAGTGCTTCGTGCAGTCCCTTTTCATAGTTGGTCTTATAGATTCCAGTCATTTCCAGAGTTTCCTAGTTCAGCGCCTCTCCCCTGCACCTCCCCCCCATCAATGAGGTTATTTAATACATCTGTGAAATGGTTATATTATTTTGCAAACTCTACATTACCTCCTCAGTCACGTAACCCCTCTAAATGTTGTTGTTGGTTTTTTTTTAAGATTTATTTATTCACTTTAGAAAGAAAGAGAGAGAATGAGCAAGAAGGGGGAGTGGCAGAGGGAGAGAAAGAATCTAAGCAGACTCCCTGCTGAGTGTGGAGCCTGATGCAGGACTCAGTCCCAGGACCCTGAGATCACGACCTGAGCTGAAGCCAAGAGTCAGACCTTAACCGACTGAGCCACCCAGGCACCGCCCCCCGCCAAATGCCATACACACACACACACACACACACACACACACACACACACACACATCATGTTTTACTTTTCTTCTTCTCAAGTTCTAAGGGTTTTGATAATACATAGTGCCTTGTGTCCAGCATTACAGTATAATGTGGAATCATTTCACCTAATTACACACCCCCTGTGCTTCTCCTATTATCCATGACCTGAGCCTAAGTTAGATGCTTACCCAACTGAGCCACCCAGATGCTCCTCTAAAAAAATTTTTTTTTTAGGGGCGCCTGGGTGGCTCAGTGGGTTAAAGCCTCTGCCTTCGACTCAGGTCATGATCTCAGGGTCCTGGGATCGAGCCCCACGTCGAGCTCTCTGCTCAGCGGGGAGCCTGCTTCTCTGCCTACTTGTGATCGCTCTCTCTCTGTCAAATAAATAAATAAAATCTCTAAAAAAAAAAATGTTAATAAAAAAATTAAAAAAAATAAAAAAATAAAAAAAATTTTTTTTTTTAAATGCGCTTGGTGCTATCTGCCAAATAGCTTGCTGTGATTTTGATTGGGGTTCCCTGGCAGATTTATATCACATCGGGAAGTGCTGATATCTTAGCAATATTGAGTCTTCTGATCCAAGCACACGAAATCTCTTCATTTACATAGATTTTCCTTAATTCTTTTCACCACTGTTTTCCAGTTTTACACAAAAAGATACTACACATATTTGAGGTTTATGCCTAAGTTTTTCCTTTTTGCATACTATCGTAAATTATATTGTGTTTTGTTTAATTTTAAATTCTAATTATCCACGTCTGAGTATCTGAGAAAGCAACTGGCTTTTGTATATTGACCTTCTAGACTGTGTCCTGCACTTGCTTATTAGTTCCATTAATTTCTACTGTAATTTTTATTTCATTTCTTGCGCTTGTTTCACACTTAATTTGCTCTTTTTTAAAAAATCTATTTTCCTAACGTGGAAAAGGAGGCTATAATTTTTGCTGTTTCTTCTTGTCTAACACATGCATTTAATGTTATAAATCTCCCTTTATGCAGCTTTTGCTGTATCCCACAAATCTTGATAAATTGTATTTTCATTTAGCTGAAAATATGCTTTAATTTCTCTTGTGACTTCTTCTTTGACCCATTACTTATTTAGAAGTGAGCTCTTTCATCCCCGACTGCCAGGGGATTTTGCTGGTCTCTTCTGTTGTAGATTTCAGGTTTAATTCCATTGTGGTCTGAGGACATGCTTTGTAAGGTTCCTATATTTTCAGACATATCAAGATGTGTTTTTATGGCCAAGATGTGGTCTGTCTTGGTGCATGGTTTGCACGGGATTGAAAAGAAGGTGTACCATTTTCACGAAGTGTTCCATAAATGTCAATTTGATCAGGTCATAGGATAATGCTGTTCAGGTCATCCACACACCTACTGATTTTCTGTCTACTTGATGCATCAATTACTAAAATGGGCTGTTAGGTCTCCGAATGTAACAGTGAATTTGTCTATTTCTCCTTTTAGTTCCATCAGTTTTCTGTTGTGCCTTCTTATACTCTTTTGTCAGGATTGTCTTTTCAGAGGAGTGATTCCATTGTCACGATGCAACATCCTTCTTCATCCGTGATTACCCCTCTCGTGCTGAGGTTTGCTTTGTCTGAAATTGCTACGGCTCCTCCCCTTTCTCATGATTACTATTAACGGGTATGTCATTCTCCATGATGTTACTTTTACCCTAGTTGTATATTTATATTTAAAGTGGGTTTCTTGTAGACTACATAGTTTTTCTTATTTATCCACTCTGACCTCCGTCTTCCAACTGGTCTATTCAGTCCATTCACATTTAAATGATTATTGATGCAGGTCAATTAATATCTGCTGTGTTTGTAACTGTTTTCTATCCATTGCAATGATTTTTTTTATTTTTATTTTCCCCTCTTTTCTTGTCTTTTTCAGAGTCATTTGAACATCTTCTAATTCCACTTTATATTTTTTCTTAGGTATCACTTATACTTCTTAAGAATGTGTTGGCTCAGTTGGTTAAGCAACTGCCTTTGGCTCAGGTCATGATCCTGGAGTCCTGGGATCGAGTCTTGCATCATCGGGTTCCCTGCTCAGCGGGGAGTCTGCTTCTCCCTCTGACCTTTTCCCTCTTATTCTCTCTCTCTCTCAAATAAATAAATAAAAAATCTTAAAAAAAGAAAAGAAAAAATAAAATAAAAAAAAAAGAATGTGTTCAGTGTGTGCTCTGGAGTTTTCAATATCCACTTTTAACCAATCTATGACCACCTTCAAATAACTGAATAACTGATTCAGGCCAGTGCAGATAGCTGTGATAAAATATTCCCCATTCCTGTCTTCCAACCCTTCTGACACTGCTGTCGTTCATTTCACTTATTTATATGCTATCATCAGACAATACAGTACGATTTTATTGTTACTGTTTTTTAATTATAATAGAGGACACACTCTAGCAATAAAAGATAATTTTTAAATGCCCTGCTTCAGGCACATTTTTAAGCTTAACTAGAAATGTTCAATCATATGAAAATGTAGAGAGAATTATAATATGTCTTTTAGATCAATGAAGAGTAACAAAAATTGAAGATTTTATTTCACCTTCATTTAGGTCATGGTCATGTGTCTGAATTTCTGACCATATCATTTTCCTATGCCTGTAGAAATTCTCCCAACATTCCTTGAAAGGCAAGTTTGTTGTTGATGAATTAGTTCAGTGTTTGTTTGTCTGTGATTTCAGGAAATTTGCAGAGTTGTGCAACCATCACCACAAAGCTATATTTTCACCATATTTTCATCCTCCCCAAAGATACTCCTTGCGTCTGCCTATAGTGAATTCCCATCCTGTATCCATGTCCAGGGAACTACTGCTCTGCTTTCTCTCTCCCTTAGTTTGTCTTTCCTTTTCACTGATTTTTATGTATTCAGAATACTTCCTCATCTAAAAATCAGAGTCTTAGAGTTTTCCAAGATTTTAAAATATAATTTAATTTTTTCTTCAAAATCCTTAATTCACTATTTTTTTTCTTGTTATAGAGGTTAGCGAAGATGCAAAACAGTTTCAGACCAGACTTAATAAATACTAATTTGTAAATTAAAGATGTGCTTCTCCTTAAGCATGAGAAATTCTCATGTTACATATTATTTTTTCTGTCATTCTTATAATATAATGAACAGGTTAAGGTGATGTGGATGCAAATTTTTTTCTTAAATAGTTAAACAGTTCCTCAACATCATTTATTAAATAATCCAGGAAGACTTCATGTTATACCACGGTGTGGTATAATGAAATAACCTAAAAAAAAAAGTGAGTGAACTCTTCTATAAATGGCGGTCAGCTATCCATCTTCCCTAGGGAGATCTTCACCATCTCTTTCTTCAATGTTTCCATAGTTTGTGTTTACTTATTCATTTCTTATCCATGTATTCATCACTGTTTTACTGTTGACTGAGAAGTATGAACGAGGCAAGGAGCAAAACCTGACTGACCTCTATTTTCCTTTTTTGTATATATTCCCCAACCTCCATACTCTAGTGGGACCCTGGAAGCTGAATATTGAGCCCAAACTGAGTCGCCGAATCAACTATGGAGCAGGGCAAAGAAGCGAGTTCTTTTCTGGAGCCCAGGCATCCCGGAAATTGGGGACAGAACTGGGTAGAAGTCTGGCCCAAGGGAAAAGAAAATTGTGTGAGTTAATATTTAAACAATATCCCTGACAAGTGGTGCTTGTAAAGACGAAAGGAAAGGCTGCTGGTGAATGCAGCTAGACAGAAAGTTGGTAAGAGCTGAAACCCTGACAAGGAGGCGGACAGGTTCTCAAGGTGGAGAATAATGGTGTGTGCGTTGTCATTTATGACCCATGGACAGATTGACTTGTTGGCTAGGCTACAATTTTCAAGTTTAATTGGCTTGCCACTACAGTTCCTCTGGAATCCCTTTCTGTCTTTACCTTGTGAGTGTTTGTTGGTTTGTTCATAAAAATAATAAGTAAACACAGGGCAAAAAAAATCAAACAACAAAAACGACCTCAGAAAGGTAGTACATCAAAAAGGAAAATCTCTCCATTTACTTTCAGATCCACTATTCAGAAGCAAATGTTTTCTTTTCTTTCCTTTTTCTTTCTTTTTCTTTCTTCCTTCCCTCCTTTCTTTCTTTCTTTCTTTTTTTTTTTTGCTAGTTGAACAAGGTTTATTGACACAGATTATTCTTAACATCACAAGTGGAAATCCAAGTATTATGTATCTCTTTCTACATTTATCAAATGTAGAGATTATCAACTTACTCCTTGTTAATGAATGATAAATCTATTTTATTGACTCATAACATGACAGCAGCTGCCTGAATTATGTTTTATAAACAAATGCAAGTTTTCATATTTAATTTTAATTTTTATTATTATCTATAACTCACATAGAGTTGTATGTAAGACCTGTAAGTTGGGCATACTGAATAAGTATACAGTAGGTGTCCATGCAATGCAGGCAAGAAAGTACACACTGGCAGCTCTCCAGAAGCCTCCCATACTCCACTGTGCTGAGACCTCCCTCCACCCTGACACCAGCGGTAGCAACTCTCCAGAATTTGGTGATAATTATGTACTTCATTTTCTGTATCATTTTAATGACAGATATGCAGACTTGTCCCAATTTAAATTAGATTAGCCTCTTTGATCCCTTATTGAAAAACTCTCCAAGATACAATATCATTTCATGCATACATATTAATTTGTGCTTCTAAAAATGTAAGCATTTCTTAATAACCATAATGCCATTGGTATTGTCCTATACTATATTTAAATTTCACTGATTTCTCAAAAACGGCTTTTTCTGTTGTTGGTTGGTTGGTTAGAATAAGAATAAAAAGAGTCCACACATTATATTTCATTATTATGTTAAGAGTAATCCAGTGAGTTCATTTAGTGACAGCATAGTCCTGCCATTGACAAATGTCCCATCTAATCTAACGTTGGCATCTGTTTCTGATGATTGCCTACATCCATTACCTTAGAGCTTACAAAATGGTGATTTTTCTGAAGCTTTCCTTCTTTCCAGTTTATTAATTGGAATGCTTCTGCAGAAAGAAATTTCCCCTTATTAACTAGGCCTTAGATCACCCAGAATTGTAGCTCTTACCTGAAATAGTAAAACCAATGCTCAATCTTACCTTTGAGTCCAATTTTGTGGGAGAGAGTGGGGGCCTAAGTTGCTTCTAATTAGATCTGTGTTTGTTATTCATTTCTCAAAATAATCCCAAGGCACTTCTTAAAATAGCAAGTACTTGTAGTCTCCCATAGCTTCTGAGGGCGGGGTGTACGGAGGAGCCTCACTGGAGATCTTGCCTTGGGATCCATGAGGTGGCATCAAGTGGTGCGCCATGGTTGCGGCCACGTTCCATGCCATGTGGACCTCTCTGGAGGGTTCCTCACAGCATGGCGGCTACTTTCCCCAGAAAGGAATCCAAAGAGCAAGGAAGACGGAAACCACTGTGCCAATTATGACCTAGTCTCTTCTGCTTTATGTTATGCACTGGGTCCAGGCAACACTCATGAGGAAGAGAAGCAGGCCCCCCTCTCTTGAAGGAGGAGTATCAGAGAACCTGCCCGCACATTTCCAAACCACTGCAGCGTCCACTGGTGACGCCCAACTAGTTTTCTTCCTTTCTTTTCCTATCCATCCTTCCCTTGCCCCCGTCCTTTTTTTCTTCTTCATTTAATATCATATTATACTTCTCACTGTGTACATATAGTGTTTTTCAAGGGTTTTCATTATTATTCCTATTTTTATGCTCAAAATGTCCCTTCTCCATCCCAGTGGGGCCCTTTCTATTGAGTCCTGTGTTCCTTCTGCATGACCTTGTTCTAATAAATAAATATTCTAATAAATACATCCCTTGTTTTCTGGCCCAGCACAGCAACCTCAGTTCATCTCATTTAATTCTTGCACCAGACGTGGAATCGACCAGGCCTAGCAGGCACTCTGGTACTTTCTGGTTGAGGAAATGGTATTTAAAGGCCATTAACTCTAGTGTTAGGTGGGATTTGGGCCAATGAATCATCATGGCTTCCATACATTCTTAGTGGAAAGAACTAGAATGTATGTATTTCATTTTATTTATTTTTTAAAAGGTTTTATTTATTTATTTATTTTAGAGAGAAAGAAAGAAGGAGAGAGAGATCGTGAGCTTGTTAGCTGGGGGAGGAACAGAGGGGAAGGGAGAAGGACAAGCAGACTCCACACTGAGCGTGAGCCTGATGCAGAGCTCAGTCTCATGACCCTGAAATCATGACCTGAGCTGAAATCAAGAATCAGATGCCCAACTGACTAAGTTCCACAAGTGCTCCAATGTTTTGTTTTGTTTTGTTTGTTTTTTTAATTTTTTTTAAAGTAAACTCCATGCTGGATGTGGACCCCATTGTGGGGCTTGAACTCATGACCCTGAGATCAAGACCTGAACTGAAATGTAGAGTCAGATGCTTAACCAACTGAGTCACCCAAGTGCCACTAGAAAATATGTATTTTAAAAGAAAAAACATGACTCTACTCTTTTTAATACAAATTTTACAAATATAGGTTTTACTTACTTTCATTGCTTTTATAGTGTTTTCCCTTTTCTCTTACACTAAAAATATTAATTCCTGACAATAATAGCATATTAATTATTTGCATTTTCTACCACATAGTTTAGCTTTAAATTAAAGATACTAATATTACCAATAAATCTATTAATTGAAGCTGAGGATTTCTTTGCTGCCTTCGACTATATTCCACCAAGTATAGATAGTCAAATATTGTTTTCTTTCTTTCTTGAACTGTTATCTTCATGAGTCATCACACCAATATAGAGTTAGATTATTAGTTTCTAGTATTTAATACAGGGATTTAGAAGTGCTGACCATGTATAACTTTTGACTCCCCAAAACTTAACTACTAACAGCCTAATGTTGTCTTACCAATAATGCACATGGTCAACACATACTTTGTATTTATATGTATCACATACTCTATTCTTCTAATAATGTAAGCTAGAGAAAAGAAAATGTTTTTAAGATAATCATAAGGAAGAGAAAATACATTCACAATTATATCTCAACAAAAATCCACATATAAGTGGACTTGTGTAATTCAAACCCATGTTATTCAAGGCTCCAAGGTCAATGATAACTTTTTCTTAGATTTTACTTTCCTAATATGTAAAAGTAAATTAAAGGATTTTGAAGTCGATACTATTTAGCAAAATATTTTCAGAAAAGTCTCAATTCCATCTCTGTCTTTTTCACCTTCTTCCTTCCCAAACTCTATTCATTGTTTTCTACATGATACCTCCAGATTTTCTTATGAAAGTGTGTAGTCTTCTCTGTCCTTCCCCGATCCCCTTACCTTTTCTCCCCTCCAGAGTTGCAAAAGGTATGCTATAAACAGACTTCTGCTTTTTTTCATGTACTAAAATCTTCTAGGGATCAATTCTGATCAGAGATCCTTCGTATCCTTCTTTCGGATGCATAATATAGCCGGGTATGGATCTATTTATACAGCTAATGCCATATTTATGGACATTTGATGCGCTTTCAATTTTTGCTGTTAGAAATAAAATCACAATGGAAATGATTACTTTTGGCCAGAATGCATTGTTATAAGGAGTAATACTGATAAACTAAGAGGGAAATACATATGCCATTTTTTTCAGATATTTCCAGATATTTCTGATTTTTTCTCCAAAGAGTATAATTTTACATTCCTACCAGGAATATATTATAGTCCCATTTTATGTACAGCCAAAGTGCATGTTGCCACAATTTTGCATTTCTGCCAGCTGATAGATGAAAAATATTATCTCAAAGTAATTTTAATTTTAATTTTTCCTGCAACAACTGAATTTGAAAAATATTCCACATTTAAAGGCAATGTTTTTAACTTTTAGTTTTTGAAATTACTTTAGACGTACAGAAGACTGCAAGAAGAGTATGGGGGAGTTAAAACACACCCTCATCCCGCTTCCCTTAATGTTAACATCTTACAGGATCATGGTTAACTATCAAAACTAAGATGTTAGTATACAGTACTAATAAATAAATGAGGTTTTGTTTGTATGTCATGGTTTTTTCCACTGAAGTCCTTATTCTGCTCCAGGATCCCACCCAGGACCCATACTATCTTGTCTTTGCATCTCAAATCTCTCTCCAGTAGGACACCATTTTCAGCCCACCTTCATTTGTCATGACTTTGATACGTTCAAGCATACCGGTCAAGTATGTTGTCAAATACTCCTAATTTGAATTTGTCTGATGTAGTCTCATAATTGCACCTGGATTATACATTTGGGGTAGAAGATGACAGAAGTAAAGTGCCCTTCTTACCAAGGGACACCATCTCAACATGGCGCCTTGGGTAAGGTGGTGTCTTCGGATGTCTCTACTGCGAAGATCCTGTTTCTACCTATCACTACTCTATTGACTAAAAGTGGTTCCCTAGGACTTCAGCTTCATGTTCTCATGCTAGCCTCCTCATCCTTTAGCAATTCCTCGGTCATTTTAATCAAGTCTTCTTAATGGCTTATCTGACATTCAGAAGCATCTCTCCCGGCAAGCAAATTACAAGTCTTGTTTGTTTCCCTCTGAGGATGCCCATCTTTCTCCAAATTTTGAGTTGGAAGTCTGCCCTGCTACCTGAGTTCTCCAATGACCTCAAGAGACATTTGTTACTTTACAGTTTTCTAGTTTATTTTCTCGTAAGGGCGGAGTTGATGCTTACTCCAACGCTATGCGTTCCAGAAATCACACCTAACAAACGCAATTTCATTTTTGTTTCTTCCTCTAAGAACTGTGTTCAGAATGTTTGCCCAAGTCATTGGGCTGTCTTTCTCGAACCAAACCTACTTGGTTGTAATATGATGCATTTTTATTTATTATTGGATTTTGTTTGATGACCTTTTACTTAAGAATTTTTATACTGATGCTTGAAAGTGAGATTTGTTTAAGCTTCATTTCTGGGCAATGTTTACAAGTTTTCATGTTAATGTTATACTCCAACAAACAGTTTAAAAGGTTTTTATTTTTCTTCTGTGGTTTTGAACAGTTTTTGTAGGAGTGGAATTATACACCCTTTAAAATAATTGGGAGGAAGATCATTAAACTTTTTTTATAATTTTTTCCCATGAAAATTTGATTTTTTGAGTTTCTGTCACCAATGTATTTAGTTTTGGTAAGTAGAGTAAATAATTAGTGAGTTTATTTTGGAGTAAATTCAAATGTGTGTTTAGTTTCTCTCTGTAGATGACGTATCTATTGCTTGATATTCTTACTCTGTGTTTCATGCATTCCTCTTCTGCCCCATTTCGTACATTCTGGTGTGTGATAGGGACTCTTCTATTGTGTTGATCTTCTCCAAGAAATAGATTAAGTGTTTACTCATTTATTAGTTATACTCTTCTGTTTCTAATTTATTATTTTCTGGCCTTATATAACATATAATTTATGCTATCTTATAGTATTTATGTTTGTATTTAATGAAAATTTCCTGAAATAGAGTTGGGAGGATATGTGGTGCTTATTCTTGGTCTCATCTCAACAGACAGGTATGCCACAATGGAAATTCAGAGCTGCTTGTAAAAAATGTATTTGAAAGCAATCACAGCTCCTATGTCAGGGGATTAGAAAGTGGATTGTCATTTTCATGCCTGGGTGCAAAGATTTTTAAAATTCCATTTCCAGAACTTAAAATGTCTGACATTTATTCATTTATTTATTGACTAAACATGTGTTGAACATTCATTATGTGAAATTCACTGTGAAAATGTTCAAGGAAACAGAGATAAATAACAGAGAGGAATTAACCTCAGAGAGTTTACCTTCTGGAAGAGATGGGCAGTTAGATACATAGGTGTGCACACGCACACACAAGTGTGCATGCACACATACACAGAGCTTCTGCCTCACGCTCTAATTACTTATAATACTGTGCGGTATAATCTATTAGAGAAGCAGGGCAAAAACTCTCGAGAACACAAGAAAAATCCAGGAAGTTTAAGTGGAAAAGGCAGAAGCATCTAAATAGAGATACAAATACTTGAACTGGATCATGAAGTTTTGTGGGAATTTTTCCAGTTCTAAAACGAGGAATTTCTAGCATGGAAAATTACGAGCACTTGTAAAATGGCGAACTTGATAATGAAAATGCTGAATGTAACTAATGTCGCTGAGCAAAGGGAAGACAGAAAGGGCAAGGGACAAGACCAGGATTGTTGTCAGAGAAAAGACTGTGATGACTCTCAAGGCTCATCTTTTTGTTTTGTTTTTTTTTACTTTTATTTATTTATTAGAGAGAGAGAAAGAGAGCATGCGTTGGGGGAGCGGCAGAGGCAGAGGGAGAAGCAGACCCTCTGCTGAGCAGGGAGTCTGATGCGGGGCTCGATCCGAGGACTCTGAGACCATGACCTGAGCCAAAGGCATAAGTCATGCAAAGATGCTTAACCTACTGAACCACCCAAGGGCTTCTCAAGGTTTCTTTTATAAATATACTTAAATTATACTGAAGGCTGGACCCAGGGTCTGGATTAGTCTCTGGCTCCTCTTTTCTTCTAATCCTTTCTTCCAATCTATCTTTGTTGATAGCATCCAGACAAAAGCCTGTTCTTTCCATGGTCTCTCCCTCCCAGGGCACAGATGGCGCCCCACTCCGTGTATATTTTCGTATATACTCTCCTTTTTCACCTGGCTGTATCTTCCCCATTTCTACAGCTGGAGTATTTCCCTGGAAGCCACATTACCTGCCAGCTCCCTGACAGTGTGGCTAGAATAGTGTGTTAAGAATTGCAAACCTGGGCGCCTGGGTGGCTCAGTGGGTTAAAGCCTCTGCCTTCGGCTCAGGTCATGATCTCAGGGTCCTGAGATCGAGCCCCGCATCGGGCTCTCTGCTCAGCAGGGAGCCTGCTTCCCCCTCTCTCTCTGCCTGTCTCTGCCTACTTGTGATCTCTCTCTCTCTGTCAAATAAATAAATAAAATCTTAAAAAAAAAAAAAAATTGCAAACCTGCAGCTCACCCATCCATGGAGTTTGCATGGTAACCAAAGGTAATTTTCTTGACTTAATGGAAAAATGATAATTTTATAAAAGCCCAGTGCCCTGCTGTGTCTGTAATCCCCTATTTGTAAATCATAGCTTTGGGGTTAAAAGCCCTTGGGAGTTCCCACATTTTGGCAATGGTGAAAATGTTGTGTTGAGCATGGGTACACAAATACCTGTTGGATTCCATTACCGAGTCCTTTCTGGGTACATACCCAGGGCTGGAACTGCTGGCTCGTGTTGTAATTCCATGTTAACTTTTGGAGGAAACGCCAAACTATTTCCCATGGTGGCTGCTGCACCATTTTGCATTCCAGCCAGCAATGGGGTTCCAATTTCCCTGCATTCTCACTAATACTTTTCTTTACCATTTTTTTTTTTTAATAATAACCAACCTAGCAGGTGTGAAATGATATCTCATTGTTGGTTCTATCTCGTCTTCCAAACTTGTCATCATCGGATGAGGACTTGGTGTTCTCTCTCTTCTCTTTCCCACCCATTTCTACCCCTTTTACAATCTCCTTCAGCCGTTGGTTGAAATATCATGGACGCGCTCATGTGTATCACTAGCCCCGACTTCCACTAAGCTCTAGGTTCATATATGGCATCGCGAAGTAGGTGCTTTTACTTGGATGTTCCATAGGCATGTCAACAATGAGATGTTCAAATGAGAAGCCACGTTCCAAGCACCCTGTCTCTTCTCACCTTTGAAACTGTTCCTTCCACAGACTTCCAATGTCTGTCAATGGCATCTCCATTCTACTAGTTTCACAGGCCCCAAACTCTGAATTATTCATCCTTTACTTTTCTCTCTTCCCTGCCCCCCTATATCCACCAGTAAATCCTATCGGTTCTACTTTCAAAATACATGCAGGACTTTTGCTTCCTCTCTGTTCGAATGCCATCTGCAGAGACAGGACTTTTCTGTATAAAATAGTCCACAATCGCCAAAACATGGAAGGAGCCAAGATGCCCTTCGACAGATGAATGGATAAAGAAGATGTGGTTCATATATACAATGGGATATTACTCGGCCATCAGAAAGGATGAATATCTACCATTTACATCAACGTGGATGGAACTGGAGGGGATTACGCTAAGTGAAATAAGTCAAGTAGAGAAAGACAATTTTCATATGGTTTCGCTAATATGTAAAACATAAAGAATAGCACAGAGGACCACAGGGGAAGGGAAGGAAAACTGAATGGCAGGTCATCAGAGAGGAGAAAAACCATGAGAGACTCTGGACTCTGGGAAACAAATTCAGGGTTGCAGAAGAGAAGGGAAGGGGGAATGGGGGATGGGGTGTTGGGCACAGGATGTGATGAGGACACAGGATATGATGAGCACTGGGTGTTATACAAAACTAATGAATCATTGAACATTATATCGAAAACTAATGATATACTATACGTTGGCTAATTTAATTTAAAAAAAAAAAGCAAATCTGGAAAAAAAAAAATAGCCCCTGACCCGGAATGCCTGGGGGGCTCAGTTGAATAATGTCTGACTCTTGATTTCTGCTCAGGTCATGATCTCAGGGTCGTGAGATTGAGCCCCAGTCGGCTCTGTGCTCAGCTCGAGTCTGCTTAAGATTCTCTCTCTCCTTCTCCCTCTGCCTCTCCTTCTGCTCACGCTCTCTCTCTAAAAAAAAAAAAAAAAGCCCCTGCCCCAGCACCCTCAATGCCCTTACCCTGCCGTATTCTTCATAGCAGTTGACATCACATATATTGTTTAAGTGGCATCCCCAAACCCTGCTGTAAGGACAAGACCTTGCTGGTCTATTTATTGATGATTCTCTGGTGCCTGGAACAGTGCTGATTCAATACTTGTGAAATGGATGATTGGAGAACAAATGGAAGACATGGTTTAAAAAAAAAAAGCACTTTGAGCTCTTTAATTGACACGAGCTGCCTCCCTCCTACCCCCCACCTCTGGTTGCATCCAGTGACCACCAACTTCTTACAAGGTTCAGTGGTTCAGGCAGATAGTCAATCTATTCCCAAAGCAGGTGTGTGTGTGTGTGTGTGTGTGTGTGTGTGTGTGTGTGTGTGTGTGTGTCGCTGAGCACTTACATCTGTGCTTTTGCTGGCAATAAGCCAGAAGCTTCGAGTGGCTGTTGAATCCTCTCCAGGCTCCTAGGAATGAAGGGTTTCCCTCCCAGAGTTTGCACACATGTTCCGTGCCTCTCCCTGGAAATCCTTAACTGCTACCCCAGACTTTTTCCAACTTGTGTCTTGCTTTGTGGTCCACATTCTAAAACTCCACCTGGGAGGGGGGGCGGAAACCATGGGGAGACTGCCTCCATTGCTGGGCATTTTAGTTTTAGTTTTAGTTTTCTCTATACTTTCAACTTTACTCTTCCCAAACTTGTCACTCTACCAGTTACATTGACTGCGTTTTTAGAAATTAATTTTCTTCATTTAGATTAAAGCTAGGCTACTGATTCTCTCTTTCTCCTTTATAGTATGTGCAAGTTTTTTAGTTTTCCATAAATTGCCTTGACATTATAGAATTTGGAACTTCCTTGTCATCCACACGTAGGTTCGGACGTCTGTGAATATCACGAAATTGGACGCAGGCATTTGCATTTATGAGAATATTTGTTTTATTGGGACTCATAATTTTAATCAGGTTCACAAAAGATCCCTGGTTTCAAAAACAATTAAGCACTGATCATTGAGAAAAATAAGCAAAAAGCCCAGACTTGATTGAAATCCCTTTTAGGGAAACTGTCATTTCTTTTAATTAAATCGTGACAATGAAGGGAAAGTCAGTGCTTGGGGACTGAGGACCATGGGGTCTTGCCTCTGAGAGCTGGACACCTCTTCATCAGGGAAGCAGCCCTCCCCCCGCCCCCGCTGCCTGTCCCTGCTCGGGTCCAAGTGTGAACACGTGTCTCCAGCTCCTGGTGACAGGCACAGCCGGACTGAGGAGAGACGAGGCGTCAAAAGGGGCAATAAAATGTGCTCGTGAGCAGACGGTGCCATCTAACTGAGTGATCCCGTGTAGGAACTATGCCCCCTCCCTTTCAGCACCATTGTACTGGTCCCCATTGTACTGGGTCCAGCATGGTCCCCACCGTGATGCGTTTGCCTGTTTTTGTGTCACTCAAGAGGACGTCAGGCATTTCCAGACACGCTGGTGTATGAA
The DNA here is from genome assembly GCA_028534135.1 of Potos flavus. Lineage (NCBI taxonomy): Eukaryota > Metazoa > Chordata > Mammalia > Carnivora > Procyonidae > Potos > Potos flavus. Next base: position 2,149,147 of record CM052887.1, on the reverse strand, counting down.
GTGGAAAGTGTAACGGGGGCTCTCTCAGGGGGCTGGGGTCTCTCTCTGCTGTCCAGGGCGTGTCTCCTCCGACGACTGACACCAGAGAGGCGCTGCCCTTACCCGTGTTTGTCCTTAGGGTCTTCATTGTCCCTCTCTGTCCCCTTGAATCTGCTCTCGATTTCTTTGCATCTCCTTGTAATGCTTTTCTTTACCAGTTTCTTTCTCCTCGTTCTAACAATCTGTGAAACTGCCTTCGGGCGGGATGCGTGCTTTGCTCTAGCTGCGAACCTGCTTCTGAAGCTGGGAGCCAAGCTTCTAGAACATACTGGGTCGGCCATGGGCACCTGCCCTGGGCAGGAAAACAGAAGCGTGCACGCCCAGAGGGCTCAGCACACACCACTTGAATCTCAGAAAAATCCATTGCTGCACAGGCTTCTCAGCTCTCTGACCTCCAGAGAGGTAGCAAGTAAATGTATCCGAGGGCCTTTGCTTGGTCAAGTGGGCTCCTGTTTGGCTCACTGATTACTTCTGCCGATAGCTGGAAATTCAGCCTAGCTTTTGGGTGTCCTGGCCAATTCACTTCAGCAGGCTGGATTAGTTTTCATCCATTCCCTTGTTCTCACACAACAAATACGTAAAACTATGACCTGTGCTGTGGTAGACCGTAGCTCTCCAAAAACCGGCCAAGATTCTTGGAGAGAATGGAGGAAGCTGAGAAAGAGGCAGGCAATTACATGAAGTACCAATGGGGGGCTGAGGAACACCTCCCACCTTCAACAGATCTTGTCTTGAGAGAGGACGTTTCAGGGAGCTGGGTGGTGTAGGGGAGGAATATAGGTCCTCCACCTGCACGAAGAGTCCAGGGAACCTTCTGGAAATCCAAGCAGAGGTTCATGAGGGGGACTTGGTGTTTCTGTGTTTTGGCGAACAGTGTGCATGACACATGAGATGGTGAGGGCTCCCAGAAGCGTCACTCTAGAGAACCCTTGGAGCTCCGCCTTTCAAGAGGCATGCCCCGTGTGTGCCGGACCCTCCAGACTGGGGAGGCAGACATTGATTGGTCTTCCCACGTTCTCCTCCTTTCCACACAACCCTGATATCTGAACGACATTTGGTAAAGTGTCACAGTCCCCATAAAGCCACAGAGTCAAGCAAAACAGACCATTCCAGAATGGCTTCAGTCTCTAAAACCCAAGGTATTCCCCTGTGTTCTTGTAATTGTAAACTAACCCCGGAGGAAAAATGGGGAGTATTTCCACTGTAATAACCACGGAGGAGAATTACTACAGTACATTTAAAAGTGAATATTAATATCAATATTACATTAGAGGCTGATTATTTATGGCGATTAAAATGAAATTAATTGCTCCAATTAAGTCTGGATTAGGTTGTTTAAAAATATAAATAAAATAAAATCAAACCAAACACAGAACTTCAGAGGCCCTACTGGTGGCCGGTAATTCCTTAAACCTGAACGAGTTCCGTTCAATTCCATTCAATCTGATGCAACTCAGACAACTCAAAAGCATTTTCTGGGCCTTTTGCCTCGTGCCAAGCCCCGCAGCACAGTGGATCCGCAGCGACCGCTGGGGTGTAGAGCCCACGCTGTCTCCACGCTGTAAAGCAGAAATATGTTCAGTGTGTTCACACGCAACGTGTTCAATGCGCCGGGGAACACAGGTGGGCATGACCAGCTTCACCTGGGGACAATGACTAACCCTTCACGCGGAGCTGCCCTTCACGGTGAGACATGAGGGTTGAGAAGGGTTTTTCCTGCAGAACAGGGAGCGATGGAAGGACATTCCAGACAAGTTTCTGAAGCATGAGGGCACCTCGTTTCATTATCTGGGTGGCCAGATTGCGGTGCTCATGGCATAGGTTGAGTTGGAGGAGGGCAGGGGATAAAATACAAAAGGCTGGGCTGAGAAAGGCAAGGTTTGCAGGGCGAATCTTGCCATAACATCCCACTAGAGTATACAACTTGGTAAATACTACAGCATCAACACAATGGACGTCATCCAAGTGGATTGACATCTGAACTCTTATCTCCAGTTATGGTGGTTTGGGGGGTCTTGTTCATGTACCTTTGCCCCCTTTGACCTTCATGCTATGAGCTCTAATCTCACAGAGGTCTCACTACTGGTCCGAAGCTAATGCTTTTGGTGGTGTATTGGGCAACTGGCGAGGGAGAAGGAAGAGAAGGATAATCAGAGTGGGCATTCCCAATCACAAATGGAGGATGATGCTAGGCTGAGGAAGATGGCAGTGACCAAGGCCGTGACGTCCCTGGAAGGGATTCCCATCTGGGGGAAGAGATTCAGAAAGAGACCAGAAAAGCAGCACCGTTGCACAATGAAAGATACGCAAAATACAGTCAAATCGATGGGTTTTTATTGAAGAGAGATAAAACAGGTAATAGAGATCACAACAGTTTCAGTTTGACCCGTCCAAATCTAGGAAACAACTCTAATAAAACTGGTTATTTGGTCTGTATTTTGTGATAACATGGCCTCATTTTCAGGCAATAAAAAATTTATTCATGGGATACAGATTGATTGATAATCACAAATATTGGGAATTCTGTTAGAATGGTTTCCAGGGTTCTCATCCATCCTACCATTTTGGTGACAGAGAGATAACTGGATGATTACAATCCAGTGATCGTATCCAATAATGTCATTCCGTGAGGTACATACAGAGAGTATGGACTGATTAATTCTAGCTCAGTTACGTTTCCCTGACTTCATACGAGTATGTTCCTGAAATTGCCAGAGCTAATCGCATTCCGATTTGCATGCAGTCCTTTGGCGCAAGCACTCTCCATGTTAATTTGTGATTTTATTATTGGATTTTCTTAAAGTTAGCAGCTTCTTCTATCACGGCTATTTTCCAGTTTATAAAACAATACAAAGCAAAAATTACTTCATGTGGACGGTATTTCAAGTTGAACCTTTTAAAAAAGGGATAATAAACGAACTCCAGATTTCTTGACACTGTCTTGCCCACCCGGTTCTCACACCTCTGTCTCTGCTGCAAATTTCTCCTAGACCGTATTCAGTCCCGTGCTGGCAGGAAGATCTAGGATTTCTTCCGAAACTGTCTGATCTTGCTCTAAGGCAGCTGTTTTGTTTCACCAATGCGTCCTGACTTATGAAAATGATACTGCAAACTTCATCAGCCTCAACATTTCAGATCCGCAGCAACATTCTTTGTATATGTTTCTATTGTAACAATTTCATGAAGCACTCATGATAGTGAAAGGTTGGTATAAATCAAAATGTTCTCTCAGCAAATCTGCCAAGCCAGGGACTTCTGTCTTACCCTCTCCTATTGCCGCATCTCTCTTTCCCTCCCTCCCTGCAACTGGGAAGGATTCTCTGCTTCAAAGGACTCACATGATTAGCTTGGGCTCATCCAGATAATCCAGGATAATCTCACTACTTTAGGTTCACCTTAATCTCATCTGTGAAGTTCTTTTGTCATGCCAGACAACACATTCACAGGTTCTGGGGATTAAAGAGTTGGATGCTTTGGGAGGGAGGCATTACTCTGCTTATTACAAAATGTAAATAAAAAAAAGAGCCACCCTTAACCCACCCCTGGGGAGCTTTCCTTGTCCTCCGATAGACGATGATAAGAAGCCATTACGCGGCTCTTATCTAGATCAAGTTTTCCTTCTGGAAACAAGCTGCTGTAAGGTTTCAAACACAGGTTCTGGGGCCAGAGTGCCTGAGCTGGAAACTCAGCATTTACTAGCTGTTGATCTTGAACATGTTACTTAAGTTCTCTGGGTTTCACTCTCCTCTATAATGGGAATAAAAACAGTGTCGGGGTAGAATGCAGAACTAAAAAAAAAAAGAAAAGAAAAGAAATTAACCTCAGCGAAGTATTTATACCAGCTTGGCACATAGAAATTCTTCTAAAATCATTGCCTATTATCTTATTCTCAACCCAGTGGCGCCTCTGGAAAATTCTAAGTATCTCAATGTAACTAGAATAGAGCAAGGGACATTCAAAGAGTGATAAATGAGCATGGAGTACTCAGAAGTCCCCAAAAAAGGAGACGTCTCCTGACTGCCTTGACTAAAATTTGCCCTTTATCATAAGGGCAGCAGGAAGGGGACACATTCTGTAGAATTTCCAGGCTGAGCATGGCATGGCTCTTTAGAAAAGAACCTGCTGGCTCAGATCTGGAAAAGGGAATTGGAAATAGGGAGTGAAAGTGAAAGCCAGGGGACCAGTTAAAAGGATTTTGCAAACCTGTCATCCTCACAGTTGATCATGGCCTAAATTAAGAGTCATGTGAACGGAAATATTTGGTGAGCCAAAGCCAACATCACTTGGGAATCAGGACGAATATGAAAGGAGGTTTTAGGATATTCCTAATGCCACATTAGTGAAGAGATGAGCTGTCCTGTGACATTAAACACATATACGGAAGTGCATGAGTGACTTTTGAAGTCAAGAACATCAATGCTGGAAACGATTAATTCATGGCGCTTCTAAGGCCATGAATTCTAAGACTCTTAGACAGCTGTCAGCATCTACACTAGGTAGAGTAATGGCCCCCAAATTGTCCACAACTAATCCATGGTGGATGTCAAGACATCACCTCACAGGACAAGAGGAATGCCGATGGAATTATGGACTATACATTGGGGGTGCCATTTTGGATTGCCTGTGCTTTCCTAAGCTACTCACCTGGGTACTTAAAAGAGGAAGAGGGGGTTGGAAGAGTAAATTGCAGATGTGTGACAGAAGAAGATACTGGAAGCATGAGAGGAATAAGCAACAGCCCGTGGGGGTCTGCTGGAAGCCACCTGCAGGGACACAGCCCCAGCACACCCTGCTGGAGACCCCGTGAGGCCCAAGACAGACCCCCAACCTACAGCACTGCAAGATAAAAGGTCTGTGCTTTGTGCCACTATCTTTGCAGTAACGCGTCATGGCAGCAATGGAAAACCACTCCAACATTTGAGATAAAGACTGAAGTTTGAGAGTCTTCTGACTGAAATGCAAATTAAACCCAGGGGACTTGTTTCTTGTCTGCAATTTAAGCATGTATAATTTAAAGCAGTTAGGTGACGATGCTGTGACATGTTTGTGTGTGAAATGACTAATCTACGAACTTAGGCTGATTTGCTAAAATTTAGATTGTGATAGTTAGGGATGAACAGCGGATGTTCAAAGACCTCTTGGTCGGCTTTATATCCCCAAAGCACTTCACATACTGCTACCTAGATCGTCAATGGAATGATGGTAGATAGGAATAATCTTTCGTGATTTAAATGAGTTTAAGGTATGTTCGAGATAAATAAGTATCATAGAGATACTTCTGTCTCTTATGTGAATGGTGAATAGAATATGATGTGCCCACCCCTCTACCTTCGGAGGAGGTACCTAGACATTTTTTTAAGATTTTATTTATTTATTTGAGAGAGAGAGAGCGAGTGGAAGGGAGATGGAGAAAGAATTTAAGCAGATCCTGCGCCGAGCGCAGAGTCTAACGACGTGTGGCTTGATCCCATGAAATCTTGACCTGAGCTGAAATCAAGAGTTGGACATTTAACAGACTGAGCCACCCAGATGCCCCAGTAGTCCCCTAGATCTTGAACTCAATTCGGTCCTGGATTCCCACTTAAAAATGATCTGTGTTGCCTTATTCACCTAAATGTTTGGCTGATACGGCAATAAAATATCATCGTACCCTCATCTGGGATTGAACCATTTATCTAAAGGCTTCCTAGAGAACCTTACTTGGGACAGAGAACAGAAATTCCAAGAAGCTAACAGGAGGAAGCTATGATTTGGGTCTGCGTGTGGGAAAAAATGCATGTTGGTAGGCTTGGCTGATTTAGATCTGTGTTTCCTTTATTTTAACATAAAATCTTGTAGCAAGATGGATGTGTGTATGTGTACGTGTGTGTGTGTGTGTGTGTGTGTGTGTGTGTGTGTTTGATCTTTAGTTTCTTCCAAGTACTGCACTGGAGGGAACCCATACCGATGAAAAGAATGTGACATGATCAACAATCAAAATGACTCCAGTCATTTTTCAACAGGAGTGGTGTCATCCCTTCAGGCTGTGTGAAGAGAAAGGGACTGAATTTAGAACACTAGTACATTAAAAGTCTGTTAAATCCAGGTGAGCAAAAGAAATAAGGGAAAATCTAATTATTCCATATACTACCGTGAGAATGGCATGAAGTAACATGAAAGTCAGGAAGATGCACTTTATTGGCATGCAGAAGTCATGACATTGCTTTAGAGGAATTATTTCATTGAGCTTAAACACAGCGAAGTTACTAGTATTGCCCTTTTGCAGAGCAAAGCTGAAGCTGAGAGAAGCATGTTTGAACCACACTTAAGGTCACGTGTGAGATAAGTTTCGGAGACTTTTTTTTAGTGGGGAGCAGAGGGAAATGGAGAGAGGGAGTCTCAAGCAGGCTCACACCCATCGCAGAGCCCAAAGCGGGGTTCCATCTCATAACCCTGAGATCATGCCCTGAGCTGAAATCAAGAGTCTGATGCTTAACTGACTGAGCCATGCAGGCATCTGACATTTTTAAACACAGGTAAAGAACATTCTGTAACAGCAGAAGGAAGTGCTCTTTTCTGCACAGATTGTGTATTCAAAAGGCACTCACTTCCTTCTCTGCCTGGTGCCACAGAGAAATTAGTCACTGGTGTGCGTAGGACCTGCCGGGGAAAATATGTTTCGTAATAACAGTTTTTGTTTTGTTTTGTTTTAAAGATTTTGTTTATTTGTCAGAGAGAGAGAGAGAGCAGGCAGGGGGAGCAGCAGGCAGAGGCAGAGGGAGCAGACTCCCCACAGAGCCAGGATCCTGATGCGGGGCTCGATCCCAGGACCCTGGGACCATGACCTGAGCCAAAGGCAGACACTGAACCGACTGAGCCACCCAGGCGTCCTGGTAGTAACAGTTTTATTGAAAGCCATGAAAGTTGCTCTTGCTGCAAATACTGCATCTGTTTATTATAGAAGAGTTAGCAACAGAAAGGTCCTTCCTTGCAGAGATGAATACAGCACATTCCGTTTTCGATGAGTTCAACTAACAGGGCAGAGGGCCACCCAGCGAGCTCCCTCACCTGAGCGTAGACGGACGTGTCAAGAGAACGTGAAAAGCATTGACACGGGCATGCCATCTCCCAAACCAAAATGCTAATCAATAAGTAAGTATTTGGGATCCTACCAAAAAGGAAATTAAGCTATTAAGCAGGATGCATAATGTAGGTTTTAGTGCATTTTTGCAAATTAAGGTGATAACCTTAATTTGGTCTTTCTGGACTTCCTGACTTGGATGCTGCCTCATTAGAAGAGACGCCATTAGAGAAAAGAAGGATGTGAGGGCAGAGCCCTGGAAAGAAACAATAAACAATTGTGTGGGTATAAGCATGCTCACAGAGAGGCTATCTTAGAAGCTACGGAAAAATCAGATCATTTTAAAAATATATGAAAAGCCCAAACTCTAAGTAATGTATAATATGTTGCAAATACATATTGACTTTGCAGGGCACCTGGGTGGCTCAGTTGTTAAGCATCTGCCTTCAGCTCAGGTCATGATCCCAGGGTCCTGGGATCGAGTCCCACATTGGGCTCCTTGCTCAGCGGGAAGCCTGCTTCTCCCGCTCCCACTCCCTTTGCTTGTGTTTTCTCTCTCTCTCAAGTAAATAAATAAAATCTTAAAAAAAAAAATTACATATTGGCTTTGCATTATTCTCATAGAAATAATGCTGTTGCTTATTGTCACTTTGTTTTGGCAAATATAGTATTGCTATTGGCATTTTAAAATACCAGGTTTTTTTTTTTTAATTCAGAGATGTTTTAGCTCATTTCTTACTAAACTTATTTACTCAACACATATTGGTACATACTGATTATTCAGCAGGATATGAAGAAGATATTCTGGCATGAAGCATAACCTTGCAAAAAACACAACACAACACAACAACAACAACAATTATTTAGGAGTATTTAGGACAGTGGAACTGTCTTGCATGATGTTATAAAGGTGGGTACGTGTCACAATGTGTTTGTAAAACCCATAGAATGTACAACACAAAGAGGGAATCCGAATGTAAACTGTGAACTTCAGTTAGTATTACCCTATCAAGGTTGGCTCATTGGTAACATTTGGTAACACATTGATAACATTTGTAGGACATTAAAGCAAGTGAGGATAGTGATGGGAGTACTTGAAAACTCTTTGTAATTTTCATTCAGTTTTCCATAAGCCAAAAAGTGTCCAAAGAATAAAATCTACTAATTTATTTTTGTAAAGATTTCATTTGTTTATTTGCGAGAGAGGGAGACAGAGAGGGAGAGGGATAAAGGGTAGAGAGAGAAAGATAGAGAGAGTCTTAAGCAGACTCCATGCTGAGCATGGAGCCTGATGTGGGGCTCTATCCCCTGCCCCGTGAGATCACGACCTGAGCCAAAAGCAAGACTCGGACACTTAATGGACTGAGCCCCCCCAGATGCTCCAGTCTACTAATTTTGGAGGTGATCATTCACATACCGTCATATGAACCTACATTGAAATTCTGTCTCGCGTCCTTATTCCAACTCCTCTATCCGACAAGTACCCCATCAACTAGCAGTCAGATCTTAGGTTATAGTCCAAACCCAGGATGCTCCGATTTGCCTGTGAAGCAATTCCACATATTAGGTTGAATTTACTCCACTTGGCTATAAGTTTACATCCTAAAAATTAGAGTCTAACTCATCTCAAAGCAAATATCGGATTCAAGAGCATGCAGCTGGAGATTTGATCCACGGTTCCAACGACAGAAGTAGTTTGTGTTGATTAGTATCTAAAGAAAATGAAAGCACAAGAAAAAAATGAAAGCATATGAAAGAGAGAATCATATTTACATGTCACAGGAAATACTCACACGAATGTAAATATGTAGGGAATGTATGGTGTGACCTTTATTAGATTTGACCTAGCATCATGACTCTTGTCAAGGAAGAGAGCATGGGGGTGCCTGGGTGGCTCAGTGGGTTAAAGCCTCTGCCTTCAGCTCAGGTCATGATCTCAGGGTTCTGGGATTGAGCCCTACATCGGGCTCTCTGCTCAGCAGGGAGCCTGCTTCCCTCTCTCTCTCTGCCTGCCTCCCTGCCTACCTGTGATCTCTCTCTCTCTGTCAAATAAATAAATAAAATCTTTAAAAAAAAAAGAAAAAGGAAGGGAGCATGGTATTTCACTGCAAAACCGATTCTGTTAAGGGCATCATTCTCAAGCTTTTTTGTGCCAAATTATCACCTTGGGGAGCTTGTTAAAAGGCTGATGGCCAGAGCTCCTGATTCCTTGTCTCTGATGGATCTCCGGAATCAGGATTTTAAGAAAACAAAAATCAAACCAGGCACTGTTGCAGCTCTTAAGCTGTGCTTTGAAAAACAAGGAAGATATTTTAAAAATTAGTACCTGGGCTCTCAGACCCTGGAGTGGCAGCCCCTGGAGAACTGTGTATTGATTCTTTTTCAATTCAATTAAATTGATTTCAGTTCAGCTCCACAAGTATGGTTCATGATGTGCTAAGATAAGCATTAGATTAGCATAGAAAGTGGTACAGCTTAAAGAAAAGAATTTTATCATTCTACACATCTAACACTTGACCAAAAATATATCCTTTTAGTTTCAAATGCAGTTTGCTTTGCTGTTAGGTTTTTTTGTTTTGTTTTGTTTTGTTTTGTTTCCTAAAAGTTCTAAAATAGCTTGGGGCTCACATTTTATAGAACTTTTCTCAGAAATGTTGATGCCGTGACTAATTGATTCGCTTAAAAGACTCTACATTTGTGTAAAGCCTAGCAGACCAAAGAATTTTTAAAAACTGTGTTATGAAACGAGATAATTTTTGTTCCCATATTGAGAATGTGAATTATTCATCTGTGATTGCTTAGCTACATACATTCAGCCAAATTTTTACAAGAAATGTCACATAGTGATAAGAGCTTATGCCAACCCCATGGATTAACGACGTGCTTCATTCCTTGCGCTGCACTAATTTGATGATCTCACCTTGCCATCATCCCCCTGACATCCCCTTCCCCCACTGAAAACAGAGATACTATAAACTCTTGAGAGTGCTAAGAGTCACTGGAAAGAAATGAAACCAACAATTCTTGAATAATAGTAATCGTGAACGTTAGACATTTTGTGTTACAATATATTTTAATCGGCACTGCAACACCATGAGTTGCCATCACTAGCTCCATATAAATGAACAAGCTAATATTTAAAAAAAATAAAATTAGAAGATCTTATGGGCTTTCCTCAACAATTCATGAACTGGGCGGCATCCAATCTAGCAGATAGAGAAGAGCTCCAAAAAGGTATACAAGGCAAGCGATTTTATAAGCAGAAGGGAGCAGGGACAACGAAGTTGTGTTAGGCAGAAAAGCAGACGGGTTGCCACAGGATTACCTATTACCTTCCTGTCAGGGTGGCAGAAGTCCATCAGGCGATTTCCTACAAATGCTGACCAAGCAATTCCTGATTCACTGGTTTAAGATTCCACTTCAGGGAAAGCCAAACCACAATTTAGGCAAGTCTGGTTTTGGTCATTTGGGACTTAGCATAACTGACTCCATTTTGTGCCTGTTGTCTTGGTTTCAATATTAATATTCAGAAAGCTTGAGGAAACTGCCTAAGGGTTCTTCAGCGTGATGGTTCTAGGCACACTGAATTAAATTTATGGGAGGGCATCAACACTAACAAAACACGGTTGGTAAAATCAAACTTCTTTCTTTGAGAGAGATGGCTGTAAGTCTTAAAGGTAATTAGGAGAGATTTTCATCCAATAGTAGCATATTTGGAAACCTGACAAAACCAAATATATGAATCATATGATTCTAACAGTGCATTTTAAAATTTCGAGATCTTTCTCCGAACAATAAGGATCACGTACAAATGCACATCGATTCCTGGATTTACTGAGGAAGAACTCTGCTAAATTCTAGGTAAGAATATCAGGGCAGAGCTGTGTTGGGATAAAAAATAAAGAGATATAAAGGAAGATTATCTACCCCCTGCAGAAGTAAACATTTGAGATAATAAAACATAGTTTCTCATGAAAGGAACATTTAGGATGTTAGGAACATGTTCCTAAAGGAACATTAGGATGGTCATCAGAAGTTGGTATGATTAAGGATGCATAAAGCTAGAAGAAACATTGACAGTCCATTAAAGTTCCTTATTTATACAACTTTCTTTCTGTGTTTTCTAAGCAGAATCATAATTTTGACAGCATTAATCTCTTCCTTCAGGTCCTGAAGAGGTAGGGCCAGTCTTGTACTCTAATTACCATCTTATGGCTCCATTTTTCATGCATACATAACTTGTAACATTTTTTTCATCACCTGTTTATTTCTTCCTGATAGTGTGCAGACTTAATGGAAACTTTTCAACCTAAGAAGAATATTAATGCGATGGGTAAAATAGTGATTTCATTTTATGTCACAGGCTTTGTGTTGTCTCCCATTTAATGGGATATAAATTAACTTGTTCATGGAGTAAAGTCAAATTTATGCATGGTATTCTACTTAATAATTTAAGAAGCTTCAGACTAAATGAACTATGTACTTGAAAGAATTTTTAAAATCTAATGCCAGAAAGCTTTGGAGTACTTTTAAAGAAAAAGTTTGAAAGAGATGAAGATGTTAGATTATGCCAAGATTAATGAATGTACAGTATATAAAGCGACCATCTGTGAAAATAATAAAATAAAGGGGGAGGTATGGACACAGCCAGGCACAGAGTGTTCTGTATACTATTTAAACTAAATTGATATTAGTCAACTAGATCTAATATGTTTAAGATGTCAATCGTAAACCTCCTGTTAACCACTAAGAAAATAACTAAAAAAATATACAGGAAAGGAAGAAGAAAGGAATCAAAATAGGACATCACAAAAACTCAAGAAAATACAAAACAAATGAAGAGATTGAGGGAAAAAAAAAATATATATATATATGGAAAACAAAAAGCTAAATGGGAAATGTAAATCTTTATCAGTAATCACATGAAGTTCAAATGTATTAAATTCTCCTATTGAAGGTATATATTGACAGACTGGATTAAAAAATAATAGCCAGAACCCATGCATATGCTATCTATAAAAGACTGACTTTAGATATAAGGACATAAACAGATTGAAAGTAAAGGAATGGAGAAAGGTATTCTATATGCAAATAATAACCAAAGAGAACGGTGGTGGTTGCATTATTATCAGACGAAATGGACTCTGAATAAGCAGATTTACAATAAACAAAAAAGGACCATGTATGTTGACAAAGTGTTAATATAGAAAGAAGATACAGTAGTCATAAACACATTCACTCTTAACAAAGGAGCCCTCAAAAATATGAAACAAAAATTGCTAGAATTGAAGGGAGAAATAGTAACATAATAATTGTGGAGACTTCAATACCCTCCTTTTGATAATGGATAAGCCATCCAAATAGAAAATCACTAAGGAAATAGGGACTTGAACAACACTGCAAACCAATCAGACCTCACAGACCACTCTACCCAATAGCAGAGTACGCATTCTTCTCATGGACATGGAATATTCTCCAGAATAGATCATCTTTTAAGACACAAATTAGTCTTAAAACATTTAAAGAGATCGAAAAAAAATTTAAAGTTGTCTTCGATCACAGTAAAATAAAATTAGAAATGAGTAACAGACAGAAAAGTGGAAAATTCAAAAACGTGGAAATTAACAGACTCATAAACAACCAATGAGCAAAGAATAAATCAAAAAGGAAATTAGCGGGGGTGTCTGGTCGGTACGGTCAGTTAGGCAACGGACTGTACAATTGACAAACTTCTATTGTATGCATTTTATGACGATATTTTTAAATTGATCATGTAAAAAAAATAATGTAATTTACCAAAGAGCATTGCATTGTATGTTTTAAGTGAGTGAATGGAATGTTATGCAAATTATAGGTGAGAAAATAATTAGAAGACTCAATGCCAATGCATTTTGTTTCATATGCTAAGCCATTTAAACCCAATTTAAAAAAAATCCGTAGGGTAAGCATTTCTGTGTTACTTCTATTTTTCAAGATGGGTTTTATTTACAAGGCTGAGGTCACCTGGTTCTTTGAAGTCTCTGTCACTTGTAGTTCACTAAGATATTTCTCTGAGGGATTAGGAATGAAAGGAATTTGTCACTGAAGGCAATTTCAGACTTAATGCCTCGTTCACAAAAGGGAAAGAAAAATAAACCCTCTCATTTTTCAGTGAGTCAGGTTTTTAAATTTGTCACAAATGGAACTCAACTCGGAACTTGCTGGGAAAGAGTGATTTATTTGTTTGTAGGGACAAATAACGAAAAACAGCATGAAGTTCCTCAAACTACACCCACTTCAAAAAGTAACTGAAAAAGGAGCAGCACCCTGGAGGGAATAAGCTTTAACTATTTTAAACACTCACGCACAGACACGCACCACACATACACACACACACACACACACACATGCACTCACACATTCACGCACACACACACTCAAACGCTCACACTCACACACACACACAACTTTGTTGGCCCAAAAATGTGTTAGATGAAAATCTCCTTAAGTTTTGTTGTGTGAATTTGTGAATTTCGATTCTTGAATTAAGTCCGCCATCTTAGAGATGCCATCTGGAAGTTCAGATAAAGGTTATTTAGATCATTACTATCATTTCAGGGCCCCCACACCGTAGAGATCTATAAACCTACACACTTAGACCTTGTTACCTCTCGGCAATTGCTAAAAGTCTCTCCTGTTTGTCTGCTAGCATCAAAAAGTCATCTCTCTGGCTTTCTCCTAGGAGAGCAGCCCAGGTGTTGCCAAGGCAACCGGTTTGGGAGTCGGACAGATTCAAATCCAGCCAACAGTTTCTAATTTGGAGCTGTGGGGAGCGGCACATGGATTTCACAGTGGCCCACCTAACTCATAGTATTATTATAATAATAAAATGAGATTGCATATGTGAAAGCAACTGGTGCTTTATTTCTTTTCTAATTAAAAATTTGACAGTGCATACCATTTCCAAAAATGGGGCCAATTACGGAAGTGTGAGCCAAAGCAAGTTTTCAGCAGGGAATTAGATAAGATCACTAAATATTTAGATTCACTACCTTTGAAATCCAGCAGTCCCACTTCTAGGTATTAATTACATCAGCCTATGCAAATATGCACAGAGGGATTTGCGAAGGATGTAGGGAATCGTTGCTTAAGGCCTGCCATGGTTCATTTTACAAATGCAAATGTGCAGAAATATGACATCTCTTTCCTCTTTCTGAGAAACTTTATTTTTGACTGTAAGTTCTCATTCTGCCAAACTGATGGTAAATGGTAGTTAATGTTTCTGCCAGCCTGAAGACAGGGAGCTTGAAGTCAGAATTTATGCTGATTTATGGGGGGAAAAAGTGATCTTTTGTAACTCTGAGTTTGTGGACTAAGATTTGCAACCCCTCTATGGATCATCTTTTCTTCTCCTCAGATATTGAATTGATACTTCATCTTGACCTTCTGATCTAAACCCTCATCCATGATCTACTCAAGTTTGCAATTGATACTTGACACTTTTGAGACTCTGTGTAACCCCAGAGCTCCTTGTTAGGAAAATAAACCCAAATTAGTTCAAGAGCATACACTTAACCACAAGTTCACAAGACCCACAGGTGACACAGGAATGGATAATGACATGACGAAAGGTGCAGCTGTAAAATTTGGTAGTGTACCTTCAATAAATAAATTATAAGGTCAAATAAAGAAAGACGGAGACTCTGGTAGATTAAAATAAGCTTACTGGACACATCAAGCAAATGTAATATGTGAACCTTAGTTGGATTCTGTGTCAAATGATCACCAATTTTTAAAAAATGAAACAATGATGAATCTTAAATCCTGATTGAGTATTTAAAGATACTTCAGGGTTATTATTTTTTAGTTGTAATGGTATTCAAGTTATATTAAAAATGGATTTCGAATCTTTAAGAGAAACAGTTTAATGTTTTCATTGATACTTGGTAGACTGGCATTTGCTTCAAAGCAATTTACCGTGTGTGAGTGTGCGTGAGTGTGGAGCAGGGCACAGGAGAGTCTAGATGAAATAAGATTCATAAAGTGTAAATAATTGTTAATCTTGGTGGTAGATTAGTGGTGATCTATTTTTCACTGTTCTCTCTACATTTTGATAGGACTGAACCTTTCTAGTTAAGTTGATAAACGTGCCTGAAGCAGGACATTTTAAAATTATCTTTTATTGCTAGAGTGTAACACTAGTTTGCCAATTATGCCCTTTACTCCTAGAAATGGTCACTTCTTAGATTTTAAACCAAACATGCCAACTTTTTCCAGGTGAGCTCAAGTTTGAGAATCCTTTTGACTAATTCACATCTCAGTAAAGGCACAGAAGCTATGTTTTAATACCTCATAGACTGATCTCATTTAGAAACCCAAGACTGTATTTTTACTGCATTAAAATTGTCTTGTGGATATTTTTGTCTTGCACATTTTATGAGCAAATTTCCTTTACCTTTGATTTCCTTCATATGCAAAGGGATGGTTTGCCCTATGTGAACTCAGACATTCAAGCTGTCTAGTTAAATGCAAAGATTTTTTGAGATAAGGTCTCTGAATACTTTTAAATGGAATAAAGTGAACTTTTATGAACCAAACCTAAATAATTCACTGGTACTGACATTATTGAGTTATTTTTTTCTTCTTTCAGTTGTGGGCACCCATGGAAAGTAGAGTCAATGTGTGAAAAACCAATGGACTCATAGATTCTAAGACAGATCTACTGGGGTTTTTCCTTCTATGCTTTTCTTTCTTCTGCCTATAGACATTTTAGTAAGTGGATCAGAATCTTTCCCTGAGAAACACTGTGATTTCAACAAAGTCGCTTTAATTTTAAAAATCGAAAAGTATGATAGAAGAAGCGATGTTGGGCTCCTCGGTGGCTCAGTTGGTTGAACGTCCAACTCGTGGTTTCAGCTCAGGTCATGATCTCAGGGTCCTGAGATCGAGCTCCGTGTAGGGCTCCGCGCTCAGTGTGGAGTCTGTTTCTCCTCTCTCTCTCTCCCTATGTTCCTCCTTCCCACCCCCAGCTCATGCTCCCTCTCTCAAATAACTAAATAAATATTAAAAAAAAAAAAGAAATGACATACTATGATAGAAATTGAGATAATACTCAGGTAAAAGAATATCATTGTTGTTATTATTTTTGTAAGTTATCTTACTAGAACGTTCTATGTTAATAATCATCCTTGTTTTTTTTTTCTTTGTCATTTCCGGTGTATGTTTAGAATAACAGGAAGTAATTATGATTGCCAACATCTTAGCGAAAACAGGCTCACAGGGTTTAATAACTTACGGACGCTCCCTCAGGAGGTGGAGGGAGCATAACTTGTTCTGTTCATTCTAAATCTGGAGTTCTTGCTGTCCCAACAGTCGTGTTGTTACCCTATATTAAGTGGACTCTCTATAAGCAAATTTCCCCCAAAGAAGTGCGTTGGGTATCTTTGAAACATCTAATGTTAGTAAAACTCCTTATGGTATTTTGTCCTGAGTGACCTCCAATCCCAGTTTTCTTGCAAGACCCAGGAATATAGGGGTGCCTGGGTGGCTCAGTGGGTTAAGCCTCTGCCTTCGGCTCAGGTCATGATCTCAGGGTCCTGGGATCGAGCCCCGCATCGGGCTCTCTGCTCAGCGGGGAGCCGGCTTCCCCCTCTCTCTCTGCCTGCCTCTCTGCCTACTTGTGATCTCTCTCTCTCTCTGTCAAATAAATAAATAAAATCTTTAAAAAAAAAAAAAAAAAGACCCAGGAATATAAACTACTTACAAATCACTGGCAAAGTGGTGTCAGCAAAATGATTGAGCAGGCAGCTCCAAGATTCCATCCTGCCACAAAAACATTGAAAAATAAGCAGAAATGATCAGAAGCAGTTTTGTCAGAACCCTAGAAAGCAGTCAAAGGTTTACAGCAACCGAGCAAATGCCGAATTTAGGAAAAGACAGCATGAAAATGGTAGGAAAGCCTTGTGGCATTTTTCGTTTTGTCAGATCCCACCCCATCCCTGGGGTGACACCAGTCCTGGAGATGTTGGCCCGTGGTCCCCAGAGTGGGAAAGTGGTCCTTAGTTCCAGAGGCAAAAGAGCAGAACACATTAACAAATTATTGTTTATGGCTTCTCTCACCTGCCTGGAGGCTACGTGAAGGACTGACAGCCAAGTCTATCTCTGGTTCACCTAACTGAACTCATGTCGGCCTGAAGAACGGTCGCCATAGCTCAGAAACGCTTTAAGGGAGTGTGATATTGTGATTTATAATAAGAAAGATACATTTGGTCTTCGACTATTCTGGGCCCACAGCTAAAACTTTGGAATGCCCTAAGTGATGAGAGCAATAGAAGTATCTTTTGTTATGTTAATGAGCAGACAGTTGAACCTCACCTGGGGCTGATTGCCAGAACTTTCAGCCCCACCCTCTGTGAGCTCCTGGGAGGCCTGAGAGAATGGAGATAGAATTCAATGGTCAGGTGCGCCTGGGTAGCTCAGTCGGTTGAGTGGCTGCCTTCAGCTCAAGTCATGATCCCAGAGTCCTGGGATCGAGCCCCGCATCGGGCTCCCTGCTCAGCGGGGAGCCTGCTTCTCCCTCTCTCTCTGTCTGCTGCTCTGCCTACTTGTGCTCTCTCTCTAGCTCTCTGTCAAATAAATAAATAAAATCTTAAAAAAAAAGAATTCAATGGCCAATGATTGACTCATTCATTCTAGTTCTTGAGGTCTCCATAAAAACCCGAAAGGATGGGGTTCGGACAGCTTCTGAGCTGGTAAACGTTGGAGCTTCAGGGAGAGGGGTGCTCTGGAGAGAGCATGAAAGGTTCTTTTCTCGTGGCCTGTGCCTCTCTTCCATCTGGCTGCTCCTGAGCTATAGCCTTTTAGAGTAGACTGGTGATCTGAGGGTAATATGCTTCTCTGAGTTCCAAGAACAGCTCTAGCATGTTAATCCAACCACAGGAAGGGGTCATGGGAATCTCCAGTCTCTAGCCTGTTGGTCAGAAGCACAGGTGACAACCTGGACATCTGAACTGGGCTCTGGGGAGTCATCGGCCTGAGCCATTCACTGTGGGGTCTGATACTATCTCTGGGAAAATCGTATCGTATTGGGTTGAGTTGTAGAAGGTGAGGAAGAAGGGACATTGGTTTAGTCACTTAAACTATGGTGCTCATCAGGGAGCCTAGGTGGCTCGGTTGGTTAATCGTCTGCCTTTGGCTTGGGTCATGATCTCAGGGTCCTGGGATCAAGTCCCCGTCAGGCTCCCTGCCACTCACCCCTGCTCATGGTCTCTCACTCACTTGTGCTCTCTCTCTCTCAAATAAGTAAATAAAATCTTTTCAAAAATTAGTTAATTAATTAATTAAAGTAAAATAAAATATGGTGCTCAGATAAAGCATCATGGTCAAGGCGGTGCTCAAGTATTTGCATGCAAACACACTCAAGAATGGAAGTAGAGAATCCCCATGAAAATGATTCCAGAAAAAGCCAAAAGACCTCTTGAAAAAATTAATATTGGAGCCCGCAAAATAAACGTTAGAGGGGACTTATGCAAGCAGTCTTACCTAAAAGCATACAATGACTAGGCATTAGTATTTCAAATAAGGCTTTGGACAGTATATATCCCATATAAAAATTTGTTATTTGAAAGAAACATTTTTCTTAAATAAGCTTTTCCAAAACATTAAGGACAAGGTAATTTGCCTAAAACGGTATTTCTCAAAATTTTGGCCTCAAGACCCTTTTCTACTCTTAAAATTATTGAGGACCTTAAAAAGATTTGATTAATGTAGGTTACATCTGTCAATATTTGCTATGTTAAAAATTAAAACACTAGCATACACAAATATGTATCCCCCTATTCATCCGAGCAATGACGTCATCATACCTCATTAAGCTTCTAGAACACTCGTCTGCAAATTTGTGAGAGAACAAGGGTGGGAAAATGCCAATGACATCTTAGTGTTACTAACAAAATAATTTCGACCTCACTGAAAACATCTTGCGGTCCCTAGGTGTACTTCACCGCACTCTGAGAATCTCTGTCCTTGAAAATTTCTTACAGGATGAAGTTTAAGTTTAAGTTAATATTGACCACAAGGACACCAATGAATCCAATAGTCATTTGAAATTGATAGGAGCAATAAAAACTTATAAATATCTTCTCCTCCTTCTTCAAAACTTGCACTGCTCCCTTTTATCAAATGATGGGTTCACCTTAAGTTTCACTGACAAAATGGAAGCTTTTAAATGGGGATTTCCTCCTTTCTCTGTCCTCTTGTTATATTCTAGAAATATTGTCTGCTCCTGTCCAAGGCCGATTCTTCGACCTGAGCTCTAGATTCCATCCTTTGTACCTTTCATGAGAACTTCATTTCTTCTGTCATTTCTTTTCTCTTGCTTGTCAATCTCTCCGTAATGAATTAATTCTAACAGGATAATACCCTCCAGTCATCAAAGCTAAAAACTTCGGGTCGTCTGGCACATCTCCCTTTTAATCAGTATTGGTATTATTTCATCTGGAACGTCAGTCGATTCTACCTTCCAAACATGCGCTTTCACCATGTACTTCCCTCTGTGTGCATTGCCAACACCGTGGTTTGGGCCAACATCATCTCTTGGCAGGATTATGGCAGTACCTTTCCAGCTGATCTTCATCCTTCCACTTCTTTTTTTTTTAAAGATTTATTTATGTATTTGAGAGAGAGAGAGCGTGTGTGTGAGCAGGGGGAGGGGCAGAGGGAGAGAATCCCAAGCAGGCTCCACACCCAGTGCAAAGCCCCACATGGGGCTCAATCTCACAACCCTGAGTTCATGATCTGAGACAAAATTAAGAGTCCGGGCTTAACCAACTGAGCCACCCAGGCGCCCCATTCCTCCTTCCACTCTTCTTGCCATTGAACAGTCAAAGGAATCTTTCAAAAACATATTCTGGTATATTTCAGATATAGAAGTGGGTTTAGGGGCGCCCGGTGGCTCAGAGGGTTAAAGCCTCTGCCTTCAGCTCAGGTCATGATCTCAGGGTCCTGGGATCGAGCCCCGCATCGGGCTCTCTGCTCGGCAGGGAGCCTGCTTCCCCCTCTCTCTCTGCCTGCCTCTCTGCCTACTTGTGATCTTTCTCTCTGTCAAATAAATAAATAAAATCTTTAAAAAAAAAAAAAGAAGAAGTGGGTTTAATTATGTAATCAGTATGTTGGAACCCACATCCTAGCTAAAATACTGAAATATTACTACCATAGTTGAAATCCTCTGTATGTCCATGCTTATTCACAGTTTCCTCTCTTCTCCCAAAGAACATCACTGTGCCAAATATCTGCATTAATACCCCTTGCTATTCATTATGATTTTGAACATAGGAAACCCAGTTGGATACATTTGGCTAGGCTTTCTTTTTTCAGGTATTTTTATTTTTTATGTTTTTACTAGGTTCCAAGGTAGAATTTGGTGATTCATCATTTGAGTAAAACATCCAGTGCTCATCACATCAAGTGCCGTCCTTAATGTCCACCACCCAGTTACCCCATTCCCCACAACCTCCCCTCCAGCAACCCTCCATTTATTTCCTAGAGTTCAGCGTTTGCCTCCCTCGCAATTTGCACCGTAGTTTATTTTTCCTTCCCTTCCCCATGCTCATTTGTTTTGCTTCTTAAATTCCACATATGAGTGAAATCACATTGTATTTGTGTTCCTCTGACTTATTTCGCTCAGCATTATACCCTCTAGTTCCATCCAGAATGGAATCCAACTGCTGAATCTATGTGTATTCTTCAGGGCTATGTTTCTTATTCAACATATTTGTTGAAATTCCTTCATAATATTAGTTGTATTTGCAGTTAATCTTCTCACTGTCGTGGAGACGTCCACCTTATTTCACAGTTGTCGTGTTGATGGACATTTGTGTCTGCTCGGGCAGCACGGGGCTTTCACCCCATTATTGGTGATTATGTGATGAAGGGCTGTCAGACTTTTCTTTGGTTCCAAACCTCCGTGGGAGCCTCCTGGGTAAGATCTGAAAGCAGCCTCTTCTATGGAGGGCAGGGAGAGACTGAAGGAAGAGGTCGGCCACTCCAGATTGCCAGGCGGCAGGTTTAACAAGCAAGGGAACTTACACACAAGGCTTCTCTTGAGCAGCAGCAAGACGAGGACATCTCTACCCCTATCCACCAAATCTTAAAAATTTCTACGGAGATCTTACCTGGATTTAGTCACGTGTACCATCCAGATGGTCTCAGAACCACATCACTAGCTCGAGGCTGGGTTTGGGGGGCAGCTTCTGAGAGCAGGGAATGCAAGTTGGATGGACATTCTGAGGACAGGGGAGGGGGGGAGGAGCCTCTGATGCTGGGGTCCAGCTCCGGGGTCCACCAGGCTCATGTCCTCTCCATGACCTCTCCCAACACTCCACCCCTCCACCCCTCATGACTTGCTTTTACAATATTATATGCCCCCCCTCTTTGCGATGTGCCCTGACTGTTCAGGTAGGGGTCACTTGCATGGAAGTGGCCATTTTGGTGGCCATTTTGGTGGCCGTCTGGTAGCATTAGCGGTAGATGCCACAGCGACAATGCAGACACATAAGGAGAAAACACAGATTAAGCCAATGCTTCTTGAAATCAGGGACAACTTTTTCTACCAAGAGCTCCGTAATGTGAACGACTGATTTATTAAGTCCCCTGGGCTGGGGATCCGATCCCTCAGGGCAATCACTTGTAAATCATGTAATTTATTAAATCATGTAATTTAATAAAAATGATGCATTAACAGATTCATCAGGTATGAACACACGACCTTCTCTTTGGGTAATGACACGGGTGTCTCCTCGAGAGGCAGTAAGGCCATCGTGTTCTGAGGACAGCTTTTCTCATTAGAGACACTGCAGTGTTCTGGAAGGATGAGCTTTGTTGTCTATCATTCAAGGCTAGTTGGGTAAAGTTAGGAAGGTCTTTTACGTGTGCTTATAAAGTCCTCGAGGCCAGTAGAGGAAACAAAAACCATGGTCAATGACAGTGTGGGAAATGGAATGAGCCCAGCTAACCCTAGAAGAAGGGAAGAAGGAGACTGGCAGTCTTAGAAACTTGCCCTAGTTGTACATACTGTACCTGCTGGCCGGGGGAGGCAGCCCTGTGAGGTGTGCGGAAATGGACTGGGGGTGGATATGCCAAACCAGGACCTCCACCCCATTCCCTCTTTTAGTGATGTGCCTTCCATTCTAGGCATAGTGTGTTTCAACAGGTCCAACCTGCAGCAAGATAAGGGGCTCCCAGCAGAAATTGAGTAGTCTAGGATGACTTTGAGATTCAACTTGAATAAAGCCCCTTTCCTACACAGATTTTCCCATCTAGCTCCTGATCCACAGCTCTCCCAGCTTCTTCTGCATGTCTAGACAAACCAGGGTATATTTAGAACCCTCACTCAGAGGGAGGGGGGCCAATGTAATCACTTTGCCAATCCCTTACTTGTTGGGAACTCTGGTGGAAGGCTTCAGACTCCTTTGGCAGTTGCTTTGGGCATGATTTAGAACGTACAAGAAGGCCGTTACTGCATGAACCGTGTCACTGTAGGGCAATCTGGCATCCCTGGCAGTGTGCCATCCCACCTGGGGGCAACGATGGCCTCTCTTCCCATGCACCCAATCCGCCATGTCTACTGAAGGGTCAGTGTCTAGGGTTGGGACCTCAGTTAGGGCCTCAGCTTCCTGATTGCCAGGGGGTGTCAGTGCCTTATGAGCTGGGACATGGAGGACAGTGCGGACTGCCCCAGGCTCCTGCAGATGGACCCAAATGTCTTCCCACATGCATCCTGGCACCTAAGAACTTATGTATGATCATCCACCTCTTGGATTTCCATTGTCCAAGCCTATGGCTTAATTAATCCCCTTGGAACAGCCGAGCCTTCAGTGGAAAGGGTTGATGGACAGGGCTCATGAGTGGTCACCAGCCAAACCACTCTGAGCTCAGCCCACTGGCTTCTGTGTGACAGGCTCTACCCGGAGGACCACCATGCCCACCACCGGAAACCTGGTGCCATTTGTGGGTTGTGTTGTCCATCTAGATGTTCAGGTGGGGTCCCTGCAGCAATGAGGTCAACACAGATTTACTTCTGAGTTCCTTTGCCCAACACTTTGTAGTTGATGGAAATAATCCCTTGGCTTTCTGAATTTCCTCTTTTTCTTGGGTCTTTCCCACAACCTGTACCCATCCCCGGGATTTATCAGTTCCCCGGATCGACAATGAATGGCCCAACATCGTAAATGTCTTATCCCATGACGGCGCTCAGCATGGGTATCGCCTCGAGTACCGCTGCTGGGGGAAGAACGGGAGAATCTTGGCTCCCGTCCCTGCAATGATTGTGGCCCCATCAGGGCCTTCCGAACACAGGGGTCTGTCACATTCCCTGCTCCCTGAGAATTTGTTCTATGTCCCCATGGATTTCCGGGGTCAAGCCTGGCTGCAGGATACAATGACCCAACCTATAAGGAAGGGAGTACCGTGAGCCCCACACAGGTGCTGCTGGAGGGCAGGTGGGTGGTGGTATTGCTCACTTTTTCCACCCCCTGCCTCATCAGAGAAATGCCACCATGTCCCCTCCCCTGGCCCCTTGTATCCCATCGCCACGACAACCACACATGGATGACCCGTCATTTTCCTGGAACTTGGCAGCTCTGTCAGTGAGCTCAGAGGGGATGTTTTCTGCCATCATGAGCATTTCCTGAATGGGAACTGCCCCACTGGCTGTGGATTTGCTTTCCCCTGAATTAGAGAGAGAGGTCGGCGGAGGCTCAGGACACCGCGTCTGTCTCCGCGTCAGGCACCACAGTCCCCTCTCCTTCCTGACCTCGCTTCCCCAGGGCCCCTCTCGGCCACAGCGAGCTCAAGCAAGTGCACTGAGGCCACTGGAGTTTTCGGGGTGTCCTTGTTCCCATACAGCCAGTCGAGAGCTCCGGGGGTGAGATCTGACACCAGCCGCGAGGGCTGCAGGGCAGGAAGAGACAGAAGACAGAGGCAGCCCCTCAGGAGGGGCAGGGGGCAGGTGTAAGGAGCAAGGGAACTTACATCTCAGGCTTGTCTTGGGTGCCCCAAGATGATCTCCACCCCACCCCTAAGTCTTAAAGTTTCCAAAGAGGTTTTAACAAAGTTCAGTCACATGGATGATCTTAGAACCAAGTGTCCTCGGGGCAGCCTCTGGGAGCCAGAAAGCAAGCGGGATGCACATTCCAAGGATGTGCATCCTTCCCAAGGATGGGGAGGGAGGGAGGAGCCTCGATCACCAGGGTCCAGCCACAAGTTCACTGGCTGTCCTGTCCTTTCGATGACCTCCTCCATCACTTCATTCAAATTACCTGTTTTCTCCTTGCAGTTAATGTTAGCTGTGCCGGGTTGCTTTGAAACTATGTAATATCCCTTCCCTCTCGAACTTTGTATTTGTTTATTTCTTTGCTTGTATCAGTGTGAACCGGTGGACTGCTAATGTATTCAGTGGGTTATAATGTGTCCCTATAAGGTTCACTTTAACGCTCAAGCTGTCTTGGGTTTTGCCAGAGGGAACCTTCTTTTTTTCTTTTTCTCTTTTTTTTTTTTTTTTTGTCTCTGGCTGAACAAGATGTTCTATTATGTTCCTTTAACATTAGATATTATTATTTTATGTGCCCAAGGGCTTTTTGTTTTCCTTTGTACTTACCTACTTTTTGCAACCACTTTATTTTCTCAAAAGCCTCAAGTAACTTTTACCTTCCTTACAAATGCCATTAGGAGTGGTCTGTTGGTTTCAATCTCTGTCTACACTTCTTAGAAAACAGTTTAGCATGGATACATTTCTTTCTGCTGTGGTTTTTCATCCCTCCGGCAGGATGAAATTCTCTATCGCTGTCTTCTGGCTCCCTTTCTGCTGTTAAGAAATTTATATTTTGCCCTTCCTCCCAGCTAAAATGTGTT